>FMBT01000307.1:0-519241 GCA_900095095.1 Fragilariopsis cylindrus CCMP1102 | reverse complement strand
TAAGGGATAATCAAGAGAGGAACAAATCAATACATATCACAGGTAGTTCGATTTTGGATGAAATCCCGACGACCACTTCTGGCCGTATGTGCAGCATTTTTATTCTGGTTTGGTGCTGCTGGAACACACACACCTGTATCTCACGGATCTTCTGCGGTTGCATCTTCAACACCAACTGCAGCAATATCGAGAAATTTTAATATCCTCTCCCCCTCACTGGATACAATTGTTGATGGGTACGTTAAGGAACATATGTTTGATGATGATGTATACGATCCAGTCGAATCTATCTACAAAGAGGCTATGGATGATAGAGTCAAAGGTACATACCCCAGAGATCTTAAGGAGACCGCCTCCTCTGTTCTCGGTCAAAATGCAATGAAGGCCGAGAAAAAGGCATCAGGAACTGGATTTGGTGGAATGTTGGTAAAGGCTACTGGCTTTCTTCGACAAAAGGGTCTATCTGAAATGCAAGCTATTGCTCTTATCACTGGAACTTTTGTTTTTGGGGGTCCATCGATCGCCTTTGCCGGTTTTATGGTGATTGTTAATCAGAATAAGCGTTCTATGAATAAATTAATGAAGGATCGTTATGGTGACACATACACAGTCGATGCGTCAGACAAAGAAGAAGACGATGTCGATTTTCCTGATGAAGACGACGATGATGATGATGATGATGATGATGACGATGATGATGACGAGTAGAAATAAATAATAAAAGTTGTTTCCACAATATAATTCTGTCACTGCAATCGAAAGCTACGACGACAAGTAGGAATAAATAAAACAAGTTTCTACTACAATATACTTTATCGCTGACTACACGACAAAGCTATCAATTCAAAATGGGTACATTCAGGTTTTAATTTAAATAAAGACATTTAATTAACAATTTGCGGCCTTTTTAAGATTGGTCATCATTTCTTCGATTTCTTTTTCGGTATTTTTCGTGAAGGAAGTAAATCGGGAGATGTGCTTTACTTGAGGTTTTCTGTCTAAGTAAAATGCACCACCCTCCAAATCGGAACCCTTTGTTCCCATTAACCATCCAATACCCTCTGCTCCCTGCCACGTACTTCTCATGGGTTCCAAATACTTTTTGCTTTCACCATAGGCCGAATCAACCGCAGGAGTTAGCGTCCAACCAGGATGGACAGATACGGTTTTAATGTCTGGATATAGTTTAGTGTATTCTTCAGCAAGAAGTACTTGTCCTCGTTTTGCATATGCATATGCCATTTGTCCATCATATTCGGCTGTGGCATCTTCTGAATTTGTCGCCGTCGCCCAGTCAGGGAATGGTACATTATACATTCCTCCACTACTAGCAAATACAATTCTTGGATCCTCCGAAACTTTGAATTGAGGAATTAATAATTGTGATAATAAATAGGATCCTCCTAAGAAATGAGATGCAAAAGTTACTTCATTGCCCTCACTAGTTGTTTGCTTGTCATTCAGTAACACTCCACCGTTACAAACGAGAACATCGACATGCTTTTCTTTCTCTTGTAAATTTTCTACTGCCTTTCTTACAGAAGACATTACACCCTAATGATTCATTCGAGAATACGGAGAAAGATAAAAAAATTGAGCGAAGAAATTTGTGAGTACCGTGCCTTGACCTCGTCATTGAAACTAACGAAAGGAGAAAACAGAAAAGCACTCTCTTTAATAAATAAAGGATGGTTTTATTGAACACTTACCAAATCAACAAGAATAACCTCTACCGTTTCACTCGACGTCGCCTTCATAATTTCTTCTTTTGCCTTTTCTGCTCGTTCTTTGGAACGACAAAACATATAAACGCGTCCACCTTTGGCTGCTGCGTATGTTGCTAATTCTTTTCCAATACCACTATTAGCACCAGTGATCACAACAACCTTATCTGTTAGGTCAATACCATCGGCACCTGGTTGATTGACTCCGATTGTAGAGGAATCTTGTACCGTTCCTGCTGGATAAGTAGCAAGATGTTTGAGATAACCCGTGGCCGTAAAATTCTTGCGACCATACAGATAGAATGCAGTGGATGAAATAATTTGTCCCATTTTCATTATATTTTGGTTTTTTTGAGTTGAGTTGATTTGATTTGATTCGACTATTGCGATTTGATTTGAAAGTTGCGATTTGATTGTTGCGATTTAATTGTTTATGATAGCAATACGTTATAAGTGTGAAATTAAATATATTCTGTAGTGAGTGACTTTCTGGAAAGCGAATGTACTGTACCCTGCTGTACCTTGTACTGTAGGTTCAATGTAATAGCTGTGCGTGAGAAGGGTTTGCGAATTTGTTGGTTTTGTTATCTACGATTTGTCGCCGTGCACGATTAAGCCGTCGCGTCTGACGCATTCTGAATTCATCACTCGCCTTAAAATTATACAAAATACGGACTAAAGTAACAATGTACGACTCAATCAATGGGACGTAAAACAAATTTAAACAAGATACAAAACCTGTTAGTTTTAAAAAAGAACTAATTTAGCTCTAAAATCAGTCGTTTGAAAAAAAGATAAAACACCGTTAATAAAGGCGCGCAAGTTGGTTAAACAGCATTTTATTGCTGAGAATATTATTTTGAAAAAGCAAGAAGATTATTACATACGTAGATAACACGTGTGGGCATAGAACTAAATAGAAAAATTAAGCAAAAAATGACCGAAATGACTATTTGATAACGATGTCGTCTGTGTGTCGTCTGTGTATAAACGAGGGTACATTAAGGGTAAAGGTGTCTGCATATTCGCAGCACGATATATTTAGCGTAAAAAAAAGTACTCGTAAATCTTGATTCCTGCCTGAGCAGTTTTTCCAAACAAAAAATAAAAACACTTGATTTTACTTGAATGTTTTGTACTTGTATGGCAGAACCTAATAATAATGAGGCGTTGATTGAACGAATACAATCACAAGAAAAAGCATTTAAAAGAAATCGATTCGTTTCGAATTGTGTTACCAGTGCCCCGAACAAGACTTTACGACAATAATAGTTCACGAATCGAGGTGTATGCAAGTATTAGTACAGTACCGCAATAGATAAATAACAAGTAGAGATATAAACTAACAAACAAAGCAACCATACAAAGTATTTACTTGCACATATTCATATATACCTGCTGCACGATTGACTGCCCTTCAAGAACACTGTAACACAAAAAAAGAACAAACGGACATCATCAAGAACAGTATCTTTATTAGACACTTCTTGTATATACTCATTTATTTGTATTACTTTATATCACTTATCACGACGGTGAAATAGGTACCGCCGGACGAAATAAATACTGTAACTGTACTGTATTAGTAAAATAAAACAATAGGACAAAATGTCTCGACGCAGAGGAGAATTTGAACATCGAACCTCAATCTTTGAGGGTGCCTTTCGTGCTTGGTCACATTTAGGTGGTCTAGAACCGGAAGAATTGGAGAACAAGCCATCCAGCGACTTGGACCCACTGTCGAATCCAATCGAGAGTGACACTCGTTTGTTAGGTAAAAAGGAAAGTAAGGCGGGATCCGTGAATCCCAACGGTACGAAACGTAGACAGTTCCCCTACGAACCATTGCCCCGTTCCGGTCTGGCACATCCGTACGTCCAGGCAGTATTAAGTCCATGGCTTGGTCCTGATGCCGATAATGACGCAATTCAATTGGGTTTGACGACACTCCGTACCTGGTGGCAACATCGTCGTAAGGGTGAAAGTGGATCAGCCATTGCTGCATTGGGGACGGATAAAATGAAGGGCGTCGTGGAAGGATATACCCGCCATTTTTTACACTAGCACATTGTTTAATTATAAATGACAAGGAACAACCACCAAGGACACTCCATGCTAAAATGAAAGAACTTGAAAAGGTCCGGGGGAAGAGAAAGAAGAAACATACACACGGTGTAGACGGTGACAAGATGAATCCGATGGGTATGGGAGGAAACGGAACGGATGCAGCCGGAATACTTAACAACCCAAACTTATCCCCACTTGAACGTCTTCATATTGCACAACAAAGACAATTAAGTGATGGAGGTGGTATCAATGGTATGGGTGATGGTATGATGGGCGCTGAACCGTTACCAATAATTAACATTAAGAACAAATGTGTGCCGGGTAAACCAGATTTGCCTGGGATTGTTGACAAGGTGAGTCGTGCGGCTACACAATTAGCACACTCCGGTGGGGGTAGAGGTGCGCATCCCTCAGCAGTACTATCTTCGGGTGGTGGTATGGGAGGTGGGGAGGATTTAGATTCTATCCCCATTGTGTACATATCTGAAAATAGAGATATTATGATTGCCATGTCAGTCGATGGGATTACCTGTGCGCATTGTGTCAAGATTGTTGAGACGGTCCTTAGGGGGTGCAATGGAAACAAATCACCATTGATGGTCTACTTGATGCAGCAGCTGATCGTGCGTTGAATGCTATCTTGATCCGAATCGATAGGACAATAAATGCGAGACGTATTGCTTTAGAGGCTGCCCGCAATCTTGCCATGGTCGGATATACCACCCTTGCCAAAACCATGAGCTCGATTGTAGATAAGAATGGGAACCAAACGAGAATATCTCATGATGAATTCGACATTGCATTTGAGAATCTAGGACAAATGAATCCGAAGGATCTATTTGATTGGAGCGCCCCCTGCTCATGTCCTGACAATGGAGTTGCTCGTGACGATTGTGTCAGGTAAGATTTTGTTTACAGTACATTATATATATATATATATATATAATCTGTATCTGCTGTGCTTTCTTCCTGTAGCATGATATTGTTCTCACAAGTATCCCCTCACCATATTTCCCCCTTTTTTCCTTTCATACATCAGGCACGGACAAATGAATAGCGATCTTATTGATGCATTTGAAGATAGAGCAACCGCAGTTCGTCGCTATGTTTCAGGTGAAATTCCGCACCAGAAAATGCAGCCACCACAGCAAATGATGATGAACAATCAATTCCAGCAGCAAGGACAAGCAGGGATGATGAATGACATTCAACCACTCAACGATACAGGTGGTATGAGTGGTATGGGTGGTATGAGCATGAATATGGGGTAATATGAGTGTATGGAGTGGTATGGGTGGTATGGATATGTTTGGAGGCTCTGGCGGAATGGAAAACATAGTTGCGAGTATGAACGGTGGTGTTCCTATGGGTATGAGAGGATCTATGGTTAATTCATTAAATATGGGTTCAGTAAATTATAATATGAGAAATCAGCAGCAGCAGCAACAACAACAACTACAACATCAGAATCCTAACCCTCCTGTTGTATCATTTGGAAATCATCGCATGTCTCTTATGGGTCAGTTACAGCAAAATCCCAATGCAAGGCAGTCTCTCATGGGTCGTATGTCACAGGTGTCCTATGGTCGTGCGATGTCAGGTCTTTCGGCGCTATCAATTGATTGGGAGAATATGGATGATTTTGACGTGAATGTTGATCATAGTGAACACATAAACAATGATGCGGCTGTAGCGGCAGCAAGTGCCATGGGAAGAGGAGGACAAGGTAACGGAGGCAACAGGGGTCCAGGAGGACCTCGTGTGGCATCCCGTTCGAGTATGCGACACCCATCTATTCAAAGTGGAGGAACAGAAAAATACAGATTCACATGTTCAGTTCAAAACTTGAAAAGAAATTGTATGCGAAGCTAATCTTTCAGAAAATTAGGTGCATCTATGCTATGGGGAAAATTGCATCTTCCTTATCATTTGGAAAAAATATATATCTTATTTGTTTTAAAAAGTTTTCAATAGAAGTAATATCATCAAATGGGATTCCATTTGGTTAGATTAGCAATAGTTGATCTACTGTAACGTTTTTTCTTCTAATTTGTATCTTCCAATAGTAGTGAACTGAAGAGAAGCCCATGACCATTAATATTTGTTAGACTTCCAATAGACTCAGGAGGTTGTTGATTTGAAACTCTGCACAGCATCTTCAGTATAAAAAATTGTTGTTAAAAGTACTGCATGTATTCAAGAATTTGCGTGGTATTATTATTATCTAAAATATAAATGCGCCGGTATTTAAACCGTACGTAATAGGCGCGTAAATAAATATATTCAAGGAGTGTTAAAGCTGTAAAAAGGAATCAAGCGATTTATTTTTATACAACGCGCGCGCTAGTAGAAAAATCAAAGTCCAGAAGAGAAATCTATTCTGGACTCATTCTTTTGGAAACATCGTGTTTTGTTGTGAGGCAGCTCCGGAGCTGACGTGACCGCTGAAAGCGCTTCTTCTTGGACTACCAGTCCGCTCAATGGAGACAAAACAACAACAGAGACCACCACATGGAAAACAACAAAGACATGGAGCGCAGCATCCACGGAAACACTCCGGACGACATCGTTGCCCTCATCACAAACATGCAACGAATACAAGCCGTGTTAATACAGAATTTTGGCAACGAATCGCCACAGGCCACCGAAATCAAGCGCCTGCTTGCGGCCATGTATGAAAAACACAATTACCCAACTCCGGAGTAATAGGAATGGCGTCAACTAGACGAAACACCCGGTTACGACGAAACGCCTCGTAAAGAGACAACTACATTTCACAAGTCAAAACTAAATCTTTACCATTTACAACCAAATGTTCGCCGCGCACGCAATGTCGCACGACAGACGAATACACCCACACAGACAGACTGCATGCAACACCACAGGTTTTAGATCCAAAAAGGGATTCCGGACCTCAACGTACAACGGTCAAAGTCAGGAGCACGACACGCATACCATGCCACGTGCCCACACATAAAAAACGAAAAACATCTTAAATAATAGACAAGTCCAAATATAAGAATATAATATAACGTTAAATCACATAATACATTCAAATTTTGTCAGGACTCAACCGTTCAACGAAACTAGTTAGCACCCCTGCACGCACCCTCGCATGCGTTACTCCTAGCTGTCAAATTTTCAACTCCGGAATTGAATTTTTCGATTTCAGGCACACATAAGCCCAGAACACAATACATAGGTACATAAGTAATTTATTCACACTTCCTATTTGCCTTATCCCTCGTTGGGACAAAAACAAAATAACATTCAACAATATTTCACGTAATTATTCACCAACGTAATGGGGCTCACCCTAACTAAACAACATCGTTTAGGACGACTTCCACCCTTTGTCAACATAGATTCTGAACAATAACGGCGACTCCATGCCAATCGCATGCCATTCAGGCTCACCACATCACTGACCAAACGTCAGTTCCGGACGTCAAACGCCCAAAAAAAAACATAAATTTCCACATTGGGCACTATTCCGGAACACATTGTTTCGGCACACAACACTCTCACAATCTCAACTTCGAGCAACTCAAAACCGCTCGCAGCCAGGATTTAAACATCAGCACGATGGCGTTCACAGAGGGAGGATTTCAAACAGCAATCCTCGATGAGGCAACCCGGGCCAAAGAGTCGAACTCCAGAAGCCAACTCATCACCCACCCACTCACTTTCAACAGGACCACTCACCTACCGGACCAAGCGTTGTTCTGCGGAATCGGAACCTTGGGAGTTGCAGTGTTAAACACTCAACCGAAGAAGGTCACCCCCATTTTATGGGTACGAGCTTACCAAACACAACGTTTTGGTATCACAATCACATCATGCCCACAGGCAGTGATATTCGATGCCAACGACCTAGTGGCATCGGACGTCTGGATTGCGAAAGATGCCGACTCAACTGCGAATCAGGGCTTGGACTATGTCACGAGCGCTCTGATCAAGCAACGACCCATGATGAAACTAATCCCAATCCGGGCTGAAACCATCACGGATTTCTTCAATGCCGACAATTCTCACAAAAGCGTCCGCGACTTAATAACAATGTTCAAGAGCAGAACAGACAAACATGACAAATTCGTTTATAGCTGGCTTCGTGCAGCAGCAATGGTCAGGGATACTACCCTCCCCAACAACGCCGACAGCACCAGTCAAATGCAACTCGAACCGGACCAACCACGTTGGTTCACACTTGCACATTCGGTGGATATTTACAAAGACCTACAGACGGGTTTCAGCGAAGACGACAATACACTTGGCACCGCCATCGCCAATGGAGTCCTGAACTGCCTCAGCAAGGAGTTCCGCCCGACCCCAGCACCGGAAGACGTCATTGACGTCGACGATGAAACACTTCTGCGCAATAATCGTCAGCGCACAGGAAATGCTCCAGGAGAAACTGCAACCAACGAAGCTAATCTCAATGCGGTACTACACGAAATGTCCAACTCGAGGAGCAACTAGCGCAACAGCAACGCATCGCAGCAGCATTGGCCAGGCAACATCAAAGTACCAGGACAGCAACAGGCAACGTCTCCTTCGAAGGCGACGGACTGCCATATGGAACCGGGCACCCAGTTTCATCCCGAAAGACCCGAAAGGACCGGGACTACCATTTGACATCGCGGCCAACCCGTTCGAAGGCAACGGTTTTAGCAACGACTCATCGTCAACGTTCCAACAACCGGCAGCCAGGTCCCACAATCCGTACGGCACACCGGGCGCCACCAACCCATTTGGTGACCCACTCCGGGTCACCCAGGGTATCATGGTGCACCGGCTTTCACCTTTGGAGCATCGGCAAGCAATGGGGCTTTCAGTTTTGGGGGTCACACGGGTGCATCACCTCACCAAAGTATTGGTGATCACCTACATGCAATGCTCAACAGAGGCCAGGCCTTCCCCTCACCTCCGAGGACATGAACCGATTTCAAGTGCTCAAGTTTCTTGCAGCGGAATCCAAGAGTCACCCAAACTCGACCAAGCCGGACCAACCAAAAAAGGCAAAGGACAGTATGGGCACCAGATCGTGGAATTTTATGTGGATGGGCACATCTACAACCACACGAGCTCCATTTTTGCACCGATGCAACAACAGCGGTTGGTTGAAATACAACAAGGCTCCTGACAAAGGCGAAAAGGACTCCGTCATTGACACCTACTTCATTCAACCAATGATCAAGAAGAATCCCCGTTTCCGCCAAATCATCACGGCCGAATTTCGGAAATCTATCACGGATTGGCGTCTAGCCCCAACGAACTTCGAAGGCACCAAACCCCATGGGGGGCTTGGCCCTCTCACTTACGTCACCAGGTCGACGGCCGAGAGAGGAGAGACTCGAAAATTATCGCGCTCTCAACGCACAATGCGTACCAACGTCGGCCGACATAGAGCGCAGCATCCCAGGAACGCCACAGATTCCGGACACCATCGATGCCCTAATCACCAACCTGCAATTAACTCAACTAGGTTTAATACAGGTAATTGGCGACAGAGCGCCACCGTCAATTCAACTCCAGCGCCTGCTCGATGCCCTGTTCGACAACTACAGTCGTCTATCCGCCATAGCCAACTTCCGGGCTCTGATCAGCAACGAAATTATTTACCAACTGTGCCGCCATCTTGAGCGGTATTTCGGCGTCTTTTGCACAGCAGAAGACGTAGCCGCCAAGCGTTTCCCGAAGTTCAACATCGATTTTTCTCATCCTGGGTATCGAAAACAACAACTTGTCCTTGTCGCACAGCTACGGTCCAATTTTCCTTCCAGCGAAGGCTCCGGCAACGCCGCGACCCAGCCCTCCAACACCTACTGACCGGAATACAGACCGGAAGCGAAATGCTGACAAATCACCAAAGAAGGACAAACCTACAACACGCAAGGGTCCGGGATGCGACGCCATCAGAAAACTAATCGCGGACCACCGCGCAACACACGACGGCAACTTCCCCCGCCTCTCGGACATCCGGACTGCCAACGAGTTCGGATCGACGAAAGAAATGTGCGAGGCCCTAGGCCTCAAATCGAGTAATTGTCTCAACTATGGGCTCTTTTGCTACTGCAACGGAAAATGCAAGAACACCCACCAGTCCGATTTCAGCTCTTATAAACCGGACAAGGCAATCGAGATGTTAAAAAGGCCACCACCATGTAAGCAACAACCAAATAACCGCCAGTAGCGAGTATACAGTAATTAAGTAATAACTATAAAACAATCTATGTTAACTTTTCATATATAATTTTCTCATTACCATCACCTGCTATAATGTTTCTCCAACCCCAGCGTACCGCCTAGGTTCACACTCCCGAGTGTGCCACACCCGCGGTTCACACTACCGAGTATACCACCACCACCTCGTTCGCCATGCCGTCCAGACACTCCGTACAGGACACCGTATTGTCGACCGATTCCACCACCGCCCCGTCGACAACCAGTCGACGACAATGCGTTTACTCCAACCCAAAGTAAGTTACCACAATTCAAAGGTTTAATGTTTCCTCGTCATGAAGTTTTAGATCACCCAGCAGGTCCGGATCTGCTAGAATACGCACTCGAAGGATGCCCAGTCGACTGCGGCGATGATTGGACCCTGGAGCACCTAGAATTAGCAATCGCGAATGGAGCACACGCCAGTGCGAACGTACCCGAAGCAGCAGCCGCATGCAAAAAGGAAGCCCTCGAACGCGTCACGGAGGGCTCCTGTCGCCTCGTCAATTGGGAGGACATCAAACATGATTTCCCCCCAAATCTGAAAATTTCACCACTAGCTGCAGTACCGCACAAGTCTCGCGTCTATCGGATGATCCTAGACTTATCCTTCCAGCTCCTCGTCGACGGTAAGAAGCTGGACTCAGTAAACAGTGCGTCCGACAAATCATTGGCAAAACAAGAATCAATGTACGAACTAGGGAACGTTATCCCCAGAATCATATGGGCAATGGCTCTGTCGAAAGACAAAACGACACCTTTTATGTTCTCAAAAGTGGATTTAAAAGATGGCTACTGGCGAATGGCAGTCAGCGAAAAAGATGCATGGAATTTTGCATACGTCCTACCAGGAGCAGGCCCGGACGACCCGGTACAACTCGTTATCCCGGACGCCCTCCAGATGGGCTGGAGCGAAAGCCCGCCTTTCTTCTGCGCCGCAACCGAAACGGCGCGCGACATCATCAACGACAAGATGCGACATGACGTCATCATCGACGAGCAACCGATGGAAAATATCATGATGGACATCGATTGGACCAAGATCAACAAACTTCACACCCCAATCGACTCGGAAACTGATAAACGGACGTTCCTTCAACTCATCGAGGTCTACATCGACGATTTCATCGGCGTAATCCAGAGCACCAACGAAGCCGATCTACTCCAGTTTTCACGTCGCATCCTTGACGGCATCACCAAAGTCTTTCCGCCTCCGGAATTGTCCGGAAGCAAAATGGCACATCCGGTCTCGGAAAAGAAGCTTTTCGAGGACGGAATCTGGGACACCAGGAAAGAAATCCTAGGTTGGCTCTTCGATGGAATCTCACGCACCATCAAACTGCCACAACGTAAATGCGAAGAACTCCTTACCGAACTCAAGGCGATACGCCGCGAGGACAAGATCGAAGTAAAACGTTTCCAAAAACTTCATGGACGACTACAATTCGCGACCATTGCCATACCATGTGGCAAACCAATCCTGGGACAACTAAATTGTTACATGGCCGCAGCTGCCAAAAACCAGGGTCGAAAAATCAAAGTAACGAACGACTTCGCAAACATCCTCCGGGATTGGTCAGCACTCATCCGTCTAGTCGGACGACGACCAACACATGTCTCCGAACTCATCGAACATCCACCATCTTATCAAGGCTTCGTCGATGCATCCAAATGGGGAGTCGGTGGAGTCTGGTTCAGCGGCACAACGAACGTCGTCCCGATCGTATGGTTCTTCGAATGGCCGCAAGAAATACGAGACCAGTTTTGCTCGTCATCCAACAAAAGCGGGCAACTCACGATATCAGATTTAGAACTAACCGGAATACTCATGCACTGGCTTGTTCTCGAGCACAGCGTGGACCCAATTACACTCCGGGGCGTCAGCGTCTCAATCTGGTGCGACAACCTCCCGGCAGTAGCGTGGATGTACAAATTCAGAACGAGCACATCATTGGTCGCAGCACGAGTCCTCCGAGCACTGGCGGTACGCCTACATACCAACAGAACAGCATTACTTTCAGTGGAACACATCTCCGGCATTTACAACAAAATGGCAGACGTTGCGTCCCGCAAACATAGTCTCGACAATGCTACATTCCTCACCGACTTTTCCGCTCATTTTCCACCACCACAGGACGAATCCTGGACTCTGTTCCTCCTCAGCAACAAAGTTACGTCAAAAGTCTCTTCGGAGCTGCTAAAGAAGCAATCGACTTTGGAGTCGTGGCGTCGACTACCAACGAAAGAATACGTTTTTGGAAAGCTTGGACCCACTACCTCGCCATTTACTTTCCTACCTATGACGAGAAACTCAGTACACTTACTCAACAGGACAAAATCGAAGTGCTGGTCAGTTTCGCCCAACATGTGCGATCCGGAGGCGTTTCACGACAAAAACAACAAGTTCGTGCGCAAACATTCCAAGTATCGCTTCGGGCCATCACAGCGCGTTTCGAAATGGACGGAGAACAAAGTCCGGTGGTTAACACGCAAGGAAAATATTATAAAAAAATCGGCCAACTTATTGAGGGCTACCGACGAACCGACCCCCCTGCCAAATTCAAATTAGCAGTACCAATCAGTGTCCCAAGATACATGTATCACTACGCGTTAACAGGCACCGAAAAACAAAAGGCAGTGGCAGATATAGCCATCATCGCCTTCTACTATCTCCTCCGAGTCGGAGAGTACACGTACACTCCGACCTCAACCAAAAAGCTAACACAAGCTTTCAGACTCCAGGACGTCACATTATGGGACAAGAACACCATCCTCGACCATAACCTCCCGATCGGCGCCCTTTTAATCAGATGCACAGCAGCAACTCTTCGAATATCGAATCAGAAAAATGGCAAACGAAACCAGGCAATACACCATTTTACAACAAATACGGATACATGCCCAATAAAAGCACTAATTAGAAGAGTCAAGCACATCACTGCTCACACTTCAGTCCCGACTGCTATAATTAGCACGTATTTCGAACACCCGACTCACCAGGGCAAAGTAATGCGCGCAACCGAAATTAACTCCGCGCTCAAAGCAGCAGTACTCCACCTCGACATGAAAAAACACGGGTTTGAAGCAGCGCAAATAAGCTCACACAGCTTACGCGCCGGAGGGGCGATGGCGATGCACCTACACAACACCCCAACGCACACGATTCGAAAAATGGGACGCTGGAGCAGCGACACTTTTCTCGACTACATCCACGAACAAATCGCTGTTTTCTCAGCCGGCCTGTCAACAGCGATGGGCAAGAACATTTTCTTCCATAACATAGGCTTTCGCGCCATCCCGACCCCTATTTTAGACAACGAAGATACTTAATTAATATAAAAACAAACATTTACCCTAACTAATTTGCTCACAACTAGTCGCGCTCAAAACCACTGAGCTACCGAATACAACATTCACGACGCTCTTATTTTATTTTCGCATATAATCTACTGTTTGAGTTATAAATCCGTTACCAATCTAATGCTGGAACAAATAGAAACAACCGTTTCAACTCTGCCCACAAGGCCAGATCCGTTGCATAAACATACAACGGTTAGCAACACAACGGACTCTCCATCCACTCCGAACCATGTAACAATGAAAAACCTGAACTCAAAATTGACTCCGGGAAATAAAAGAAAACTAGACGTTTCTAAACCAACAACGCAAAACAATGTCGCAACCAATACACAACCGAATGCATCACAGCACACTACACGCGATAACTTCACAAAACTCCTTTGGTACAACTCCTCGCCAATATCTCACAATTTCATTTTCGGACCAAACAAAAAGGCAAATTGCACCATTACACTATCAACTCAACCAAAAATGCAGTTTGACATTCCCGACATTCCCAACTTCACCGCCCTCGACGATGATACGTACCTCGAACAAGCTTCGTTACTCAACCGTACATGTAATACCCATGTCACCAAAAAAAACACCTCGCGGTGACAGACTACAAGCTAGCCGAGGAACGGGACAGCAGGGCAGCTATCGAACCTAATGCTAAGCGAATTAAGAACGAAAGCCTCCCCGGCACATTCTATGCCAAGATCGCCAGGGCTATCAACATCCCCAGCGTCGACCAAATAATGGTCGTGACAATGGACATGACCCTCCAGAACTATAGAGCACAAAAAGCCATCAGCAAACTACAATCTGATGCTGCGAGCCTCCGGACTGTCGATCTCACGGACGAGACCGACACCAGTGTCAGCGAAACACCTCCGGAACATGGCAACAACGGTGGCGACAACGGTGTCGCACTTGCCGACACGAAACCTGCAGCAATCGACGTACATCCGGACTTGCCAGCATGGACAAAAGATTTAATGTCAAAGTTTAAGGCAGAAATTGTTACAGAAATGGATACACGACCTAAGGTCACTCCGAACGACAAGGCAACTACCGAGCAGGAACCTGCACCTGCCAAAAAGACCTCCGCCGCACGACGATTGTTTATCGGAACACAGGTTTTCAAATGGCAGGGCATCGCACAACACAACGTGAACCAATGCATTTCAACCGCCAAGGCAATGAACACGTTCAAGACCGTATTCCCCAACATGAAACCGGAACCACCACTCCTATCATGCCTACCAAGGGACAACCCGCGAGCATCACTAGAGACAGCTCTCGCGTTCGTTGGAGCAGATGTACCAACTCAGTGGCTCGACAAGGTATTTCAAGCCGACCATACCAAAAGCGACACTACCATCGCAACCATCTTCAACCGCCACAATGCAGCTAGACGATTCGCCTACAAAGATTACGCAACGGCGGTAATCGAAAACGGTCTCACTCCGGGCATCGCAAATTGTTTCAAAGGCCAGAATGATGGAAATTTTGCTGGGGAAGGCTGTTTCACAACCACCGCTCCACTCTTGTGCCAAATGCAAATCAAAGGTAATCAGGTACAACGCATGGGCCCAGAATACCAATGGCTCGTCTACATTCCACATATGAACGTAGTAGTCTCTTGCAACGACTACAGACCACCCAGCGCATACGTACTAAAGAAGCAGCAACACGTCTGGATTCTAGGAAAAAACACGATCAAGGCTTTGACCGAAAACAGCAAGAGTAGCATCGATAAGCTCCTGGGCAAATTGGCGTTTCCAGCAAAGAATGACAAAGCCAAAGACCTGGAGTTCTTCAGCGCAGTCTGGATTCAAAACATCAATTCAAACTTCAACCTTGTCGACGACATCAACGAATATTAGATATTCTTTGATGTACCGCAACCATGTCCAGAGTCGTGCTACCCCAATAGCACTCCTGACTCAACCATTCCGACATCCATCTACACCGAGCAAATCGTAGACACCAGGATCACGCCTATACAATAACGACGTATCCAACGAACATCTTGTTAAAAGGTTCTATACCCCTAATCGAACCAAAAATTTTTAACTATACATATATAAAGAAAAGAGAATAATCAGTAGTTACCTAATAATCGTAACTTTCACCGAAGCTACAACTAGGTTGCAACACAAAATATTTCATTCTCAACTTTCACATTAGCTACACTAATACTAGAGTCTCACCCCCGTGCACATAGCCTGGCCTAACACACCCACGCTATGACCGGAAGTCATTTCAACATTCCACACATTTATGGGACTATACCCAACTAAAGTTGGTTTGATGGAGGAAGCTCTTTTAGTATCTTTAGTGGCTAGTGAACCCCGGAACACAAGTGGTCCGGAATACACAATCCACCAAAAATAGGTCACATCAGTTCAGTCCCGAGTTAGCCACGACTGACAACAATCAACCTCTTTTGACGAAACTATATACACTTAGATAGATCCAGAAAAACGTGTTCAACAAAACCGAGGTAAGCCAGAAGAATGATTCACAATAATTACTCTAGTCGCATAACAACTCCGGCTAAATTTAGTGCAACTAAATTTAGTCAAGGAGTGTTAAAGCTGTAAAAAGGAATCAAGCGATTTATTTTTATACAACGCGCGCGCTAGTAGAAAAATCAAAGTCCAGAAGAGAAATCTATTCTGGACTCATTCTTTTGGAAACATCGTGTTTTGTTGTGCGGCAGCTCCGGAGCTGACGTGACCGCTGAAAGCGCTTCTTCTTCCACAACCATCCTCACTCCTAGAGGAAGCTCTTTTAGTATCTTTAGTGGCTAGTGAACCCCGGAACACAAGTGGTCCGGAATACACAATCCACCAAAAATAGGTCACATCAGTTCAGTCCCGAGTTAGCCACGACTGACAACAATCAACCTCTTTTGACGAAACTATATACACTTAGATAGATCCAGAAAAACGTGTTCAACAAAACCGAGGTAAGCCAGAAGAATGATTCACAATAATTACTTTAGTCGCATAACAACTCCGGCTAAATTTAGTGCAACTAAATTTAGTGTATGTGATTTAGGGGGTTACGATTTTTTTAATTTAAAATTATAATGGTTTTAGGTGGATTTTTGACAGTTTCAAAGTTGAACACTAAACATGGAACATTACAGTAAACGCCACAATAAATCAAAATACGAGCTACAGTATGATGGACATATTTTTTTCATGATGGCGACGACGAATAATCAGCACCGCAGCGCAACAACCTAGTAGAGATATATGTTGTCTAATAGCCGTATTTTTTGTTTGATCGTCGCGTATGCTGTAGTGCGTGGTTTATCGTACTGTATATATTTGACGAGAGAATCAATAGATAGTAAAGATAATCTATTATCGATGTCTAGATTTATTCCAGCAACAAGACTGAATGGCGATTTACATCACATACAGGATGGTCTTCAGATACGGGTTGGTCTCCTTGACGAAGTTGTGCTGTCTTCAGAAAACGTCCACGTGCGATGGTATAACTGGAACTCGGGAATCACACAAAGAAGATATGTTCGTGATGGCTGGTGTGGAGGAATTTTTTTGCTTCGTGGTCAATTATTCGTCAAACTTCCTGATAATGATTCAATATTATTGACGAACGAAGGAGACTATGCGATATATGGTGGCGTATCGTCCGTAGTATATCAAGTTGAAAAAGATTCCATAATATTATCTGTAAGATGGAAATCAAATTATGAAGGCAGACCTCGGAATGGTAACGTGGAAAATCGGGACAATCATAAACAATGGATTATTGGCTCCTTCATTGATAAGACAGTTGAAGAAGAGAAACACTTTTTTTCCGAAAATTTTGAATTGAAATGGGGGTTGATCAACGATGTTCCTTTCCATAAGATTGGCAAAACAATTACCAACATTAATAACTATGATTGGAAAACGATGGGGATAATAATAAGAGGTTCTATGTTATACGAATTCACCGAATTCGCCACAACCAGCGATCAACATCAAGACAAAAATGTATCTCATCATTTGGAAAAACCTGGTTCTTTTCTATACTGGCACCCAAACGCACCACATACATGTTCCACTGAAGAACCCACCTTGCTGATAAGTCTTCGTTGGCGCGATTAAAACAAATTAAGCAAGACCAAGCTCTCTTTTTTTGACAAGACACACAAGATACATACCCACACCTCTAAGTCGCTGGGTGCAATACAAGGTCAATTGATTGATCTATCAAATGCTGTTCGAAATAAGAAATAAAAATAATAAACAGTGTCGGAACATTACCATGTACCGTTAATTTGCGTGAATGGGGTCCATTTTACCTCCTTTGGATTAAAATGCTATGCAAGCGGTGGCAATGATGTTTTGAACACTTAGTCGTCATTGTTTGCTTTCCCAATGCCAACCCGAATATGATATGCACATAGCTAGATGTTTGAAAATGATATTTGTAGATTTTATTGCGTAAAAACTCATAATTGAAAATCGTGAGCCTCCACTGATTTCCCAAGACAACAGTAGTAAACAGTAAATACGCATGAAAAGTTGATGGTGTTTCTAATTTATTTTTTTTATTTTTTAATTCGTCAAAAAAAAAAAAAAAAAAAAAAAAAAAAAAAAAAAAAAAAAAAAAAAAAAAAAAAAAAAGGTAGTACAATCACTTTGATGATCGCGATCTTATTGTGTTCGTCGTGCTTTTACCGGTAATGCGGAAACTTTCAAGCGATACGTCAACGACGTGCGCAAATGCACTTTTTATATTCGCGCCAAGCAAAGACAAAAAGCCAATGTTATTGCTATGATATTTGATATTTGATATTTGGTATTGCTTGTACAATTGCACATAATACATTGCAGCAAATTCTTAGATTCTGTCGCCAATGGTTCGATGCGTTAAATCTTGCTTTGTTTGTAGTCGAAGATTCGTGTCATGTGGAGGTAAACACAAGCAGATCGCTGCTTGAGTTGTACCACAACATCTCAAAACACCGTCAGCCTACAAGATCCTCTTCACGAGAACAATACAGCATGTGATGTATACAAAACCAGTGAAGTTCTGGCACCACTGGTACCAGTAGCAAAAGAGATAGCATGCGAGCAGATTAATCCTATAAGTCGTCCGGATGGATCTGATGATTACGATGACGATGGCAATTACGACGACGATGACGATGACGACGAAAGCGAGGGTGGCGACGACTTTCATTGCACTCAAATTATTGAATTGGACGGCCACGATCCCGTAGAAGAACAAATAGCAGTATCTTCTACGAGAACAACAACTAATTCCGACGTTTGCTTTATATGCGGAATATCTCTAACGAAACTCAAACATAGAATAGATCACATCAAACGTTGTTCCAAGAAACACGGAATAACTGGAAATGATGTTCGGCTCGTCGATGATGCTGTGGAAGATGATAGGGGCAGCACTAGTAGAGATAGTGCCAAAATTCGGAAAATAATTGGCACGGGGATGCTGAGAAAATGTTAAAATTGACAAATCAGAAGACATTCCCATTTTTTCGGCTTCGGCTTATAATTCTCAATCAAGAAAAATTGACTCTACAATTGCGACTAGAAACTTGAACAATGTCCTTATGGCGGGTTCACGGAGACTAGAAACTACTGCCAGAATAACCAAAAACAGAAATGATACAGCAGAGCCTGGGAAAGGCAACAAAAGATCAAGATACGACACAAGGAAAGAGGATTGGAAATGCCCTTTGTATAAAAAGATTACTGGTACTGACTTTGTTGTTGACGGATTTCATTATGCTAAACAGTAAGTTCATTTTATTCAATAGATTTACTAAAACAATTGAGCACGACTTGGGAAATCTCCTAGGATTATGTGTCTATGTGGTAATGTTTTTTTTATATCGCTAACTTAATAACTCTTTTGAACTGTTTCTCTGCTAGATCTCTGACTAAGAATTATTTCCTTTCCCACTACCATTCAGATCATTATGGTGGTCTTCTTTCTCGATGGAATATGGGTACGATATACTGCTCTCTTCCAACTGCAAACTTAGTCAGCCAACAACTTCGAGTGGATAGGAAGTTCCTGCATCCATTGGTGATGAACCAACCGACTATCATCGAAAGTCGAGGGAAACCAGTAACAGTAACTTGCTTGGATGCTAATCATTGTCCTGGAGCTGTTATGTTCTTTTTTGAAATCGGAAGAAAACAAATTTTGCACGTTGGCGATTTCCGATGGTCAAGGGAATAATGTTACACGGTCCTTTGTCTTCGCCATTGCAAAAGATAGCATCTCAAAAAATGGAACTCGACGAGCTATATTTGGACACTACTTATTGCAATGAAAAATATGTATTACCATCTCAAGCAAAGGCCATAAAAGCCACCATAACTATGTTTGAAAATGAATTGGAGCGATGTAAAGGTAACTCGTTAAAACGGACTCTACATCTATTCGGGGCATACACAATAGGTAAAGAAAAAATATATTATCAGTAGCAGAACATTTTGGGTTAATAGTATACGTTGATAAAGCTCGGTATCGAATTTTGTCCGTGGTTTTACCGAAGGAATGCATGAAACTACTGACAACGAATAAAGAACTTGCTACCATATGGGTTGTTCCTATGTCTCATCTTAACATGAAAAAGATGCCGGAATACTTTGGAATTGCTAATTCGAAGCCCTTTGCTCCTGCTTATGATCGCATTGTCGGTTACCGTCCAACAGGGTGGTCTATTACTCGGTCTGGGATTATCAGTAGTCGGAATCGTGGAAATCTTGCAATCCATAGCGTCCCTTACAGCGAGCATTCGTCTTTTCCAGAATTGGTAGACTGCCTAGCTTGTCTCAAGCCAGCAAAGATTATACCAACAGTTAAAGCCTCTAAAAGCGATGAGCAGGTGAAAGTTTTGCTAAAGGGTCTACGGAATAGACAAACAGTATTGAGATTGAGCTAAATAAAAATGATCCATGAAGATCCCAATTTAAAAAAATAGTAACTTTAATTATCTTTATCAAGCTTCGCGAATGCGATCAATTTTTGGAGCTGGGAGATGCAATCCCAATCACTCTAGGAATCGGCATTGATTGAAATGCCTCAGGCTTCTGACATTCAACGTTTAAAGGAATGCTACTGCCAGACGATGTCAAAAGTTTTAATACAATTGTCGGAAATGTACTAAGCACCCCTGTCAAGAGGGGGATGCAGAAAATCTCACATGAAATTGCATTAGATTCAGAAATTTCAATAATCCCGTTTACTTTTCCTCCGACAAGCCAGTTACTCTCTTCACAAACTATTGTATATGCAAAACTAATACCTTGAAATTCATTTGCCGTATTCGAAATCACATTATTGAGATTGTCAATAGCGAAAGTCATAGCTACTGGTTCGCCAACTAGACCTTGCCTATAATCTAGTTTCAAAGTGGCTGGTAGCGTACCCGTTGTCGCTCTTGGAGATTCTAGCTGCGGTAGTCTCGAGTAAAATTTGTCCAAATCTAACAGGAGGTCAAGAGAAAAAACTTTTCCAGTATCGTCACACAGCTTCAGATGCATTTTTGTTTCTTGTAAAAGGTCGAGCTCGCTGTGATCCTCTTTCCAATGACGCATTCGAAGGCGAAAGAAAGCTGATCACCATCCGATACCGTACGTTTCAGTAAACTTTCATTCATATTGCTGTCTGTAGCTATTGTGATCGGTGAAGCCAGATTGACTTTCCATTCGTCAACTGAAAAATGATATGATGTGTTTGAAGTAAGTAGGACGCTCAGTACAAATCTTTCATAAGGATCAAGCCAATATGTTTCGACAGATTCAACTGATAGGGCCATCTTCTCAAGAACAGGTGTGAACGATTCCAGACTTGCCTTCATACATGGCGGGTTAGAAATATGTCATATTCTGTATGTGCGTGCAGATATGTAGTTTGCATTTTGGCAACCAAGCCATGAGAATTCATAGAGTCAATTTGTGAAAAATATTCGTTCGAAAAGTTTTCAATCAGACCGCATCTGGCATGAGCTGTCATCTGCTGTATCTCTCCTGGTTTACACGCCTTGAGTTTAATTTCGCAATCTTTTCTCCATTCACTACTACCTGGATCTTCTCCGGGTGGAATCAATGAAATCCATCTGTGCCAGAAAGAATAAGTGTTCCGGAAGTCACAAAATCGGATCCAGCCTCAATTTTTATGTGAATCTCTTGATCGTATCCAGGAATTAAGGCAGCTGGTTCCAAAGAAATTGAATGAGTAGGTTTGCTAGGTAGAACTTCCATGCTCAGTAACGGCTCTTGCGAGTCCATGCTATCATAATAAAAATATCCTTTTTTCCAAACTATTTCAACAGTAGACAAGACATACTGGCCAGCACTGGAGGGTGACCATTCAAATGTGTAATTATTTTCTCCGGGTTGTAGTTTTATAGGTACATTTATGGATAGAATCTTGGCGGCATCTTCCTCTTGCACAGAGTCCCCGTTCGCAAGAATGGTTGTGAACTCTTCGCGAGTAACAATAAATAGCTTCAAAGAAATTAATTCTATGGATTTTGGAACGAAACTCTTGATAGATATCGGAATAAACAGATTGTCTGCAACAAAGCAAGATCTGTTTTCTACTTGTTTATGATCTAATATTCTTCCAAAATGGGACTCATCTGGTGGAGTCGAAATAGACAATGATATCTCAATGAACAAAAGTCTGCTGTATCTAGCATTTCCTATAGTTGGATGTTCAATCACCTTTTGAAGGTCATCAAAAAGTGCATTTAATGCTTTCTTCGGGGCTATAAGCGCACTTCGAGGACTGAAGCAAGAGCATAGAGTCTTGAGATAAGCCGCTGGTTCGGCAGTCGTACGCAGAAAAAAAGCAAGACGAAAAACAATCCAGAAGTGACAACGATCCCAATGATCTTTGAATTAAGTTGTTGTACGGTAATGGAAAGGAAAAGTCGAAAGTAGAAAGATTTTATTACCATGACGGAAGACAAAGGGTTAGATAAATACTGTATGTTTCTACTTTTGTAAAAGTCATCATTCATTCAATTCAATTCAATCATTCAATTCATTTCATTTCATTTCATTTCATTTATTTCATTTCATTATTCATTTCATTTCATTCATTCATTCATTCAGATGTTTCGTACCTATCCTGTACAATTTCACAATTTTTTGAAAACTTGCAGCAGCAGAGGGGAAGTTGCCTTTGCGTGCATGATACTCCCCAACTTCAGCTTGGATTCTGGCTGCGAATCTAAGATGATTCGCTCTGTGGCTTGTATCAATTATTACACCACAAAGCTTCAAATAGGTAGCTTCGAACTTATCTATACAAGCCATGTCGTCCTCCAGGAAGAATTGACGTTTAACTGTTCCATTTCCAAAGATCGAAGCATCTGCAGCACAAATGATACATCCTTATTAGTTTCTTTCTCATCGGTTTTTGACTTATATGGCACCCATGGTGGCCAAGGTATTTGTAAATCTTCAGGGTAACGCTCTCGGAGAGTGGACAGTGGGTTTGGATGTTCAAGATGGTTATCTCCAAGTTGCATGAGCAAAAGTCTTGATACATCTAGTATTTCACTCAACTTTGAAGCAACTGTTTCATTCCCTCTAGATGGTTCAGATTTGAAGATACTCCGGTCAGTTTTTAGCATGTCGTCAAGCTGTATATTTCCTTTCTGTTTTGGTTCTTCAGCACAAGACGAAGCATTCAAATACATTGTTACACAGTTATAGATATCCCAAGTAAACTGGCAGACCCATCGATTTGCAGAGGCTCGCCGCTCTTCCCGATTTTTTTCATCCAATTCAGTGGTACCGCGCAATAATATGGAATACATCACCTTAATAAAGGCTTGACACCGAGATAGGATCTCTACAGGCTGTTCCATCCTAAATAGCAAAGACAATTCACGCGCAAATAAATACCGACGCATGATGTCTAGTATAGCCGTTAGATCATACTCGGTTCGAATCTTCTTTCGGAACCCCAAGAAATCCCCAGCGTCGGCGAGCTTTGCCAGATTCTGTGATGGATTCTCTTCAACGAGAGCCTTTGACTTTCTTCGTGCTCTTCTCACCTTGCTTTCTTCCTTGTCAGACAAGTCAGGCATGTACAATCGGAATTCATCGTACTGCAGAAGGGCCTCCGCTGGTAGTTGCATCTGCTCGTAAGAAGAAGCCAACGATTCTTTTACTAAAAAAAAATGACTGATATTGAAGCTATATTTAGGATTTATCTTTTGAGGCGCATTGCTGATATCACCGGCACTCTCGTAATTCTTGGTTGCCGTGGCGGCAGTGGCTCGTTGGGCATCCAGTCGTTTTAGTTCGTCTTTATAGCGACGACAACGGTCTTGAAAGCCATTCACGATGACTGTTCCTAATATTCGATTGAAGGCGTTCCATTCCTGAATTTTATGGCCAACCCTCCCTCAGAATTGAACGACTCATCAGTCTGGTCCAGAGAGGTGGTAGAAAGTACGCAAACCTTCCCATTTGGGAAATCTACTGAGATTTTCTTGTACAATGCCCGTTCACTCCTCGACAAGGTAGACCTAGAATCGATATCGTCTCCATCCAAGCTGGTGTTACCGTTTATGTCGATTACGTCGTCACCGCTATCCATCGAATCTTTGCTATTCATGTCATCGTCATCTATCTGTGATTGAGATGACGCATTACCTCCGAATCTTTGTCGAGCCTTTTGGAAAAAGCCGGAAGTATTGCTATTCTTGCCAGTGCTATTGATGGACGGCGATTCTTTTCTGCTCTTTTTCGTAGCGATAGCGCGATCATCTCCAGTAGGTATGTACACAATCAAATAATCTTGGGAATGTCCCCCCTGCGAATTCCCAGCCGTATTTGAGGCAGTCGATTCAAGCTGACTAACGAATGCTCTTAATGAGGGTCGGATTTTGGTACGATAATGGTCAGTGCTTTCACATGCAGCGATGTAGACATGACAGAAAGGACCGGTGTGCCACTCACTCGGGTCGCTTGCCGGAAGAATTGCTGTGGAAACGGTTCCCCCCCATGGTGTGTTGACTTCATTCTTTTCGCCAACAGTTACGGTACCACTACTGCTACCATGTCTAGTAATGACAGGACGGACGGGCAAAATGCTTATGGTATTGGTTTCACCTGTTCGTATGTTTTTATACTGAACCGATCGAAGGGTAGATCCATAGTCGCGTTCGAAAATGGAGGTTAGGTTTTCGTATACATTTTCAATGGCTGGAGACGAAGAATTTGAAACTGTACTGCTGTCACTCTCCTGTCTATGAAGCATGCTTTGTTGTTGAAGCATATTCGTAGGTTTGGTGGCATTCAAAGAAGTAGAAGCAGAAGAAGATGATGCCGGTGAAGATACTCCTGACACTATTCTTGTGGTAGGATCAATGAAATTGACGGTGGCAGAAAATTGCAGTTGTTTCTTGGTTCTCGGTCCATCAGTCTCACTGTTTTTGTTTCCATTCACAGCTTTCTCCTCTTCATAATCCGCAGTGGCTGCACCTATAGCATCTGGTGAAGACGATGAGGCTCTATTACTGTAACTTTCTCCGAGACTTCGAAATCCTTCTACAAGACTATTGTAGAGCGCGTTGTCGCTTTCGCTGACTTGATTCGAAATAAGTAAGGAATCGAATTCGTGAAGGGACCTAATCTTTTCTGCCTCCGTATCTCCTTCACCTTCATTGACGTTGATAGCGATACTATATTCACTGTCGGTGGTACTATCGTTCTTATCTCCATTACTCTTCTCTAACTTGTTCGAATTTTTATCTTGCTGAAGCCGTCTAGCTCGTTCCGCGATATTACTTTCTTCCAACGAAAAGAAACCTGTACCCCCAACATTTTTTTCAGATGAGAACTGTGATGCATAATTATTTACGACGGATTTTATTTCCGTAGACTTTTCGGGGGACTCTTCTTCTGTCATGCTCGCTATAATGGAAAGTACTGTTAACACAAGCTTGATCTGTGATGAGCTAATCAAATGGATGTCAATAGCACTTCTTTCATCGAGAATTTATGTTGTACTCGTCATTTTTCATTTTGAAACCCATGTAAGTAATGTGAACATCAACGCGACGATGAACTTTTTGATCCCCTGTTTTGAATTCCCCTATACCAAAACTGTACAGAAAGCGAGCTAACGGTAACTGTTACTACTACAATTGTAAGATCTTATTTCAAAAGTATCTTATTTTTTAAAGAGTCAACTAATAGAAGACAAGATATCAAGCTCAGATTCTTAACAAGAGACAGGAAGGCATGAATCCATAGGCTAGGCAAGTCCCCTCCTGATCCCTGTATGCAGGTATGTATTGCATTGGGCTACCTGTCCCCGGTCCATTCACCAATAGGGACAAAAGCTATGCATAATAATGCAAACAACAAATTTATATAGAGGAATATCCCCTGAGTGATTGCAAACCACATCATATGCTACATAATATGAATGTGACCCCCCCCCCCCCCCCCACACACACACACACACACACACTCCCCTCAACAGAGGAGTAGCAGCAACCCCCAAGGGCAAAGGCATGCAACCTTCATCCAAGAACATGAATCTTCTGGAAAAAGTAAATTGTTCACCAAAAAAGACATACAGAAGGCGTGAGTAGACCACTGCAGGGCATACCCTAGCCCAACAACAGTCAACACATTCCAAGTACAGCATGACGTTAGGATCACACAACAGATTAACACAAGCCAAGCTACATCCTACCAACATTTGAGATGCATAGTTTACCTTTTCCGGAACACAAAAAGAAACCTTCTAGCTCTCAAAGTGCACAAAAGACCTTCACACCATTTATTGTGCAAGGCAATCAGTGAAAGTAGGTATATATCCGGCAGTGTGCAACTTTAAATGCACTTACTTGGTTAACAAATATCCAAAACCACAGAAATTCTAGACTAGAAAACTTAATGTGCAAAGGTTTTCAAATGACCAATATTATACGATATTTCCAACAAATGAATAGTCTAATGAATCACTGTGATAGTGGACAAATTTTGCAATCACCATTCATCTCGATCCTGTCTGTAATTTCCTGATCAAGTCTCAAAAAGCATCAATACTTGGACATAAATAATAATAACCTGCACATAAAAACATGCCCAGAAATTTGCAACGAAAACTCCAACGTGATAATTAATGGTGCCAATAAGAAGTAGAACTTATTTCAATCCAAAATGTGCTTCCAGAAAAAACAACAATTTCCACAGCCTACAACATTTTGGAAAAAATGTTAAGCCATAGCAACACTCTCAGAGTTCTGGTTGTTCAGGTACTCAAATTTTAATAGTAATACTCTGTATGCAATAAAATTTAGAAATGATTGTATAGTGGACATGATGATACTCAATGAGGTAGGTGTATACAGTAGGTAAAGAAAGATGGAGCTGGGCAACTTCAAACAGAATATCAACATGGACTTGACAATTCTGATAATAATGACCATCCTCTTTCCTTCCTGATTTGAAGAAGTGCTACTTGTCACTTGGTAGCAGTTTTCATTGGTGCACAAAAAGTCATCACAAACTCATCCTCATTTGTGTGGAAGCCCAGCCGGGCAAGAGGTTTAAAGTTATCAGACTCCAAAGAAAGCAATTCATGGCGGTTCTCACCTGATTTGAACAGACTCCCAAGAAGCAATTCATGGCGGGGTTACCACCTGATTTGACGTTTCTTTTCACCACAAGCAATTCCTCAAGTTAAGGAGAATTTTTTCATGTGATTAAGAATTTTGATTGAATGGGAAACTATTCCATTGATTCCTCCATACCTTCCTTAATATAGGTATACAACAGATGCGCCAATATAATGCACTAATTACAGTTGGTAAGGAAGGAAAAGTCCTGTGTACTTTGGTCATTCATTCAGGGAAAATTATATGAGTGTTGTTGTATCGGGATGGGAAGGCAGTTCTCAAATTACCACAAGAGCCGCGCATAAGAGAGGAGGATTACAGATCGAACAGCAGGGTATGAGAAATAAACTATACTTCATCTGTGCACTACAATTTGCGGAGAGGGCTATCAGGTGAAAGTTCACGCAAACAAAAGCACGCTAAAAACTAAAAACATACTCTATCAAGAGAAAATTAGGAATGAAAAATGAGGTTTTGAATGTTTACAAATCACTCTCCATACTTTTGCACTTGTTAATTTTCAGCCAATTGCCCCGTGCGCAAAATGCGGTGCGCAGAGGAGATATAGTACAGAAGTTATCTATCATTATTACATCAATACAACATGGAACTCTTGGCCATTAAGAAATAGCACGACATCATCAACAACAGAGTTATCAAATATCTACCATCCATCTCCATCAGCAGGGAAAAAAATTGGACCAAGAATAAGCAACACCAGGGCCAGCATCAATGCAAACAGAGCCGAACAAAAGAAACAAAGACCAACATAGATGGCAGCCACAACTATGAACAATTCTTCATGAAACTCCCTAGTAAGATATAACCAACAACCAGAAACAACAGAATGCTGCCTCTACTCTCCTGCTCTGCCTGCACGAAGAAGGCCTGACAGGCCAAAATAAGGTAAATATTCACCATAGTAGTGTACTTGAAGAAACCCCTTCAATGCGAAAGTTAGACTCTAAACATGGTAATATTTCAATTCTTACTTGTATCAACCCATAGAACTATAGAAGAAGCTGCCTTGGCAGTGCTGCTAAATTAATGAACACATCGTTCTACCAGGGTGGGAAAGAACTGTGACTTGACGGAAGGGAATTTGAGGTTGAAGTAACTTAGTCTGCTTTAAATTATATAAATCAGAGATGGTAAGATATTTCGATAAAGTATCTATATAAAGATAACTTAAGGCTATTCAGTTCAATTAAAATGCTCCACTTTTCTTTTAGGGGAAATGTTCCGTGCGTATCTTTTGAATTGGGTGCTTCTAGATGCATTCATGCCAAACTTCCCCTTCAAACAACATGTATTACCGTTCGAAAACTAAAACATTTCCGAGGGAAATTTATCCAGCGACTTTGATTCCCATCTCGTGGTCTGAGGAGGAAATCTGGAACGGTGATTAAGTTCCATGCATTGGTGATTTTGTGTCGATTGGAAACTGCGTGCTTATACGGAAGGTTGAGAGGCGTTAGCTGTATCACCTAATATACATCCTGTACCTAGAGAACGGATCAAAATCGAATGGAACCATGGAACAGAGAAGCTGAGCAGAGCCAGTATTCCTTAGTTATTTAGTTCCCTGCTTGCAGGTTTCCAATGCCCAGAAAAGATTCCATCAACCTTAAGATAAACGTTTGGGTTGTCTGAAGAGAGGATACGATAGGTTGAAGGAAGGTGTGATTCCTACCATTTCATCTTTGATCCCGCCTTCTAGAGCTCAAAACGGACAACACCGCCCCTAGCTGCATGTAATACCTCGGATAAACAAGGAAGGCTTCGGAAAAATCTCATAGCAAATTGGAATGTTCTGAAGGAGCTTTATAGGCTGGACGACGAATTATCACCAATTAGAGATAACTCCAGTTGGATCTTAGTCTAAGCAATCAATTTGGCAACACCTAGTAACATTTATGTGATTCTGTTCATTCTACCATTCCGGCTACATAAGTTGCTGCCATTATAGCAAGTTGAAATACTTTGGTAAAGATGTTAAACATATCCTAAACCTGACATTGTATAACTCCGTCAATGATTTTTGTACCATTTGTTCTATTCCGGAAAGTATCATCATCCAGTCGACTCGACAAATGATTGCGGTCTTGCTTTTATTTAGCTTCGTTGCTCAACGTGTCCGAAGCAGCATACATAAACCTTCATTCGGAATTGGAGAGATCAGAACAAAAACGTTCATGATACAAGAATAATCTACAATAACATGATCATAATACTCAGTGTGTTTCTGAAACTACTATCTTCCTATATTTTAGAATAGGAATCGATGTTGCCTGTAGCTTTCGTCAGAAGTAGGTCCATCGCTAAAGTTGGTTGACCAGGTGGACCAAATATGCTTGACTACCTTGAGAACGACCGTTGCCTAAGATCTCTTGTGAAATACTCGTCAAAGAATGAAGATAAAAATTTAAGTTCAGAATAAGCTTTAGATGCCATCTATTTGATTTACGAGCGGTTTGACTACATGATATGAGTTAAATCGTAAGAAAACAGACCATATTTCCATGGAGGAGTTCAGATCTACCTTCAGCATATGAGGAAAAGTAGTCAAAAAAGTCACCATTCTCCATGAGGAAGTCGAATGTGGAAATCACAGTTTAATTAAAGTTGCAACGCCGCAACAATTTCGACGTTATCTTGTTGGAGTGGCGAAAGTTAATGGCATCAATACATATATTGCACCTATCACTCTCTTGAAGAAGGCAAACGCAATGTAAGAGTGCCACTTTCAGAAGTTTTCATACCGATTGCAAGCTCTCTGAGCCTTCTGAGCAGAATATCAAAGACGGTGGAATAATTGATTAGTGTACAGATTAATTTTACCAGTCGTGAAGACGACGATGACTGTCAGACTCGTAACAGCTTCACCAACAGTTTATAAAATATCGGAGAAGCATTCCGTATGTTCTGCTCTTACTTTGGGTTGTGGTGGGCAACCTCAGTTCAAATATTTACAACTCAAAAGATGCATCTATGCTTTATTTCTCCAGGATGACTTTTATCCTTCGCTTTTACGAGCTTGTACAATCACAGTCCAATTGAGTTAGCATCAAGGTTTATTAGCAAGACCGTACTACCATTCACTTTGAAGATCTGAAATAGCGAGGTCAAGACACCTTCGATGTGTTGACGGCAGCCAGATCTTTAACATGTCCAAACTTGAGGTATTCTTGGAACTCGACAAGTGTTTCTTGGCATTCGTTGCGTATCATATCCAGGATTTGCTAGCATTTTGATGCAGCAAGGCCGCAGATAGACGTCGTAGATCTTTCCATAGAAATATAGCTATAAGACTGGTTAAGAGTGGTCAATGACACGATTAGAGTAAGAATGAATATAACTTAATTGAGTGAGGTACCAGGATAATAAGCGATAGCAGGGGTATTATCTTGAAGGCTGGCTAATTTTAGACCTTTCTTGTGCAAAACAAAACTTTTGACTGCACTCTTACGAAGTGAGGATCACGAAATATATGTTTATCTTGCACAAGATAGAATGAACATCAAATCAAGTACGGGACATCTTCCACACACGTGGAGTAAATAAATTTTTTGACCGAGTTTTATGCTGACATAGAAATACTATGTTGTTTTGACATACAGTGCTTGCAACGAACTGGTTAAAAGTATTTTTTTTTGACCCTAGTTCACATGCACTTGATCTCACTGATGAATTCGAGACGGTCTCAAATGTTTTTACATGCTTTTGGTGCGAACTGTTTGCTCGTAATTACTGTTGTGACCTAGTTTCCGATCTTAATCGAGATCTTGTCGAACTTCTGGTCTCAATCCACCGGTTTAATACGGCTAGGCTGGTCATTTGATCAAATTTGGTAATTCTTTCTACCTGAAAGCTGCTTGGGCTAAAGGATTTGTTGCACCACCATTTTTTTTTCAAAACACGCAACATATTTCCTTTGAGACCAAGCTCACTCTTCATCTATCCTCCGGCAGAAAATTGCGGTCACCACAAGAAAGATGTAGCTAGCAGATACCATAAAGTCAGCAGACCAATATTTACGCTAAGCAATTCGCTGGAACATCGCGACCATTAGTGAAAATGCTTATTGAAGATGCCATCTCACCGTAGATGAGAAGCTTCTAAAAGAATTCCTTTGGAGGATTTGACTTCCATTTTCCATCAGTGTACTCGTTGCTGTTGGAATTAATGACGAAGTTCCTCCTGTTGTTATTTGTTAAATAAACTGTTCTGGTGGTTGCACATATTGCCTACTTATTCTCAGAACACATCTCCATCAGAAGATCAATTAACTTGACTGTCAACAACGCCGGTGGAAACATACGAAAGATGGAACCATACAGCACGTTGTACTCCAAAACATACATCCCTCGGGACAAATTCAAAAAATGCAATACAATACCATGTCAAATTCATCCAGTTCAATATTATGAAGAAAGTGTAACCAAAAGCGTGATTTTTGCTATGATTAAAGGGAGAAAAGATAGTAAAGGACTTCTCATAACTTCAAAGTTTAGAAAAAAAACTTTGTCAGGAAAGAACGATAATAGCGCGCATAAACATTATTATTGTTATCATTATCACAAATATCTATTGCATAATTGTTTCACAAAAAAAATGATCTTATCTAACATAGTCGTCTTAACAGCCCAAGGACGAGTTACAAGGTCTTTCTCTTATCGTTGACCAAGGCAATTAGAAAAGTTCTGGATACGTTCGAGACGACAAAGAACATTGCAACATATACCGAGATAATTATACCTCCAAAGCACAATAATGTCCAAGGCATGGGAGTCGGCGGTCGACATTGAAGAAAACAGAGTGGTAATACATCCTCGTTGACTTGTAGTTTGCGCAAGGGATGGGCTTCAGTGGTAAAAACGAAGTCATCCAGGCTTACATAATCATCAGGTGCGAATATCAGGAGCAAATATTTAAGAGTTTCGGCCAAAAAATATGAAGGCATATCGTCATGATGCCCTTTTTTGTGATCGTTAACATCCTTCAGCACCGCATACCCTCCACTCGATATCTTGCAATACTTTTCCAGGCTTTGGAACACATCCCATGCCATATCTTGAAGCTCTCTGTCTTTAGTAAGGCGATAGATAACAAAAAGACTTTCCACGTATTCAGGTCGTAAATAGAATGACGGATCATCGACATTGAACTTTCCTGGTCGGAACGATCCCGTGTCGGGCGACAGATTTGTCTGAGATGTTTTATAAATTGCAGCGCATCCTTCCAAAAGCTGTCTGGCTAGTCGATGTTGTTCATTATCAACAAGACTTTTAGAGCCTGATGGATATTTTGACGAAGCACCCAAAGACAACATGCCGGGAAGAAAACATAGTAAGTGATCGTAGTGATTGCTATAGTCCACAGGAAAGCTTTGTTGAGATTTTGTACTATTAATATCATCACCAATCGACTGCCTTTTTACATGAAAGGGGGTGAGAGTTTCCCTCACCATTTTCTCGTATAATTTCGAGTGGTCCTTGTCACTGTCTGTGCAGGAATCTGTGTACATTTCCATTCCATCATCATAGTAGCAACTATTCAAGACAGGGATCTTAATCAAATATTCATAAAAAGAATCTGATCCGCTTCCTAATGAACCACTATGAGAAATGGGTAGTCCTGTTAGAACATCCCAAGAGGAAGGGATGATTCCATTTTTCTCGTAAGTTTGAACATGGTAAAAAATATCATCAGATTTCTTTTTATATTTGGGATCTCCTGTCAAAGCCGATATAAACGAAAACTCAAGCCCAAACTGCAAAAAAAAGATTGAAACAATTAACATTGGTGAAATGTTCCTAGTAATTTCGATTTTTGTTCTGCCGTATTAATAATAACCGCATTGTCTGTGATTTATTACTCACCGAGCCAAAACCAGCTAAAGAGTTCGATCGATGCTCTTTTGTGAACTGGTTGCGTCCAGCAGTATAAGCTGCCTGATACAGCCTTTGAATGGTAGCTTTCCATTTCCAGTCCCATATCCAAGTGCACTCATTGAAAGAAGAAACCGATGGAGCCAAGACATTGAACGGTCGGGGTACGATTGTGGGAGACGCTTGAAATGGACCCTCCAAAATCGCATCGGCAGCATTCTGTGCTGCGGAAAACAAGCGTGGATCTCCTGAAATGGAATAAGATCCAAGCAAACCGCCGAGTATACGTAAAGAATATTCAAAAGTTTTTGTTGCTTGTGGAGAAGTTGTTTGTATGTCATAGCTGGTCGACCAGCGTACGGCTTGTTCGTATTCTTTTGTGTAGTTGGCCAAATATAACGTATCAATAGAATCATGAAGAGTCGCCCCGTAATGAAGCCACGAATGACCTTGGATCGATTGAGGTTTTAAATCATCATGGGGTATGAATCCTTGATTCCAGTATGAATCGAGGGACACGATATTGGTGTAACCTTGCCACGAATGACCAATAGCACGTTGGACCGCCTTGAATCTTTCTCTCCTTTCTGCACCCAAAACGGACAAATCTATATTAGGATTTATTGGTTTTAAGTGTCGACATTTTTTATCCTTGTAGTGTTCACTGGTAAACCATTCCTCTGATGGCAAGATTTGAAGAGTAAAATAAACAAACACCAACGATAGTATAGATACGAAGCAGAATCCTTTCATTGCATCTCTGTGGAGGGTTTACAAAAAATGTATGATTATCTGATTGTTTTCATATAATTTGAAATTCAACCCCTAAAAAAATGATTGACGCGCACAATTTTGCTTTTTCGCGAGGGTTTGAGCTCGTGCTTTTATATCGACTCTTCACCTTCACTCAATATTGAAATTTACATAACAACGCGCATTGAGCATGTTTTCAATTGTGTTAGTTAAATGCACGAAAATACTACCGTACATGCTTTGTTTGTCGTCAGGAACATTCAACATCGAGCGGTGTGAAACAAGCACCATACTGTGAACTGACAGAGAAGAGAAGAAAGTCGACGGCAAGGGAACGAGAAAAATTAGTTGAAACGATGATGCAAAGATTCTTTAGTTTAGCGGGTCGTCCGCTCGCTTCTCGTTCAATGGTGATATCTGAAACGCTACCGGTAATGCATTTCTCTTCAACCTCGACTGCTGTGGCTGACGACATGCAATTTGTACATCATGGTCATCGCCCTAGATACCGCGACTACGTAAAATTTAAATCTCCTCGTAAACGAGCCTCTAAGTTATTTTCGGAATTGAATGACGAAGCGTGTGAAAAAATTAAAGAATCAAATCCGACCATTTGGCAAGATATCATACGCGTAGGAGATTCCGTCGAACTCAGGATGGTTTCACAGGGTGGACTGAAAGCAGAAAAGCAGGAACTGGAGAAGATTCGAGGTGTCGTTTTGGGAATCGTAAAGCGTGGTCTTGGATCTTCCTTAATACTACGCGATGTAGTGTACGGGTTGCCGATTGAGAGAAGAATTCCATTCTACTCTCCCATGATTAAAGAAGCGAAAATCCTCGAACGTAATTTCATTTTTAAGGGCAAGAAAAAGGTCAAAAGATCCAAACTCTACTACTTCCGTGATAGAAACCCATTATTGACTAAGGTCTCCAAATATTAGGTCCAATTGATCATTAATTTTAAATTAATTACGTACTAATAATAATAAATTTTAAAATGCTAAAAATTGAAAATTGAAAATAGTTTACGTACTATACAGCAACATCATTCCTTATATTGATTAAACTTTACATTTTAACATTCAGAATAAAGATACTGAATAGTAACCTTATCTGTTGAGGAAGTTTCAAGGAACGGATTTATTATTGTTAATATTGTTAATATTATACTCGCATTGTATCATCACTTTCAATATTCAATATGAGAAAGATCGGACAAACACAGACTCCAAGATTGATGATGATGATGATGGTCATGATGATGATGATGATGATCATGATGATCATGATGTGATGTGATGGTGGATGTTTGCTTATTGTTCCTTTTCTTTTAATTTCTTGTTCTCTTCTTGGGAATTGGTGGTTCAACGACGTCGTTCTGAAATCCACAGAGTAAAGCCTCTCTAGAAAAAATCTCCAGTTGGCATTGTATATCGTGCTCTTCTTTTCTAATATCTTCAGAAGCGAGATCATGTTCGAGCATTCTGCTTGAATTGTATGGATATCACTCTCTTCATTGCCAGATTTTGTATCCGTCATTTTAGGTAGATTTCGTCTTACCCTCCTCAATAACCAATAATCACGTTTCTTCTATGATGATACTAAATACGTACTGTTGATTGTTAATTTACACAACCTCTACGGTACAAGTAAGACTACTTTGAAGTAGCTTCAGAAGTTAGTTTGTAGCCGTCTAGCAGCAGTCTAGCATAATAACGGTAGCAGAAGTAGCAATGTCATCAATCAATACTCACGCCGTATTGTCGGCCAAGTTCAATTTCGTTCAGCGATAGTGACAAAATTCTGTATTCACTACAGTAGTAGGTATTTGGCGCACGAAGGCGATAAACTTGAACATGTACCGTAAGATAGACAGACCAATACTTAGTAAACTTTAGTAAAGATTGAGAAGGAATGGAAATGCAGTCACAACAGCGACCATAACACAATGATGATTTAGGTAATTAACTAAGGCATCATAGGGACTATGGTTCCCCTGACCACACCAAAAGTGTTGTAAATTGTTCTGGCAAAGACAAATCCACAACTGCTGCAAAGTTTCTCATTGTGTGAGCTGAGTCAACACTTACAACCGACTAAGAAGATGATCATAACTATTTTAAGAGGTGACAGTACAATCTTGGCAATTGAAAGCTATATCTTAGCAGCAATATTGATGACTACATTTCTACTGCTGCTGCTGCTGCTGCTGATGATGATGATGGTGATGATGTTGATGTTGATGTTGAACAGAAAGAACAAGTCAAAGTCCAAGTTTTTATCTCAAGTGAGTCACAGTGTTGGCACTTAATTAGTTTCTACTACATACTGGGTTACTATACTGTGTACTACCTTACTCAATTATTCAAAATTACTAGCCTCATCAATAAGGCATTATTTCATAGATAATAATGATATGTATTGTTATTTGAAACTTAACATTATAAGGTAATTTTACTTATTAACTGCTTTCTTTGGCACCGAAATTTGCTTGGATTATAACACACAGTCATTCAGAAATCTATGAATTCAAGGATAAGTCCTGTGTTCCAGTTATATCTCAACAAATAATCTTCAGTTACATCAAACCATCTGGCGAGATGTTACATTCTCCTATTGGTCCCTTCGCCCTCATCAATGGTGTTGATGATACTTGCCACATTTGGTTTTCTGTTCAGTGTGAGAACCTGTTGTTGAATGAAGAAGCTAGTTTCAAGAGTAACAGGAATAATAACTGATAGTAATAGCATTACTATTGTTAATGCTTCTACTAGCATGTTGCATCATTTTAGGACAAATCCCCATCAACTCCCCCTCCAGGTGGTGCAAGAATTTCTGTGACAAAAAATACCAAACAAAAAGAAGGATATCGTATATCCGTGGACCCAGACTGGACAGAATATTGGAAATAACTCCAGAACATAGGCTTACAGTATCTTGAGAGTCAGCTGATTGCAGAAAATCCAAGAGAATGGTGGTGGAGCAAGTCACTGATTTAATCATGGCAAGAAATACTGTATTATAGGAATCATATATCAATATCTGAACAGTGGATAACCTTGGGAAATTCCTACCAGCCATATTGTGCCAAGAGATCCAGGACTAAATGTGCGAAGTATGGTGATATTGGAGTCAAAATTTCTAGAATGAAGATGACAGCAATGTTATCGTACACAAAAAAGAAATGTACACAAAAATGTGAAAGCAAACAAGGTCCATACAAATGTAAAACACAATTTAATGCGATCACAGAAAGGGTGTAGACAACAGGTATGTCAACACAGTACTCATTCCACTGATTGATATTAATATTAATATTAATATTTTTAAATTTGTTCCTACAATTATTTCAATCACTTGTGTGCAAGTCTGCTGCTGGTGGTTTTTTGCGCCTTGCTTAAAATACCTCCGAAAAAAAAGTAGGAAAGAAAATGTGAAGACTTCACTTTCACTGAAAAAAAGGATTTGAAAGAAGACCACGTGCTGTAATAACTTTGAGCGAGTTCTCTTTCTCTGCAACCGTCTCTCTCGCTTTGAATAGAGTCTCGAGAACAGTCCAGCCAGCTCCATCCTTTTCATCGAGTAGTAGGACCAATTTTTCCCACACTTCTTCTGCTTCGACATATTCTCGAAAGGCTTGGAAATCTAATTTGAAAATTTCATTTAAAAGTTTCTGAATTGTATCTTCATCTGTATTCGGCATTGGAGCATTCGCGTTTTCTGGTAAGTCTGCAAGTGAGACGAGAAGTATCCAAGGAATACGAACCCTAAAGCGTGTAGGTCCTCAGCCATTGCAAAATTTGTCATAGTCAAAGATGTGTCACCGGTGCGAAAAGATAAACCAAAAGAGCGTGCCCTTGAGATAAACTCTTGATCATTTGCTGAATCTTCTAACAATCCCGCAAAACCAAAGTCGGAGAGCTTAACCACGAGTCCCGAAACCCGAGTGAAATAAATCGACGAAGCTTCTGCTTTGTTCTGTGTTGGACTTGATATAACGAACGAGTTCCTTCCAATGCTACGATGTACGATACCTTCTTCATGAATACTGCGTACAAATAGTAGAGGGGGGAAATAAAGATTACAAACAGTTTAATGGGTGTCAAATACACTTGGAATAATCAGATTTCTGCACAATGACATAGATTTAATATGTGTACGTACGTTGCTAAAGCTGAAAGACTTTCCTTCATAATTCCTTGATGACAAAATTAGCTCGTTCTCGAAAGGGTGGTAGAGCGGGAGGTTGTACGAATCTACCAAAAAAGTTTTTCTTTGGGGGCGTAGCAGCCCTTTTCTTCTCAGGCGCCATGGACGTATAGGAAGCGATTGTATTTAAACCTGCGTATTCATATACTACCCAAACAGAATTTGTTTTCGGTGGTGGGACACCTAGTGCTCGATAGAACTCATTTGGATTCATGTCATCTATTTCTGCTAGATTAACTTGTCCTAATATTCCAAGAAAGGATGTCAGTGACAGCGTTCGTAATAAATCTCCAACATGCGCATCATCTTTTCTTGCGAGAACTGTTCGTGCATTTGCACATTGAATCCAACCTCCTTCAATAGCGTCCTTGTTTTTCTCCTTTTCCATCAATTGAGATTGCAATCGAGAAATGGCTACTTGATCATTTCTTGCTAGCTGTAGTGCTAGTTCTCCGAATATTCCTTGACAAGGATTCTTCTATCAAGACCTCGGCTGCTTATCGTGGCTCCCAACCTACCAACAAGTTCTGCACGAAAGACACGAACAACTGAACCACTGCTTATTCTCGTACGTTTTGGCATTGACTTTTCAAATGGGTTGGGCTCTACAACTTTTCGGTCCTCATCGTCATCGATATCACTTTCACTTTCATCATAATAGTATTCCCAATCAGTCACTTAACGAAAAATATTTAGTACATGAGATATAAGAGATTGTAAAGACGATACAAATAATATTCCTTGTCAATGAATAATACGTACCTTCATCAAAACCCATGTTTCCAATAAAGTCGTTTATTATTAAATCTTCTCCCAATGAAAAGAGCCGTGTCTGTACAGCAGTAAAATCACGATTGCTACCTTCTCTACTTTTTGCAAGAAAATCAGACAAACTCGTATTATCGTCGCCGACAAATCCATCGAAATCTGACGTCCATTCCTCTTTAGAAGATGCCAACGAAAGCCTTCGTATGGCGTCAGACAATATTGATGGGTTACCACAGGTATTTTTCTGAGGTAAAAATGATCGACATGGACCAGGGAGGACTACTAGTGAGAACGGAAGAAGCAAATACCAAAATGAAAACATAGTCGACTATAACGAATGTACAAAGTTTATTGTCAATCATCATCACATCTTTAAATCGATTCGAAGTTCGATTCTTTAACGGTGACAAGAATTAAAATCATTAGTAAACAACAATTTTGAGTCAGTCGTGTACGAAAATTACAAATAAATCATAATTGATCCTGGAGAGATCGGTTGACGGAAAAGGGCATATGATCCTCGAAATGTTACATTACGCGTTATGGTATTCGGTATTGCCTAGGTGTGATTACACAGTGATCAATCCGAAGGGGAAAGGTAATACTATATTGTGATGTATGTTGCTCAGGAACCATCATGTTAGATACATATTGATACATTTCACAGACAATGGGTGAAACATGATTCTGGTAACCTTATTATTATTACGGTAAGGTTACTATTAAGACAGTAAGGGTTGTTACTAGCTTCTCTTAATAGACGGCTGCAGTTGTTCTACCAGGTTACTCACCCTTCTTGAATACTGTCCTCTATTGGTAAAGAGACAGTAGTCTTTCTGTAGATATCTTGAAGGTATTGCTACTGCAACATCTCAATCAGTTAAAACGCAAAGGGTTGTTATTAACACACTTGTTTATTTAGTCTATGGTTATTACAATTCGTCAACAATAAAAGATAGAGATAGGTCTTTTTTCATAATCTTGATCATTTTTTGTCTTTTGGTATTGCGGTAAACAGTAACTTCGTACACAACCTTATTCGTTACATCACTTTGCCTAATACTTATAAATTAGCGGTTTGCAGTTTGCACTTCTTTTATTCGAGCTTTGACTTCAACTGGTCATCACTGATTTTGATACTGAGTTCAACATTTACTTCTACGGACATTGTGGGCTTATGTACGATTTAACACGTACATGCTACTCAATGATAGATTGAGTAGATACCATTGTCACCGCCTTTGCCATCCCAGAGAAGTTAGAGTGACAGGGTATGATTAGGACAGCAAATTTTGCAACACCTGAAAAACCTGCCAACTAGCTAGATAAAAGAGACACAATGAAAAAGATCTACATAGTTCTTGCTTACTTACAAGATAATCATTGAGTAAGGTCAATCAGAATGGCACTGTCTCCATTCAATTAAAAGCATATATCTCACTGATAGAATGAATCAACATCCAAAGAATTCATTCAACTATATTATGAACACGATGATCTCCTCTATACTACTACATTAGATCTAATCCAATTTAATTTGGTTTAACTCATTGATTTACTATGTGATACATATATATATATATATATATATATGTTATATATATATTTATATTATATGTATATTTTTTATTAATCTAGCTAATTTCTATGTAGATATGTACAGCAGACTATTATGTCTTTTTATAAAGTCGCCTCCGGTAAGTGAGGAATGAATACACTTCAGTAGACCAATAATTGCCATAATAGAACTGTTGGATGTGAAGTATAAATTGTGTTAGGGCAATAATTTGTATGTGTCTTTTTTTTGTAGCAGGATGGATAATTGTAGTATATCTGGACAATTTCCTGTATGGGTTTGTGTTTTGTTGATGTTGACTGGAATTGTAAATAGAGCAGGATATGAATATGTATTTTACTCCTGTTCGAGGGGTTGTATTTAGTTTGTTGTATATTACTATTTGGCTGGCTAGGCATGGCTGCCTTATCAGACTGATTGAGTAACAGAGTGCAGAAGTTTGGCTGACATCTTAAACTTTATTAATGATTATTTTTGTCTTCGTCATCATCAGAGTGGCTATCATCTTCCATGAATTTGTTGTGGTCGATTTTTAGATACATTAGATCTAATCCAGTAGTAGTAGTGTTTATCCCTGCAGGGTATGACGCACTCCGAACAGACACGTGTTGCAGTAAACTAGTGTGAGTGGTAATAAGGCATTTAAAGCTAATTTTAACTCTTCTTATTTTCATTAAATTTTTCTTATAGTTTTTTCTCGAATGCCTCTAGTAGAAGAAGACTAAACTACCTTTTTTGTGGGGGAAGTATCGGATTAAGTACGGCATTACTTAGTACAAGATGTACTTGCACCCACAATTACCTACCCCAAACCACGCAAGTACGTACGCGTTGAATGTACGCGTGTACAATTGAAATATTTTGTAGTGCGAGTGCGTTCGCGCGTTACTAGCTCGATCCGCCTGCCTGTTTGATGTTTGATGTTGGATGCCGCCGCAGATGTCAAATCAGATCTAAAGAGGAACGCAAACTAAATCTGTAATTTCAATCTCGAACATCATTTTTTAATTTGTTGCTGTTGTTGTGCTTATCATTGTTGTTTTACTTTTCCTGGTTGTGTCGGGATTGAATTAAGCTGAGTTGTACTGGGTTCCTCTCTACCAACAAATATCCAAAAACAACACAAAGCTAGTTATCAGAGAACAAATTTGTATATCCCTTGCCCTTCGTTTTGTTCGGATTTGTGTCAGCACGAAGGTTGTTTTAATATTTTTACATAAAACCTTTATCTGAATCATGAACGACGACGCTACTGGCTTTGCCGACGACGGCGTAATGGAATCGATTTCACTGTATCTTTATCCTTTGATGAGATTTTCCATCGCAGGTATCGCTGTTTGGTTATCTGCAGCTGGATCCAAGTGAGTAAAGATGTGTGTGTGTGTGTATGTATGTGTGTGTTTGTTTGTTTCGTGTCTTACGCTACTAGGTGGCGTCAGCAATGAATAAGTCTCTTTGTTTTACTGTTCTATAACGACAAATGCATTGTGGCTGTGACTCACTGTCGTACAACAATTCACTTCTTTATATTTGTCTTTTGATTTCTTACTTATCATGCTTTTGTTGTTGCTCCTTGTCGTCAACGTCAAAATTACGACAGAGATACACGGTACTTCTCAGGGATTCTAAATGGTCTCCTTTCGGGATTTCTTACCTACGTGTTCCTTGAACCTCTATTTGTTCAAGTTGGGTTGGATCTTGCAGTTGTGGTGTTATGGGTTCTATCACTCATGGCATCGTTGGTAGGCATGTCGTTGGGAGTTTTGCTGCCGACTCTTTTCCCCGGCCTTTGCTTTGGAGTTAATCTGGCATTGCTCATCGGAGCCTTCTTGAACAGTTTGTCGATGAATGGTCTGTATTTCCCAATCACCGGTGGCATTCTGGCTCTGATTGGAGCATTTCTATCAGTACGGTAAGCACGGATCTCGTCTCGTGTTCATAACTCTACTCGTTCATCTCTATTTCCATGTTCCTTTTCTCAAACATAAAAACATATAAAATTCGCGTGTTGGTGTTTGTTTATTCAATGTAACCGTTGTCTTGATAAATTCTTTTGTTTAAGGTGTAATGCAACCTTCATTGTTACTATCACGACAGTGCTTGAAATTGGAGCTATTGCAGCATCTTTAGTACTCAGATCGACATTATCATATATTATGGATGTGATGAGAGGATACCCATTTTATCCAAACGGTGATCAAGTTGAGTTCACTGGTCCCATACCGCATGGTGTTGTCTATGGACTGGTTTGGTTAGCAGGATCGCTTCTCGTTGCAGCTGCTATTGCGTATCGCGACGGCGACTTTCAGCGCTTAAACTTCCTTCCTGTGTTTAGTCAGGGTTACACCCAGGTATCGACCAATGGCGATCATGCCGCCGATAAATCGGGTGATAGCAAGTCGAAAAGCAAGGAAAAGAATGTCATCTCCCGACGAGATGCACCACCAGTATCCGAAGCGTTCAACATGTTTGACCCGGCCGACCTCCCACCGCGCCTAGCTGAATATGCAAACATGGTGTACTCGGCATGTGAGGATTTGGGGAACTTTTTTGGGTTTCAAGATTCTTCCGTACGCAATCAAGCCGAACATTTGCTTATCCTCCTCAGCAACAATCGAAGATACATGAGTAGTCATATTCTGCCACCATCTGTTCAACCTCCGAGTCCAATTCATGCTCTACACGCTAAGGTATTTTCTAACTACGTCAAATGGTGTCGTGCGATGGGAGTAGCTCCGCATTTCTCGAAGATGAATACGTCAATGTCGGCGCCTCCAGCGGTTGCGAGTCGTGTCGTAGACTTAGTCCTTTATTTCTGTATCTGGGGTGAGGGATCTAATCTCCGTCACATGTCGGAATGTGTTTGGTTCCTCTACCACAAAATGATGGAGGAATATATCAAGAGCGAGGGTTACACTCAAACTAGGAGTTTATATGCAGGACACTTCTTGGATAATGTGATAGAACCTATTTATAACATTCTATTGAAGGTAAGTCAGAATGAGCAAGCGCAATATCTCGGTATATCTAATATATATATATACACGCATAATATATACATTTATTTTCTGGTCTATTTCGGACTAGCTTCATCTCACACTGACGTGTCAATCATTCTACTTTATTCCCCAGAGCATGAATTCGAAATCAGATCATTTCGAAAAGAAAAACTATGACGATTGCAATGAATTCTTTTGGTCTCGAAATTGTTTACGTTATCATTATTCTGACGAAGTCTTTTCTTCCAGCGGCGATTTTGAAGGGATAATTTGGTTGGTGCTCTACCCGAAGAATCTTTACTATCGGTTTCAGATGGCTTAGAGTCAGCGCCTAAGACATTTTTGGAGAAACGATCTTGGTTGCGAGGCATCCTAGCATTGAACAGAATTCTTGAATGGCACATAGTGACCTTCTATCTTTTAGCTGTGGTTGCTTTTTCTCAGGATCTTGTTTGGGGATGGGTTTATTCGGTACAGCTTGCAAGCTGTGTCTTTTGGATCTTTAATTTCCTTTTCCTGTTCTGGCAGTTGCTTGAGGTTTGGGGAACCTACCCAGGCATCCAGCTATCAGCAACCGAAGTCTGTGGATCCGTCTTAATTCTCGCTGCCCGACTTCTGACCCTGGTCTATCAGAGTCTTTACCTTATGTGGGCGTTTTCCCCTCAGAAGGGTACATATATGGGCATTGAAGGAGATTCTACTTTTTGGTGGTGGCAATATATCTGGCTATCTCTTCTGGTTATGATTCCTTATATTTTGGAAACAATCCCCCAGATATATCCACCTCTTGCTACAAAGATTCTGACAAGCCAAAGCGACTACGTTCAATCTTTTTTGAATATATTGTACCCATCTAGTAGGCTTTATGTTGGGAAGGAGGTTCACGAATCCTTTGGTCATACTGTGGTCTATCTTTTCTTTTGGTTCACTCTGACGGCGTGGAAGCTATTCTTCTCTTATATCTTCGAAGTTTACTCAATGGTCAAGCCATCGATCGAGTTGACAGATGACTATGTGAACTACCCGAATCAGAGTTTTGCGAAGATGATGCTTATTTTGATTATGCGTTGGCTTCCGCAGTTCATCGTATATCTTATTGACATGAGCATTTGGTACGCTGCATGGCAAGCATTTGCCGGAACCGCTGTTGGTTTCTCAGACAACCTTGGAGATATTCGTTCCCTAGACGACATTCGAAACAATTTTGGGAGTGCGCCTGAACTATTTTGTAAGAAAATGTTGTCACCTGACGCTGGTAGCCGCAGAGGGTCGTCTGCGAGCTTTCTCGGTACTACCGCATCGCAAAATAGCTTGGGTGCCGGCGAATCATCTTCGCTGCTTGGATCAAATTCTCAGCGACTTCAAAGTTACGTCAACAGGCTGCTTGATGTTCGTATTCAAAAGTGGGTTATGTTCAGTGCTGCCTGGAATGAAATTATTGATTATTTTCGAGAAGAGGATATTGTGTCTAATGCAGAAAGCGATAATTTAAAATTTAGTCAGTTTGATGGTTTTAGTCAGGCGATCTACCTTCCTGTCTTTCAGACTGCCGGAGCCATTGAAGATGTATTGTCTGAACTTGAAAGGCCTGCTGACGACTACACCGATGTAAAGACCGGTGTATATACCGATGAAACGTACTTCAAGCCTATCAGTGAGCACGTCACGATGCAAACGGCTGTATCAGAAGTTTGGGAGCTTGGCGCTTTCTTGATCAACCAAACACTTGGTCCTATACACAGTGGAGATGTCAATGCAATTGGAGGTATCATCCAGTCTTGGGCGGAGGATGGTTGTATCTCTGGTAAAATTGAACTGCAGAAGACGCGCAGCGCTTTGAAAAGTTTGGTTGATGCCATCAAACTTCTTGAGAAAGGTATAAAGAAGAGAAAACCTTCTTCCAAGCCAAGGTCGCAATTCAAGAAAACTCAGACGACCAAACAAAGTCGCGGGGGAGGGATGCGCCGTGCAGTAAGTGCAGGTTCGCTAGGAACATTGGATGTGAAAGTTGACCCGCTTAAAGCCAAGGACAGATATGGAAACGTACTCGGCTTCGATAATACACATGACTTCTCATCTGAAACCATTATTGATGCTGTAAGAGATCAAGTGCGTGATAAACTTCGTAACTTTATTTATTCAGTTAAATCCATGCTGAAATGCACTTCGGTGGATCCCGAAATTAAGGATATTTTAGATCGATTGACATTCCTCGCAAGTATGGAAAATGGTTTCTTTTGGGACGATGCTTATGCGTCTGATATGCTTGATGATGTTAGCCAAAATATAAACTATAACGAAGTCCTCAAAAAGCTGCATGGGCTTCTTTGCATGCACCCTGATGATGTAGAACCAAAATCAAAAGAAGTAATTCGGCGCCTAACTTTTTTTACTAACTCCCTCTTCATGGACATGCCTGATGCTCCATCAATCCATGACATGTTTTCATGGAATGTTTTGACCCCGTATTATTCTGAGGATGTGACATACAGCAAGGGAGATCTTGAGAAGCGTTCGGATGCTCTGGGAGTGTCAACGATGCTTTACCTTCAGACGCTTTACCGAGATGAATGGAGTAATTACTTGGAACGATCTGGAATTCACGACGAAGAAAAACTGTGGTCCAAGAAGCATGCAGAAGAAACAAGACGTTGGGCTAGCATTCGTGCGCAAACGTTGAGCAGAACGGTTAACGGTATGATGTACTACGAAAAGGCCCTTCGACTCCTGGCGAACATGGAACGCCTAGACGAAGATACGACGAATGATCTAGTGGGTGAGAAGTTTGGATATATTATCTCCTGCCAAGTTTACGGGAACATGAAACGAAATCAAGATCCGAAGGCCGATGACATTGAGGCATTAATGCATAGATTCCCACACTTGAGGGTTGCATACATAGACTCGATTCGTCTTAATCGGGATGGTGCTACCGTCTACTATTCTGTATTGGTTAAAAGTGATGGCAAAGGGAAAATTCTCGAAGTATACCGTGTCAGGCTTCCTGGAAATCCGGTCATAGGAGAAGGAAAGCCAGAGAATCAGAATCATGCAATGATTTTCACCCGTAGCGAATTTCTTCAGACAATTGATATGAATCAAGAGGGTTACTTTGAAGAAGCACTTAAGATGAGAAACTGTCTGCAAGAATTTGCAAAACGTGAAGGGCCGCTACCAACCACGATTCTTGGATTACGAGAACACATATTTACTGGAAGTGTGAGTTCTCTTGCAAATTACATGGCTTTGCAAGAGATTTCATTCGTAACATTGGGTCAAAGAGTTTTGACAAGACCTCTTCACATTCGTCTGCACTACGGTCACCCTGATGTATTCGATAAGTTGTTCTTCATTACTAGAGGCGGTGTGAGTAAATCATCGAAAGGAATTAATCTTTCTGAGGATATCTTTGCTGGGTACAACAACGTCATGCGAGGTGGATCTGTAGGCTTCAAGGAGTATCTTCAGGTCGGGAAGGGACGTGACGTAGGAATGAGCCAGATATACAAGTTCGAAGCGAAGTTGAGTCAAGGAGCTGCAGAGCAGAGCTTGTCTCGTGATGTGTATCGAATGTGTCATCGTCTCGATTTCTGTCGACTTCTTTCCTTCTACTACGGTGGTATCGGTCACTACTTTTCCAATGTTTTGACTGTCCTTACTGTTTACATTGTCGTTTACCTCAGTGCTGTGCTTGCCATTTTTGACCTCGAAAAAATTGGAGACAGAATGATTACGCCGATGGGAACAATCCAAATGATGCTTGGAGGTCTTGGGTTGCTACAGACTATTCCGCTTTTTGCTACTCTTGGAGTCGAGAGAGGTTGGCTTGCAAGTGCACAGGAGATTCTTATGGTTTTTGTCACTGGCGGACCTCTACATTTTATGTTTCACATCCAAACAAAAGCCTTTTACATGACACAGACTATTTTGGTTGGAGGTGCTAAGTATAGACCTACCGGTCGCGGTTTTGTAACTCAGCATTCCCCCATGGATGAACAGTACCGCTTCTTTGCAGCAAGTCACTTATATCTTGGTGTCGAGCTCGCTGCAGGACTTATTATAATGGGAATTTATACTAATGCTGGTCAATACTTTGGTCGTACTTGGTCGCTATGGCTCGCTTCGATTTCATTTCTAGCAAGCCCATTCTGGTTCAACCCCCTAACATTCGATTGGAATCTTGTGGTTTCCGATTATGGACTGTGGGTACGTTGGATCAGGGGCACATCTGGTGGAGCAACAAAGAGTTGGTCGATGTGGTACAACGAAGAAAATGCATACTACAAAAAACTTCCATTTTCTTCAAAATGTATCTTTATCATTAAGTCAGCTATCCTTTTCCTTGTTGCTGACGGAATTTGGAGATCTGATCTTTTCCGTTCTGACATATCGCTTTCAAGCCCCGTAGTCCGCGTCAGCGATTTACTGATCATTGTTGTGTGTCTCATTATCTTGAGCCGCGTCGTGTCGGCAAACGAGCGTTCCATGCCCTACCCAGTCCGTCGAACAATTGGAATTCTCGTTGCTGTTGGTGTCGTGGTAGCGATTTTCACCGTTTTCATCGAGGACCTGAATTATCTCCGCTACGCTCTCGCTGGCTACTATGGATCGGGAGCAATTTGCATGCTTGGGCTTCTCTACGGATTCAAGTTTGTCAAGATTTTTTACCTCATTCACGACATTGTATGCGCACACATCATTTTCTTTCCCCTGTTTGTCCTTGGTGCATTACAACTTCCAGGCATGATACAGACTTGGCTTCTTTATCATAATGCTCTTTCATCGAATGTTGTTGTAAGTGATATTCTTAGATATGCTAGGAGAACGAAGGAATCCGGGGGTATCGGTAGTGGGGAAGCAAACGAAGATTTAATGGACCAAGTAAATGAGCTGAAAAAGGTTGTCTACAAGCAAGAGAAGATGCTCGAAAATATGGGCTTATCAGCTCCTAGTAATGACGTATCCCCTACTACGCAAATGCCAACCCCAACCGACCACAAATCGAATAATCCCATTAGCTCTAGGAATGCTTCAGGCCGGTCTGAATTTGGAAGAGCAAAATCTATGACTGGGATGGAGTTGTGGGGAGATATGGCCCTGGGTGATGATGGGAATCAAGGAGACTCCTCCTTCGCGGCCCAAATTTCACAGCCAGCTCAGGGTACTCAACAACCTTCAGAAGGTTTTCACTTTAGCCCCCACCCGGAAACTATGCCGCCACGATAAATTCCTTTCCTTTTTATTGTCCAACCAAGATCTGTGTTGCATGTCTAAAACTCTAAGATATATTACCGCTACTTATGTACTGTAAATCATATTCATATCCAAATAATACTAATAGCAATATCTTAAGTCTAGAAATTGAACAGTGCTCCATTGTCATGTCACGGTGTGTTTCAAAAAGTGATCATGGTGTGCACCGTTATAATATTGAACAAGAAAGATGCAAGAAGATTTAATTTGGTGGAGAATTAAAATGAATATTACGTATTAGCAATTAGAATATCGTTCATTCATAGTGTATGACGTCCGATCTTGTGACTTCTTTAACGATGATGTCTATACCTAAAATATTGACAAAGAAACAAACAAGATGTTTCATCAAGTGGACTAAAAAGCATAATTATTTCTTTTGAATACGATACACGTATTCATACATGTCATGTCATGTCATGTAAAAGAAATTATTGGTGGTTAATGTTCATAGTTTTCACATGTATATTCGTCGCAATAATAATAATGATAATAATTAACGACGCATCAGCGGCAATTTATTTCTTTTTGAGACCGACATCCAGCAGAGTATCTAAATCGTCAATGTTTCCCTTCTTTGCTTTAGATTTTTTCTTCGGCGCAGCCTTTGCGGCAGCAGCAGCTTTTTCGCCCTTAGGATCACTTGAGAGAAAACGAACAACCAAAGAAATGTTAAGAAGAGAGAGAGAGAGAGAGAGAAATGACTATCAGCGAAAATTTAAAGACGAACGACTAATGCTACAAAGACACGGTCAAAGCTGTTTTTCATGTGTAAAATCTTTATACCTACTTCGGATCGTATCGAACTAATTCTGTAAAGCATTGAGCGGGATTATCTATAAGGTCTGGGTACTTGGCGGTGACGTGTTGATACAAAAGAGGTGGGCGAGAATTCACCACGAAGGTTTGCATGCATATAGTACATTTTTTCGCCGTGGCATCTTTCTTTGCCTTGTCACTTGCCGCTCTTCGTCAGATTTGCCTAACTTTTTCTGGTTTCGTTCTCTAGCGGCTACTTTATTTCCACGTGATTGAGGAAGAAATTTTATCATTAAATTATACTTTAAACGTATTGAGTACAAGTATCATACCACATCACCATCAACGTTAAATATGAGATTTTGGCGAGATATTCGAACTTACAAGTACCAAGTACTGTATAAAGTTTGAAATAAAAATAAACGTAACTTTATTTAAAGACGTAAAGTAACGCTCAATTCAAAACTCACCTTGAGTCTTCTGGACATTTGATCCCTTTCCCATCGTCTTCAATATGGATATAGAGGACCGGGAAGAGTTTATACTGAATATAATTAATGATGTTCATAATCATGATATTATAACATGTACGTATCATCAAAGTAGTATGTTCGAATGTATGTAGGTACTCTTGAACAGTACGAAGCATAAGGTAAAAAAAACATCTTCATCACGATTTTGTCGAAAATGCGATACTTTTAAAACACAGCCAAAGAATAAATGCGTTAAGGCCATTACTTGTGTTATATTATATTTTACAATCCGGCTATTAACTTTATACAATGGCATCCCAAGCAACACGACAACGCAAAGGTGGTGGGGCGCCAAAGAGTGGAGAAGTTTTTCGCCAAGTTTCTTACGCTGCACCCACAGGCGAAGGATCGACCGCTTCGAATATTAATGTCTCTGCGAACACTAGCATCAATACAAAGCACGCTGTGGCGGCAACCCCGACGGTGTTAAAGGTGGCAAAGGTGAAACGCAGCAAATTTGGGACGAAACCATGGGACAAAAATTGGCTAAACTTGGACTGCTGTGGACTTTTTTGTGCTGCTGTGACCTACATGTTGCACGTCTATGGTGTATACGCTACATGTGTGATTTTGATTCCTCCCTGGATGAGTACGGTCGACGAAGATGGGAAAAGAACAATGACTATGATGGGTCACTTGAATCGCGTTGCCTTCACTCTCGTTGCGGTATTAGCAGTGTACGCTCATTTCAAGGCGATGACGACTGACCCAGGCGCAGGTGAGAATAAACATTTTTTGAATAATTATTAATTTGTGTTGTTTGACGTTAAGTTAAACACCTTTTTATTATATCTAATGTAATTTACAACTCTCACCGTTCTTTACTTGGCTGGTTGGAGTAGTTCCCCCGGACGCAACTCCTTTAGAAGAATTCAACAAACCAAACAACTCAATTAACAATAGTGATATAGAAAATCTTAATGATAACACCGTCAACCATGCTAGTGGCGACAACATCAAGCCTACGAATACAAATAGTAAGGGCGAGCAACAAGGGTCTTCCTTGATGGTGGAAGATCCGCTAATGATAGCAAAACTACCACCACCACCACGAAAGGGACGACGACTCTGTCGACGCTGTAACTCATTCAAGCCTAAAAGAGCTCGTAAGTTAAAATTTGTCTTTGTTGTACAATGTACTATTATTTCTCGTATCATGCGCAAACACTCACAATACTATGTACATAACAATTCTATTTCAATTGGCTATGGTAGACCATTGTTCTATATGCAAGAGGTGCATAATCAAAATGGATCGTAAGTTTTCCTTTCCTTTTCATCCAATTCATTGATTGATTGTGTGTTTTTGCGAGCACAAATTTTTATCTTGTGTACGATTCGATTGGATTCAAATTATCTTATTTCTTCATATTTTGTTGTACTATTTATCGCAACTTTTAATAGACCACTGTCCCTGGGTAAACAATTGCGTGGGAATTGGTAATCACAAATACTTTTTATTGTTTATTTTCTACACAAGTTTATCGTGTGTGTTTTCGTTCAGTCTAGTTACCATGCGATTCTTCGACTGTATGGGTCAGCATGGGCATATTCGCACCCACCACATCACCTGCTTAGATCGACCCAGTCAGCTATTGAATATTCTTGGGTTGTTTGTCGAGGCTATATTGTTCGGTCTATTTACCAGCTGTATGATGTGTGATCAAGCCGGGGTGGTTTTGACGAAAATGACGCATATCGATCGTCTCAAAGGCGGTGGAGTTGGTAGCACAGGATCTTCGACATTGGCAGGTGTGATAGAAGTTTTCGGTCTAAATCTAAAAAAAGTTGATTCGGGTGGACTTTTCCGAATGGACTGGTTAAGTCCCTTTCATCAAATTTGCTTTCCTACGACTTTGCACGATGAGATAATGGGATTTTGCAAACCATGTGGTAGCAGTGGAAGAGCTGGGAATAGTCGGTTAGCCACAAACAGAGAAGAAGGAGAAACTGAGTTATCGCCTATGATCCGAAATGTGGCCGATATTGTTTGATGCTAATTAATCGCTTAACCCTATCAGACGATCATACACACTATGATGTTAGTATTTAGTATTCTATATTACATAAATTAAAATTGATTTGAGTACCAAAATCGATACTTCTTCTATTCATCGTTGTAAAGCTCTATATGTAACTTCGAACTAGATTCAACAATCCAAGGACCTCTTTCTTATCAAGCACCAACATGCCTGCAGGTGATCGGCTCCCACCCATCAGGCTCATACCAGCCGAACTGTACTTCTCAAGTATGTTCCTGTTTTTGATTCAATCGAAGTTTAGAATTACGGATGAAAGGAGTAGATTGCTTAAATGTGAGAACATGTTTTTTTGTGGAAAATAAAAGGTGATGGAAAGTACTTACCCGACTTTTTCTAAGCTCAAATAGGGGTATTTGCGTTTACGTGCTTCAGCATGTTCCGGTCTCAAAAGATTGGGAAGTTCTGGGTCTAACATGGCATCAGTGATCGATTTCAATTCATCAAAGCAGTCTGCAAGCTGAGGAACACCAGTGCTACTCGCAAAGCTTTTGAATTCGTCCACATCATTGGACAGGTTCTTTAGTCCAAAGGCATCAATTTTTGAAATTGGCGGAATGCCACCATCCAAACGAGCTCCCTCTTCTAACGGCCTCTCTGAAAGAATTTTAACCAATCGTTCAGCAACATGTCCACAACAGGAAAAATGAAGACCCGCTCTGGATCCTTCGTCCATCGGTCCAAGTGAATTAAATACACTTCTCATATAGCCTATTAAACCTTCACAGTATGCGTTTGGCATGTCTCTACATGTCTTTTGAACCCAGTTGAAGCCATCTAATGCATAGTTTAAATGAGCATCTATTTTTCCACGAGCACATTCGTAAACTCTTGAGTACATTGTTCCAACTTGATTGTCACATGCCTTATCCGCCCCCTTTAAAGTAGCTTCGGCATACTGGAAGGTTTCGGCAAGTTGATCGGAACGGATCATACCCACATGGCACATTCCTCGCATCAAGGTACCAAATAGACGTGGAAGAGTATGTTGCAAAGCAGCAACATTAGCCATGACTTGGACAGCCTTATCAATATTTCCCTCATCAGTATTATCAGCGTCCTTCATACCTACAGCTGCAACATTAACACACTCTTCAACACAATCCAAGACATAGCATGCAGACCCGCTACCTTTCTTTTGCAAAAAGCTTTGTCCCAACTCCTCTTGACTTAAGGCAAATGAAGCGCACGCAATTGCCCGAGCATGGATTGAACGAACCACAAGCGGGACTGATTGCGAAAATGTGAGACACTCTTCCACGTCTTTGTTGTTATCATCCCTTCCGCCACTTCGAAAGCTTGTCGCCGAACTGTTTAGATCGTAAGTGGCTTCTTTCTGTTGCCTTAATTCTAGCAAGCCGAACGGTAGTCCGACTTCTTCTGGTTCTGGGATGTTTCCTTCCTTCTTTGTGGGGTATTTGTATGGAGCAACTATAGGTTGTTTTCTGTCTGCTTGAACTATGGCGGTTGTAGCCTTGAGTTGCTCGTCCTGTGCAACTTTCAATGCTGTCATGAGAATGTCCACATCCATGGCGAGTAGTTCTTTGTCGAATCGTCGCGTAGTGGAACTTGGATGGACTATTTTTAGAGCTGAACGAAACGCCGCCATGAGACACGACGCTCGGACTAGTTCGGCCAAGTTTGCACCCACAGCTCGCCTTCGAAGAAGATTTCCCAATTCTGTTACAAGTGATCGTTCGTATTTCTCTGATGATTCACGAAATAAAGTTGCTACAGCGACCAAACCTGCTGTACTTGGATCCACCCCATTGTCTTTGTCAATGTCGTCTTCATCTACAAAGTGACCCAATTCTAATGCTGCTTCCACGGCGCTAAAACCTACCACACTCGAGCACAAATGGGGGAGAGATTTAGCAAAAAATATACGATCCGTACCAACACCAACATCGTCTCCTGTTAATGAGGAAAGTGAACTTCGAGATTCATTCTTTCCATCTTTGTCTTCGTCCTTGCCAATTCCAATTTTTACATCTCCAAAACGATTAAGTTCGTAATACTGAACAAATTCTTCTGCCTTGCCCAACAATTTGAAAGCAATTTCAGCTCTTCGCACTGGGTGAACCGACTCGGCAAGGCCTAAGAATTTCGCATCATCATCCTTGCTGTAGAATTTAGAGTAAAATAGTTAAAAGAATTTGAGTAAAATGACTTCAAACATTACTTTCGAGCTGTCAAAACAATGCTGACTAGGAACTTACCGAGTAGGAGTGTTGTCAAATAGAATTTGAGGAGTCAACAAGGTTGCCCATTTACTTTTTTCATTCTCTCCTCTATTTTGTTTTGAACCAACCCCGCTGCTTGTCAGACTTGATGTCATGGTTTCCATTCCTCCCTTTCCACTCTTGGCTCGAAATCCTAGAGATCGGCCCTTGCCATGACGACTGCCACCTAAGCCGTGTCTACTTCCTGATAGACCTCGACCCATGTCATCTGGAGCCGAAGAAAAGTCACTGGGATCCACAAGCAAGCTATTGCCAGGGAATTAAAGAAGAAGGAAAAAAAGTGTAAGAAGAGGCAAAAGTGAATAACAAAAAGGTAAATAGACTTAGAAAAGTTGTTACCTTATATTTTCATCCCAACAGCGGTACCATCCAAAGGCAGAGGCAAACGCTTTTTTATTTTTATAGATTAACAAAGACATATGTGGCAGATTGTAAGAAAATCCAAAAAAAAAAACCAAATGAATTCGATTATATGGAACAAATTATCCTTTTTAACTTACCTTCGGCTCGTCGCTCCATACCTGGTGGACAAGTGGTTTCTAATCTTTGTGCATCCTTTGGCGCGTCGCGTTCAAACCAATATCCAAGTCTGACGGACCGAACCATTCTACCGTTTTGATTCATTCTAGAAATCAGATTGTCACAGACCTTAGCTCGCCACAGATAGGCCTAAAAAAAATGTACGAAGGACGGAATTATACACACACACACATACAAACAAGTTTAGAAGCAATCAGCGGTATCATGAATCAACGCATGTGCTGAAAAGAAGAAGTAGACATCAAGATATTGATACGTACCGGTGGCATGTGACCACCTAGTCCGAGATTTCCCGGTCCAGCTGCCATACTATGAGCGCATCGTCTCAAAACAGCTCGTCCTGCCTTTGCACCATCTCCTCCGCTTCTCAAACTCAAGAACCAACGATTAAGTCCTCGTTTTGCTCCAATCAGTACTTCATTCTCAATCTTTGGAAGCATGAGACTCGCTCTTCTTCCAAAAGGAGTTTCCTGTAATGTTTCAATACCTTTGTTGCTATTACTATTAACGGTAACACCATTAGATGCTACATTACCGTCATCATTTTTCTCTTGATCCGTTTTTCTCTTCGCCGCTTCTTTCACGATGTTGGATGCACGTTCCATTTGAGGACCACCACTATTAAACAAAGAGGAAATAGGTGCCGTCAAGATATTTCGAGCATCATCAACCGCCTCTAAGCGCAGTAACAAAGAAAAGAAACGAGGAAAAATAGCGACTGATGTTGAGGGTTTATTTATCTTTAAATTACATGGATTCGTATCATAATAAGATCAAGGATCTAATCATTATTACTTCGAAGTATATCATTATCCTTTTAGTATGTACTTACCGAGCGCTCCTCGGGGCCGCCCTAATGCAGCTTGTTTCCGTGCTTTTTCTAGATAAATTGCCACTTTATGAAATTCTTGTACCATAATATACAGAGCTCTTGCTCTAGCGTGTGAAGCGGTGGCCTCTTCCCACAGCATCGCCGCTTGTTGCATGGGTCCAGAGGTCTTCTGTTCTAGTTCGTCTTGTGCCGTGCTTAACTTAGACGCTAAATCCGACGAGGGATTTCCCAAGGCAACAACTTTCCCTACAGAAGCCAAAAAGACATCTGAATGATCGTGACATACTTGTCCAATACGACCTGAGTTTTCTTTGGCTTCTTGCACCAATTCGTGGTGCAGTTCTCTATCCAACCCTCGTTCAAGTGACGCTGCTACTGTGCTCGCAATAATCCAATCCTGTGATTCTTTGGTCGTCCCATCGCCAGTTACCCCCACTCCAATCCCAGAATTGGAGGCTAGTTTTCGATCCGGACGAGCTTGAACGTCGGCAACCAACCTTCGTACAGCTTCTTGACGACGACGACTTGCACGAGCTGTAACGTTCACAAGGTTTTGCTGTTGTTTATTGGGAGAAAGTTTCGACGGAGTAATGCTGCTTGTAGTATTAGCAGGATTCCCAGATACGTCACCCAGATGGTCACTGTTATTTCTTTGAGGGGAGACGATTTCCGTCGAGAGTTCAGATTCTTCGGTCACCATGGTCTTATTGTACTCGGTTTGTTTTGTTACAACATGTTTAATGTTAGGTCCTATAAGTTTTAAAGTTGATACTGTATGTTGAAATGTTGAAATATAAAGTTTAAAAGTCTCAGCAACTATTTTCTCGCAAGGAGCTTGTGGGAAAACAAAAATTTAAATTTATCTGTTGTCATTTATTCACGTGCGCAACCGCATGGATACCGTGGAAAGACACGAAAAATAAAACTTGTCTTGATGATATTCCGACGAAGTGATATTGATGAGAAGATGCAACAAAATTACCATGTAGAAGTTGATATGCGCGTGTTGTGCCGTGCTTGCACAGTGCTTATGGAACTTGTTTTGCGGGTATAATTATTACACTCTCGAAGTCATACACTTTATAATTTTTATTGTTGTGGTGTTTAAGATTGGTCATCAGGCTTTCTTCGTACTGCCTAGTTCGATAGTAGAGACTATTATTTATCACTGACTTTGTTGATTTTCATCATGAACAACGACAACCAGAACGGGCAATTCCCCCCCGGCCCGCCTGCAGGTCAACATCCGTCCATTCCTCCTCAGTATGCTCGTTACCAGCAGCAACAACAGCAACAACATCAACAACATCAGGACTCTCAGCTAGCATATCTCTTAGCTAACGCCGCTGCTCGGAATCAGCAGGAACATCGTCTCTCGGGTTTACACATGAACTTGATGGCAGAACAAGGAAATAACCCAAACGCCGCCTACTACGCACATCAGCGAGTAGGAGCTACGACGGCTGAAGATCGTTTAGCCCTTGCCGTGGCGCTTCAGGAAGAACGCAACACGAATATTGCCCTTGCAACCGCCGCTGCTCGAGTACAACAACAACAAGCGCTGCATCAGCAGCAGCAGCAACAAGCGCTGCATCATCAGCAACAACAGCAAGCAGCTCTGCATGAACTTCAACGACTCGCACCGCAATCTACCATCGCTACTGCTGGTGCCGCGGCAGCGTATGACGATCATGACGACGACTACGACGTGAATAACAACCCAGAGTTGCAAATACGACCTTACAAAGATGAGGAAAAAGACAACGAAGCAACGTCGATACAAGAAGCGCATGGTGGTGAAGACGACGAGGGGGATACTGATTCAGCTCAGTCCCAACCTTCTCCTCCGCAACCAAAACCGCAACCGCAACCGCGGGGTAAGCCAGAAGCAATGGCAAAGAAACTAGCCTCTGCTGTTCGACGTCAAGTAATTCTCGAGGAACTGGAGGCTGAACAAAAACAAGAACAAGAGACTGCGTCTAAGGCTAATGCAAAAAGTAGCAAGAGTGAAGAAGGGGACAATAATGACAACAAACCGAAAAAGAACAAGTCTATACAAGCAGGAACGGTAGCGGATTCCGCAATTTCTTCGGAAACATCCACGCCAAATTTGGTTTCAGCACCTCCCCCGGCTTCGAAAAAGAAGAAGACGATGCCAAATTCTGCAAGAAAGAAGAAGATAAATAAAAGCGGCAACACTGGCAGCGGTAAGAAAATTGTCGATGTTGGTAATCGCAAATCCAACAACGGGACTGCTGGTAGACTGTCGGTTCCGACTATGGACGATCCTCAATCACCCATAACAGAAACAGAATACGGGAAACTGGAGGCCCTGATGGAACAATTTTGTAGAGTACCACTCTTGGCCGAATTTAGTCGACCTGTGGCGCTATTGCATCCTGAGGTACGTAATGTGATGTGAGATGGAGATAAATGTTTCTGTTGTCATCAGTATTTCCCTCGTTTTCGCATCGTGCTTACTCATCGATTCGTTTAAATAAATAACAATTCATTCCTATGTTTGTTCTTTTATACACTACCGTGTACGATACCCACAGCTTATGAACGTGTACACGAAGATTGTTGATCATCCTGTTGATCTAGGAAAAGTATGTCGCAAAATCCGTCGTCGCCAATATGAAAACTTACGTGATGTCCGCCTCGATGCATGGAGGATTTTCGCGAATTGTTTCAAATACCATTCTCATCCCAGCAACAAGGATGCCGTTCCATCATTCGTATCGATTGCCTTACATTTACGAGATCTATTTAACGATTTGTGGCAAGAACACATGCTTGGATCAGACTTCCCTCCGCCACCACCTACAGGCTCTGGAGGAGGACGATCGAAAACCCAAGATCCTCACGCAACCATACGATCTGCGATGGAAGAACGTGCACAGTACCGAAAAAGGCGGTTAATTGTTTCGGGCTTGTCCGTTATGGCTGGAAAATGTTTAGAAAGGGCTGCGGAAGCTTTACACGACCTTATTGAGAATGGCGGGCTTGTGGATCCTTTAGATACACAACCCATTTGGGGAGAAGGTGTCATGTTAGATGATGACGATGAAGGTGATTTGGAGGTTGTTCTAGAAAAATTCAGAAAGTTAGAAGCGTCCCTCCGAGAAATCGTGGCTAATAATGAAGAGCTGGGAGTAGACGAACTTGAAGCAAATGTGCGAAAGTGTTATACAGAAGGAGATGGACTCGAAACTATGAATACTTCGCTTAGAATTAGGATCGCAAGTAGGATGGATCGGTATCTCGGTCAATTAGTCGTACCCATTCACGAAGCAACCTGTCGAGGAGTAAGCCAATCGAGTATTTGGGGTTGTATGGCAGCAGCAGTATGGGCGAGAGAGTCGAGCAAGAAACCTTTTTGGCCGGCTTTAGTATTGGGAATTATCGCACCCTCAGACCAGAAAGAAGATTGGCACAAATTTTTAACCGAAAGAAACGAGGCTAGATTACCAGAAAAGCTCAAATCTCAGTTACTTACTGGAAAACGCAAAGCTGAACAAGCTGTTAAGCGACAAAGCCTAGGTCAAGCAGACCCCCAGAGTTTCTTCCTGGTGGAATTTCTTGGCTCGCACGAGTTCATCTGGGTTCGGGAGGCAGACATTGTTGAGAATTTCAATTCAGCAGACGATCCCAACAAGAAGGATGTCTCAGGGCATCGTACGAAAAAAGTTTCACGCAAAAGTCTAGCGAACATTCTTGGTTCAAAAACCTATGCGAACGCCATAGAGGAAGCTCAATGGGCTCTGGAAGAGTTTGAGCTTCAGCTGCAAGACATTGGAGGTCCTGTAGAGGAAGAGGAGGACGAAGAAGAGCATGAAGAAGAGGGATACAGCTATAGTGTTTTGTCTCAGTCGGACGATGAGGCAGATGGCGAAACTGATGATGACGATCTTACTAGTGAAGATTTAGATATGGATGAGTGCAATGAATTGCTTGCATCCAATGGACTTTTGGACTTTTCCATGGCCGGACGAAAAAAACGAGCTCAGATCATAAAACAGCAGAAGCTTGATGCGGAAAAAAAGCAAAAAACTCTTAAAGCGAAGAAAGTGAGAGCTGATAAAGCAAAAAAGGCAAAGGATGTGAAGTTGAAGGAAAAAGAAAAACGTCAAGAGACGAGAGATCTGGAAAAGAAGCGGAGAAAGCGCATGAGAGAAAGAGAAAAGGCTCTCAAGGGAGTTCAACATCAAAAGAAGAAGCGGAAGCTTTCTGATCCAGCTCCCGGGAGACGTCATTTAATTGTATCTAAACGAGAACGTGCATCAGCAATAGTTAGTGGTTATGTCAGTCGAGCATCAAAAAACGGGGACTACAAGCCCCTAGGTTTGGGTGGAGATCAAAAATGGATCCAATCCTCTTTGATTGATTCAACCAATTTGAGTGGCATGGCTCTGGCCTTTCGTGCATCTGCTGGTCTAATTCCGATGCCAAAGCAAGATACGGGGGCTCCCGGAAAAATTATTCTAAACCCATGGGATACCATCAGACTGAAGGGGAAAAAGACATCCGCGGAGAGGTCTACCTGTTTGAAGAAACAAATTGAACTTCTAGAAAGGGAAATTCAGCTCGCGAAGGCATCGAAGGAGAGGCGTGTGGAGCGTTTGAGAGTTGTGCGGAAGGAAGTGGTAAAGATGAATGATAGCATTATAGAAGATGACAAGCTCGCTCGTGAGAATCCTTTGAAAAAATCGAAGAAGCCTCATCCTTTGGCAGGGAAGAAAAGGAAGAGGGTTAACGATACGAAAAAGATTACTAGTGTCGCTGAAAAAAGTCAAGAAGATGAAATTGTTCAGGATGAACCACTTCAAGATTCTGTAGAGATTTGCTAATCTAAATTCTCATTGTATATAATTGGATTGATCTTATCTAAACCAATACTTCAACAAATTTAGTGTAGTGTTGATGTTTTTTAATTGAAAGTAAACTTGTTCTGAAGTTGTAAATGAGGCATTCATGACAACGATGATATTCAATGCAGTGATAATCATTAATCCGGATTATCACATATATAATCATAACCGCTTCCACCTTGTATGTCTCTCCTTCTCTAGTAGCATAATAAGTTATTCGTCAGTTCATGGCCATTCAATCAATCGAAATTATGTGATAAGTTAAATAAAACATCACCACATCCGTATCAAGTGCGATCACGTTTCCAAAACTTGGGATCGTCTAATGATCTACTCAAAGACCTCGTTAAAGCGTCTAAGCTGCCATCATTATTGATTTCGCCAGTTATAAGCCCAAAGTCGATTTCTTGTTGCAAATTTCCAATTCCTCGTCGGGATTCTTGAGCGTCAATTCGTTTATTGGCTTCTTCTATAGTCAATCCCCGTGTTTCTATAAGCCGTGCTAAGGCAACATCTCTTGGTGTAGTGACTACCCACACTCCATCCAAGAGGTCGTCCCATCCCGCGTCAAGGAGAACAGCAGCCTCAAGAACTACGATCGGACGTTTGTTTGAGGCGATACATTCTTTGGTCCATTTCTGTCGTTGTATATCAATCTCATCGGTGATGAGCGTCTTTACGTGAGGCCAGACGATCGCTTCCAATTTGGCCATGGCAGATCGCTCAGCAAAGACAATCTCACCAAGTTTCTTTCGATCAATTTCCATTGGAGCAGTACTATCTTCTTCTCCATCGTCTTGTTGAACAAGAATGTCCTTGCCGAAAGCATCCACAACGTTCAGAACCGCCTGTGATCCCGGTGTATAAATCGAATGGGCAACAGAATCTGCATCTATGTGTTTAAGGCAATTGCATGATGATACTAGAAGTTTTGACGCGGAACTTTTGCCAGACCCAATTCCTCCACATAAACCTAATACTTTAAATTTTTCATTGGAATTATTGTATCCTTCTCTTGATTCTTCTATCACAATAGACTTATCCTCTTCATCGCTACCCATCACAGCTTCACCACTTTCTGTCGTTCCGGAAGGGGAATTGAACTGGCGATAACGACACTTTTCGTAACAGTATCTTCGACGAGAAAGTGCTAAATTTGAAGAGAAAAATGCACTACACGCGGAAACAGCTAGAACTAAGATAATATATATCGGGCTACGAGTAGATATGGTACAATATAACATTGGGCTTTCTTCCTATCTCTATTGTGTTGTGTTGTTGATACATGAGTACTACCGTACGGTAAAAAGTAGCAAATAATCGACAACAAAGTAAAAAGTGTGTGACACTCGAATTTTTATTGTCGCCGATAATTCAAATCTTCAATTATGGGACTAAGTATGTCTCGATTGTTTGATTGATTCATTCCTCAATTCACGATTATCAGTTTTCTATCTCTTGACTCACTCGACTCTCGTCATGAGCCTCTTTTCTCTTTCACTCTAACGTTACCGTACAAGTTGTACAAGTATGCCATAATAATAGAGTAACTTTTAAACTTACAACTTTCTTTTGCTTTTACAAATTTATTACTATTAGTAGTCGAGTAGAAACAGCAGGATAGTAGAGGAGAAAAACACAAGATGCTGAGGTCTTTATCGCAGCGACAAAGGGTAGAGACATTCGTATTCTTATCTCGATGTTCGTCGTCGTCGTCGTCGTTTTCGTTGAAACGGTTGATAAAGCCCTTTATTGTTAAATGTCACCCAGATATGGCACGGCAACAAGGCCTACCTGATTCAGCCCAAAAGATCAACCTCGCTGCCATTCAGAATCTGAATTCTTACATCGATGGTGTGAAAAAATTGATTAAAAAAAACAATGAATACAAATACCCTTTTCCAAACGACAAACACACGGTTGAAATCGAATTTGTGATGTCGAAAAACCAGAACCAAGAGGGGACGATACAATCATCACAAGTGGGGAATAAAAATCAACCCAACGTCTCTACTAGCCGTCGGAAATTAGAACTGAGAGTTCCGCCGATGACCATGTCATCTACTTCGGTACAACATCACGTCACACGTCAGTTCCTTCGGCTCTTACGAATCTCCGATTTGCCGGTTCCAACCTCACTATCCCTTTATGATGAGGAAGACGACAATGATGATGATAGAAACCATGACAATAATAGTAGAAGTACAAGTAGGGCCTACGATATGAATAGTAGTACCAATGAAAGCCCGAAACAACGACAGCATCGAAAGATGACTCCCTGGGAAGCGTCTAGGGATCGTTTTTGGCAGAGACACAATCGTAATTTTGATTTTATGAAATTCAATCAGGTTTATCGTGAGGCTGTCCAGGACGCTGAGATCCATCTTCAGACTCGTCACTGGATTCGTGACAACCCAAGATTGCGGCAGAAGCTACTAGCAAACGTATTGTCCAACATTAAATTTAAAGAAATAATCTCACCGTTGGAAAGATTGGTTGCATATCGGAGATTCTTGCGGTTCTTGGATGAAAACTTTGACGATTTACGTTTGGAAGATATGGGGAAGTTTTATGAGGAGCAAATTTCTATACTAGTAACGGAACCACGACCCTATAATCTTTCGTCGTCAGCCTTACGGAAACGGCGTAAGAAAAACCAGAACTTAGAGACAGGATACTGCTTTACTATTCATCATAACAATCGGGTAACTCTTTCCATTCCTGTAGATTTTGAGAACAACGAATTGAAAGATGAACTACAACGGAACATGTCTGATTTCATACAAACTCAAGGCAGTGGTCTGGACGGTGATTATTACGCCGCAATGTTCGGACAAGAGACAATAATCTAAACATGATACCCGATATATGAAACTAATGAAATACATTTAATAGAACAATTAACAGTTGGCTCTATCATAATATAGAAACCAAGACTAAATTTTACTAGATTATTAATATCATTCCATAATATATTTTTTTGGGGGGGGGATAGGAATTATGTATTTCGCTCCATTTCTACCGTACAAAACTACATCCATCAATACATCGGCATTTTTAGACAACGCATCAAAAAATAATATTCAAATATTATCGAGTTTCGACAAAACACATTTAACAAAGCTAGGCTTGTATTAATGCTGCAGAGTAATCCAACTAATCGTTGTTTGTGTTGGCCGACATCGATCTTACATATTTCAATAAAAAGTACATCGTTGTTGCTACAGATATAACGATATCATCCTACGGTGCGCTGTGACCTGATATAATTTCAAAAGCTAAAGAGAGAAGTAAGAAGGAAAAAGAAAACCAACTGTAACACACACCTTAACCGCAAAAACGGCTAGGCCATCGATGCCTTTTATTTCTTTGTATAAATTCCATCCACACAAAAATGAAAACCCCGGTAGAAGAAGAGATATGTTTGGAGTTCCTCGATTCAAAACCGTTCCATAGACGCCGACGCCGTCAGTCTCAAGCTACAACAAGACGACGATCGGTCGACACAATAATAATAAAGTTAGTGTTGACACTGATATTAATGCTGAATAATCCACAAGATGATTGTTCGCAAAAACGAGATATTATTCCATATGCTGCTTTTGCGCTAACAACAGCACCAACAATACTCAGAGGAATGAGTCCGGATAAGAGAATAAAATTTTCGTCGTCTTCGTCTTCGAAGGGTGCGTCCCACCCACTATTTGCCCACAAAATTAATATATAAGTTCCAGGCGAGTTCAAAATCCAAGAGGGATACATTTGAACAAGCTCAAAAGCGTGGTCGACAATTTTCAAATATGTTTTCTTCTTCTCCGCTGTCGTCCTATTCGTCTTCTTCTACGGCCCTGCATATGGTTTTGACCACACCAGAATCTATTATCGAACAAGCCTCTACGGTGAATCTGTTAGATGACCTTATTAACGAGAGCGTACGGACCAGCGCACGGCGACCCATCATGATGCAATTCGATCCCTCAAGTGGCTGGATTTGGCGGCGGTGGAAGGGTACAGTATTTGCCGAGACATGGATCTCTTGCGGTAAGTCTTTTTAACTATAGTATATAATTTTGCATCGACTCTATGAATCGACTGGTGTTTGGTTTTATTCTCCTTATCTGTTGGTGTCATTTTGATCTGAAATGGAATCAATCTCACTCGTCATTCTCTTTATTTTGATCTTTCAATTATTTACGCAGCTAGGAATATGCTTTTTGCTATGGCCATCTATTTGATCCACCGCTCATATCCAACGCTCATCAAAAGCAATCTCTCTGGATTCAACATCCTTGTAAGTGATATGTATCATAGCAATGCTTCTATACATTGTACCATATTTAAGCTTCTAATTCACTCATCTTCCCCTCACGTCTGTCTCTGATATTTTTTCTGCCTAAAGTGGGGACAGTTATTATCGGTGACTACATTTACTTTGACCTTCTTCGTCAATCAATCTTACAGTTTGTGGAGAAAGTGCATGGAACTTAGTCGTCGGCTTCAAGGTTCGTTACATTATCTCATCCGTTACGAAATTTACCTCCCAAACAAGAGGCCTTTATTCGTGGACGAAAATGATTGCAACTGACTCTCTCCCTCTTTTGTTTGTTTGTTTCTATATATTTCGACTCGCTATATGTTTTTCAACTCGTTTCGCAACCGAATGAACCGTCCACATTCCAATTATAAATACAAAAGGGAGACTGCACGATGTCAATATGAACATGGCCTCTCATGCTGCGCGCAAGATACCTTCTAATCCCAATGAAAAATCGACATATACTGTCTCGTCAAGGCAAATTCTTGAGCTTATGAGTCGTTACACACGTTTGTTCAATCTACTAACATACGCGTCCTTCACACGATCACATCGTCCGATATTGACACCAAGAGGGTTGCGACGACTCGTTGAGCGAGGACTGATGACGGCAACAGAACGAGAGGTCTTGGTCGACGCGGCCATCCCGGCCACGCAACGACACAGCGTCGTACTGATGTGGATGATACGCCTTTTCGTAGAGGGCCGGGGATCGGGACATATCCAAGGAGGTCATGGTTTTGAATCGGAAACGATGCACAAATTTCACATAATTCGGTCCCAAGTAAGTGTGTACGATTGCATGGTATCCATTAATTATACCGTAAAATAACGATACAGGATCAAAAGGACTAGTCAATATAATGCTCACCACTCAATCTTATTTCTTCCACAAACAGTACGGGGCTATTGGCGATGAGTTACAGGGACGCATGCCCTTAGCCTACGCTCACATAGTCCAAGTTCTTGTAGATTTAATCTTATGGATGTTCCCTTTTATGGCATTTTCAATTGATATGTCGCCACTGCTGGTTGTTGTTGGATCGGGATTGCTAACTATCAGCTACCAGGGTCTCTTCGATTTAGCAAAGCAATTCTTAGACCCATACGATAACGAAAGCTACGGTCGAGGCGAGGATCCCCTCTGCGTCGATACACTGATCGCCGAAACGAACGCAGGGTCAATCCGATGGCTTTACGGATTTGAAGAACTGCCTTTTTCGGCACAACGGCTGAATGACGGCGAGCTCTACGAATATTTGCTTCCAGTACGAGGTTATTCCGTCGAGGAACTTGATCAGATGGAAGAGGAAAAGATCGAACGAGAAAAGCAGCTAGAAGAGCAACGAAAAAGGGAGGACGAGGAGGCTGCTGCCGCCGCCGAGGCGGAGCGAGTTTGGGAAGAAGCAGAAGCAGAAGAAACTGAGATCGACGAAATAACAGATAAAAGGGATGTAGATGACGATAACATTTATTCTTTCAACGATGAAAACAACGCCGAGATAGCAGTTACAGAATTCACATCACCCCGATACTTGAGACCGCATCTAACACTATTAATACAGTAGAAAGTGCCGCTACAGATGGAAACAAAACAATTGTAGAATTAGAAGACAACTTTTCCTCTTCTATTCCCGAGACATTTCAAAATGTCTCAACGTCGTCTAACATATCCAAAATTTATTCATCTGAAAGCAATGCTGCACCAAATGTGACAAGCAGTAGCTCTCCAGAAGAAACTAGGCCTGTTCATACGGTCACAACACTCGCCACTGATGGCTCACTGATCTCGTCATTCAAGCCCATGGAGACGATCAAATCATTTCGCGAAGAGCCGGTGCCAACAGGTATGCAAACAAGCAATTATCTCGTTACTCTGAAAAAACAGAATGAAAAAATCAAGTCACTTCTTGCTGCCGCCGATTTGGATGAGAATGATTTTGCTTCGGAAATGGTCGATCTGGAAGCATACGAAGATTTACCTTGGTTTGACGAAGTTGGTATAGACGGCCAAGAATTCCGTTTAAGTCAGCAACTGGCTGATGAAGGTTGGGTAGTTGAGACAGATGATATCGAAGTTAAGAATATGACGAGAGAAGAATATGAAGACAGATTACAGGAAATCGAAGAGAACGCCGAGAATGAATTAAAAGAGACCATAGAGATTTTAAGTGCGATTCCAGGTGCCGAGACGGGTGAAAATCTGTACACTGTCACAGAACGAAAAAAGAAAATTGATCCAATTTATGATCAGACCCGACTCGACGGTATTTCGCAGCTTTGGGGTCTCCCACCTGAAGACCCATCTGCACTGAGTGAATACGAGCCGCCAGAAAAAATTGATGATGTTGATTTCAGCTCTGTTTCTCAGCTTTGGGGAGGAGAAGGAAGCGGGTTATCTGATGATTCGAGTACTATTAATAAAAATAGAAGACCGGATGAGAGTGAAATAGCTGGGATGGGATCTTTTGCGGGAATATCTGAGCTTTGGGGATCTACAAACGATTTTCAATATGATATTGATGATCCACAAACAGACACAGCTTCTTCGAATGAGACAACTGTCGATGAAGGTGCAAACTTGGACAAAGAAGATAGTGACGATGAAAATGGATCTTTTGCTAGTCTTCCTTGGCACGATGAAAAAGAATATAGACTTAGTGAAATGCTTGCGGACGAAGAATGGGCTATCGAATCTGCCGATGAGACAACACCCATGACAATAGAGGACTACAATAAACAAGTAGAAGAAATAATTACGCAAGCAGAAGAAGAATTACGAGAGACGGAAGCTATCTTACTCTCGAAGCCGGGGGAGGATCCTGTGGTAAGTAAAGAGTACAGTACAATACTAATACAAAAGAAATAATACGTCGCGTTGATCGTTAATTGAATCTTTCTCTTATCTTCTAATCATTGTTAAAAAACTTCAAAAAAGGGATGGGATTACGATGACGAGCAACTGACACCTATGTCTAATACTTCAATTGCCGAAGACACCGATGAGATCGAAGATGGGGATGAAATTGTAAACGAAAATGAAATGAAAAACAAAACCTTCATCGAAGATGCAGACCTGGCTGTTCTTGAAATGGACGTGGAAATTGAGGGCGGCCTAGATAACGCTGATGACGATACCAACAGTGATACCAACAGTGATACCAACAGTGATACCAACTGTGCCCAAGCAGGAGGAGATGATTGGGCAGAATCAACCTTACTTGAAGAGGAACACGTCGCCCCGATATCAAATACGTCTAAAACAGACAGCGTCGAAATTCCAGTAGACATCTCTTCAAAAGACGACAGGGAAGATGATAGTAGGAAGGATCCTGAAAGCAATTCCGTTGTACAGTCATTTGAAGCAGAATCTAGCAGTGATGATGACACCACTAAGGATAGCGGGAAAGATAAAATACAACCTATCTTCCTCGAAGGACAGGAGGAAAATTCTGTTCCGGAAAATACCGACGACGAGGATGACTCGATTGTTGATGGCAGCATTAAATAGCTAAATTATTGTAGATCGAACCAAACCTTTTTTGTAGTTGCTAAAAGTTATTCGTGTCGTAGCGTGGTCGGAGAGAGGGGGGTGACGCCGACTTCGTAGTCGTCCCTGGTGCAATAATAGGGTTTAACCAGTCTCTTTCTCTCTCTTAAAGTCCACGGTTTAAAAGACCTTCAGCCTACACTTGTTATAACAGTATTTGTAGCAGATTTTTAGAGTCGTAAAATTTAAGAACTAGCTGGTTTTTTCTGATAGTTTGAAAAATATATAAGAATGACTTATTTCAGTCCCTCAAACAATTATTTGTCTACTGTTTATTAATTTGGTTTGCGATCAGATCACATACCTTCATGGCGTGGTCTTTTATGTTCATAGTGATATAGAACTTAAGAAACACAATTGCTCTATATTATCTATATATAACTTGTTATTTTTCTAGCTACATCTTCTTTGGTTTCTTTAAGATATTTTAGGAGGGGGCTACAAAATTTGGGGAAGGGTGCTAGAATATAACTGTAAAGGAATTCAATAGTGAGAGCCTGATTGGTCAAGATAATACCCTGTCTTATTTGATTTTCCTCAAGCATAAGTTATGTGGGAAGATCAAATCAAGAAGATGGGCTGATGCCACATGCCATCCGTAGCACAAATATATTATTTATAAGGATGCTAGTTTTGAGTATGCCCCTTTATATAAGATATAAGAGAAGCATAAGACGTAGGACTCCTACCTCCCCCGAATTGACACGAATCACTCAATTACCCCCGGTATTTTTGTCTAAATTTTAAAATAAAAACATTTCATCACATTCTCAATTCTTAATTCATCTTTCCATTCGATATCAAACATGCTCAAGTACTACTATTAGTAATCGCAGACAGTACATATCTAGCTAGATAAAATGACTTCAAATGAGGATGCATGGATTGATCGCCTTGAAACCAGCCTAAATGCATGCAGTCTTGAAACACTCTACACACCACTGAAAAATAATAGTTACCCTGTAATCATCGGATGCTATCAACTTAACGAGTCGACGGTAGAGGAACAAGAACCTGATCATGACGGTAAACAAAATCTTGACCAAGATGATGATAATAATGATCAGATTTGTAAAGAGAAAGCCAAAGCTTCACGGAGTGGAGAGTTGATACTGTATTCTATCAATCAAGAACTAAAATTCGGAAAGCAGCGGCAGGGTTCACTGTCTGCAGACAGCGGTGTATTAGATGGGAAATGGCTTCAGAGTGGAAGACTTTCATTTCATACTCGTGATTCCCATAGTGATGATAGAATGAAAGAATCACATATTTCCGAATTCTACATGTATGCTACTGCCAACGCATCTGGAGCCATAAATGTATATCAGCTTCTTGACGATGGGGACGATGGAGACGATCCAGATGAGTCAAATTTACAATTGGCTCATGTTAGATCATCTGAAGTTGATGACGTTGATCAAATCGGCCTTGCCCTATCACTTGCATGGGACGAATCGTTATTCTCTAGTAATCAAACAGGAGTGACCAGTACTCGGATCGTTTCCTCCTATTCAAAAGGAACGTTAGCACTGCACAATGTCAATGTTAATACTGATATTGATGTTGATACAAATAGTAACAGCAGTGCCTTGGAAATCGAAGAAACGCATCGATGGAACGCTCATGAACTATTCGGCTGTCCGGCCGAAGTATGGACTGTGTGCTTTGCGAGTAACTGTCATTACAATACATATGCAGATACAGTTATTAGTGGTGGGGACGATTGCAAAATGAAATTATGGGATGTGAGATTATGTGGCATAAGCAATCCAAAGCCTGTCACCGTGAAAACTGGTTTTGAAGCTGGCGTCACTGCTGTGACATATCATCCTTCATTGGAACATATTTTTGCGGTTGGGAGTTACGATGAAGAAGTGAGAATATACGATATGAGAAAGTTAAGTGGAGAACCATTAGGGAAAGTGAATGTTGGAGGTGGAGTATGGCGCATAAAATGGCATCCTAAAGATGCTAGTCGGATGCTGGTTGGTGCTATGCATGGGGGTTGTAGGCTGGTAGATGTTCCGAATATTGAATTGCCGTCAATATCTTCATTAGTATCAGATCATACCGAATTCAAGATGAATATCGTAAAGGAATTTACGGAGCACAAATCTATGGCGTATGGCGCAGATTGGATCTGCGGTGAGAACGGAGATTTTGAGGCTGCTGCAAGCTGTAGTTTCTATGATTGCCAAGCATTCATTTGGGATTAAATAAGAACAGCCTTCATTACAGTCTAGTTAAGTCGATATAACACGTGGAGTTTAAGTGTGTCAAAGTCTATAGTAGGAGTTGATTGGCGCGTTTTTTTAAAATTAAATACAATTGATCGCTCTACCTACCGTGTCCTATCTTGGTACACAGTAGTACACAGTATTAATTACTACTCAGCTGGCTGAGCAATGGAATAAGAACTAACGGTTGATTTCGGTGTTTCCATTTACTATTCAATGCTTGCGTGTTCACTCCTCTTGGGGTTGATTGGAATAAATATTTGAATGACAATTAATTAGTGGTAATAGCACACCTTCAGATATTTTTTTTTGATGATTTAATATTCCTAATACTAGTATCAGTAGAAGCCTACGCTTGTGTTTCTATTTATTTTCACGCACAGAGTAATTACTCCTTCATACTTCCTCCAGCGAGCGCTAATTTAGTTAGGAGTTTTGCGCGATAAAAATTAAGACGCAAAGGCAAAGTTTTTGAGGGAAAGAACTAAAAAAATTTAAATTCAAATTGAAAGCGTTCACTTGAATTCACTCAATCTCCGTGCTTTGTGGCGTGAAATTTGAGGCGCAAAACTCTTCACTAAATTAGCGCTTGCTGGAGGAAGTAGTAAGATGTTTCTCTTCTCTTGGTTTGATCAATTTCAATAGCTGGAAGTTAACATTTCTTGTAACATATGTATGACATAAAATGACATATGACCGGCAACCAACAACTTAGTTTCCAAATGCATGTCATCTTTCCACCAAAATAAAATGCTAGAATAAGCACAAAGCTGACCAACAATCATTGGATGGGGTATAGTATTGTACGGAAATCCACTGACCCACTTCGGTTTTACAAACCCTAACTCACTTCCGAAATAGGTACGGACCATGCCCAGTTGCATTGTGGCTAATATAGTTATGGAAAAACCTGAGAGAGCGAGAGCTATGCCTGGAAGATCATCCGGTAGTTGCACCAGGGGCAAGATACGTTTAGACAAATGCATTAACGCTAATGTCTTGTAAAATTTACAATCTCGCATCAAAAAACCGTGTGAAACTGCTGGGGCGCGATATGCAAAAGTAGATATATAAATGCAATAATGCCGAAAGGAAGTCAAGATCAAGAAAGGTGTATCACCCATCAAATAGGCTGCGATAACGTACACAAGATTTGGCCAGCCAATGTGCAATTCCCACATCGCATTGGACGTTGTTGTAGTCCAAATCCACCATGCAACGGCCTGTTCATACAACGTCACGGGACGAAGTGTTGCCAGGAAGTTTCCACGGGCCCAAGTATCTTAAGAGAACAACATTTAGAAGAAACCACCGTTTTTTGAAGTTTTTTAACAATATTTAGAAGATAAGAGAAAAATTCAATTAACGATCAACGCGACGTATTATTTCTTTCGTATTAGTATTGTACTGTACTCTTTACTTACTATATGACTTGTTGAAGTAGGCACAAAGTTTGCCATAGTTATGCCAACCTATCATGATATATTGAAATTAAATAGGCAGGTGAGATGAGATGGTAATTTATAACTTGCTAGTATCGTAAAGTGATAATTACGAGTTCATACATTATAAATCATACATCATACATCATACGTGTAAATATCGTACCTTTTGGATAAACCACGTAGTGAAGCTTTAATAATGATCGACGTTCGGTATTTGTCTGTCCTGGTGCATGGTCGATCCAATGCAATTCTCGGTTGTAGTCAAATCCTAAGGCATCATACATATTGACAGTTTTGTCCTCAGAAATATGTTGAAGACTGAAGTTTGTTCGTACCATTTTGTTCGGCGTAACACCGATTAAAACACGATAAAGTGAAGCTCCAGGCAACCACCAGAAGGGTCCATCCGTGTGAGGTGTGTAGAAAACTGCATCCGAGGTGATCTCTTTGATTGCACCAACAGCCGTAATGTAAATTTCATTCATCTCCACAACGGGACGGACATCAAAATGATGTGCAGCGAAGATCTTGCGAAATCCCGCCATGATAGCTGCGTCGTTTTCCAACTTGGTCACTGGATCATCGGTGCCTTCCTGCTTATGAGGCCACAAATGCGTCGTTTCCTTCGAACGTAGCGAGAATTCGTAGTAGGTTGGTCAGACGCGTGGATATAAAAAAACGAAGCGAAAAACTCCACCCTACGTTGTACAAGATAATAATAATAATTGTAGTAATACAACAAACGACTTACCGATTTTTCCGGAACCTCTTGGTTAATCCATTCACGTAGATCTTCCACGGCCTTTCGCGACGCAACCTTGCAAAATATATTACGATTGCGTGAAACGAACAACTTAGGGATGAAGAAGTGACGCATCAATACGGTATCGATACCTAACGGCATTAACCAGAGAGTATGAACGATCAGTAAATATGGATCGGTTTCTATATACGATGACATCATTGTCGGTTCTTGACATAGCCAATGAACCAGATCCTGTAAGCCGTATCCTGCAATTATAGTAAGGAAACAAAACCATATGGTGCCACCAGGAAAACTCTCGACAGTTACTGCGGACATAATATCCGTTACGGGAAGTAGCAAACATCCGTAAACAAAGGCAGTGTGGAACAGCGCTGTCACGACAGGTGTGGTCAATGCAATGACAGCAGCATATGCATAGACAATAGAAATTGCATTGAACTCTACCGCCATTTGAATAGCACCCCACATACCCAATCCCGTAGTGCCGACATGAAACAGGCAATTCAAATCGTGCCTGTGGAAAGGATGAAAAGATTGAGCGAAATGATTATAAGATGATTTATTATAAAAGATAGATTTTAAATCATGCTTTTGGTTAGAGTCATCGTTGCTGCTCTTGCTCGACGCCATTCTCGAATCGATGGTTGTCTTTTATTCTTCTTCTTGGATTATTGTTGTTCGCAAATCAGAAAATAATATCGTTTACTTGTAGAATGATAACAATGACTTTAGTTACTACTTCAAGTATGTACCAGGTACCGTAAAATGATTGTGATAAAAGTTGAAGAAGAAAAATTGAAATAATAGATATTTTAAAAGAGTTGAAATGATCGATGAGCTGTCTTTTGATTTCTGTGTGATCCCCTAGCACCCGGTTTCATAAAATTCGCGCGATCCACTTCATTTTAATCTCCAAAGGGAAATGAATTAACAGGGCTTATAGTTCGATTTTTTTTAATCTTTGTAATAAAAAATATTATATTTCGCAATAATTAATTTACTTATGCCTCCAATGTTTATCCAAAGTCGCCGTGTGAAAATTTTATTTGAGGGTTAAGGGGTAACAATTAGGCTATAAGTACGATTTAAATATATTTTTCGGTATTCGCGATTTTCTTTAACCTCATTATAATTAATAGAACAACTGTCGCGCGGTTTTCATTAATTTTTCCATGTTTGAAATTAAGGCCGGGTGTTACGGATGCTTCTGTGTATTTGTTATATTTTACTCAAAATATTTTGTTGAAGGAAGATTCGATTCATTCATTCGATTTCATGCTTTGCTCGGTGTATTTGTTATATTTTACTGATGGTGTGGATCAAAATAATTTGTTGAAGGAAGATTCGATTCATTCCTTCGATTTGATGCTTTGCTTCATTCATTCGATACTAACTTGAGTAGGTTTCGATTTGTCATTTTTTTTTCATTTTCCTCGCACACATAGCGAATCTGGAAAATCCGAACTCTAACCCTAACTTACTCGAATGAACGACGTCGCCTAACAATCAAGTGATAACAATACAGTATATCCTTTCGAATTTTCGAATCGAATCTCAGCCACCCCACCAGAACACACGATAAAATGAATCTTGCTTCCGCCTCATGCCGTTTTCCAATAACCGTACAAACGACATTAAACTTTATTTTCGATAATTAATTCTATAGCATTGCTACAATATACTTCTTTTTCTTCCTACCATTACTTCCTTCAATTGATTACTATTTTGTTGTTTTGTCGCTGTTTTGTTTTGGTAACAAGTAACAAGTAAACAATATAAATACCGTAACTATTTGCGGAAATCGGTGGTGATCATGATGTGTGAGTAAGACGATTAATGTTCAGGCAGAGAAAAACCAAGAATAAATATCCAAAAGATCTGAGAGTGTTTAAAAAAAAAAAAGTCATAATTGGTCAAATTGAATCGAATCAATTAAAATGCTCATACAGTATGTTTTAATGCCAAGATGACAACTATAATAAAACGATCATTAATTATTTTGATCAACTATTGTTGTTTAATGCGGCATTTTTTCTTGTTTTGCGAGTATTCTCATTTTCTCATACATACATGAATAGCAATTCGTCGGTCGGTCGGTCGTCGTCGTTTTTTCCTTGTATAGTTTAAATATACCAGTATACTCCTTATTGTCATTTGTATTTTTTCTCACACTTATTTTACTTCCACCATTTTCTTTTATAGTTAACAAAGCTTCGGTCGACAAATTGACCGCTGCCGTGAGCAATGCGGCTGTATCGACAATGACTACAGTCTCTAATAAGATCTCTAAGGTCGAGCTCACTAGTAACTCGACGTATGCGTGGACAGCTGGGGCTGTTTTAGGGTTTTACATAGGAAAAGTCATTGTTAAGAAGTCTTTCAACATGATTGATACAATTTGTAACAGAACCTACATCTACAACATTTGTTGGGAAGATCCAGCCGTCGACCATCAAATCTTAAAAATCACTCCTGATGATGTCATATTTCGAATTTGTTCTGCTGGAGATATCGTCCTCGATTACGCTATCGAGGGACCATCTAAAATTGTTATTTGCGACATGAATCAGCATCAATTGTGGCTCTTTGAACTCAAAATACGCATGCTCCGTGACCAAAATCTAACATATGAAGAATGGTGAGTTAACAAATACTGTACACGTACACGTACGGTAGGTACAATAAACGTACGATAGTATGTGTTCTTGACTGATCTGATCTGATGATTGATTTGATTCTCTATTCCTATTGATCAATTTGGAGTATGTTCCGATGTGTCGGTTGCTATGAAAGTTTGGAACGAATGAGACACACTATGTCGGCAGGTGGACGAAATGGTGGGATGGACGTATCGACCGCGTCTTCCGCCAGGGATTTGGAACTACGGGATCGACCGGTTTTTGTGCAAAATTCCTCATTCCATTCCTCATGTACTCTGTCGGATTCAATTTGAAGGAGTGGGCCGAAAAGGGATTTTCTCACGACTACATCCAAGGTAACTACCATCTCATCGAACGATCTGCTTGGTGGATGCGTCGCCTCTTTCCTCGTATCATTGCACCGTTCGCCGGAGTACCACCGAACCAAATCGGACCAGAATTTTACACGGTTGAATTTTACGAGACAATTTTGAAAGAAATTTTCATGGATCCAGAATTTGGCAGCTCAAATTACTTTTACCGATTCTACCTTGATAAGGGATACAAAGACCAATCCTGCTGTCCCCGAACACTTATGGAGGAGCATTTCGACGCGTTACGTGAAAATGCTGGCTGTTTTGAATGGCATCATTCAACGGTTCAAGAAGTGATGGAACGTGTCAAGCCTCACTCGTTCACCAAATTGGTTCTGCTGGATCATATGGATTGGATGCCCAATAGCATGGTCCACGATGAATGGATCGCCCTACAACGTGCTACCGTACCAGGTGCAAAGATTTTGTGGCGTTCGGCATTTACGCACATGGGTGACAAGCCATTCTTCAATAATCTTGACATCGATGATTTAAGTCCTCAGTGGTACTCCAAGGACCGTGTCAAGATGTACCCCGGAACGTTCCTTTCTTACATGCCTCGTGACCCATTCCCATTTCTCGATCCTGAACCATCGCCGTGTCAAGTTGCCTCGTTCGCGACGAAGATCAACACAACGACAAAAATGATCTTACATCCTTTGACAGCTGGACGAGTAAGTGCCCACGGCGACAAAATGTCATCTTTCTATGCGACCCAAGCCAAGGGATATGATGCTGTGCGTGAAAATATGCTTGTATCAAGACCAGAAATGATGTCTGCTTTTGGCCCTATTAGACAGGGACACACGTGGCTTGATATTGGTGGGGGAACTGGTAGGAATTTGCATTATCTTCGTGCTCAATTGAACCATTTTAATACTATAATCGTATTGGATATCTGCCCCGAATTATTGGAAATTGGACAAGACTCAGCTCGAAAATCGTTTACTCCCGAACAATGCGGACGGATTCGATGGGTCTGTTTGGACGTCAATGATCCTAATGTGAAGAAAGAGCTTGCTAAGATTTCTGGAAATGGCATCGAACGCGGGTTTGATACTATCACGTTCAGTTACTCCCTATCAATGATTCCTGAGTGGGAGAAAGCACTATACTCTGCAAAATCTCTCATGTCAGAAGAAGGCCGTGTTTTAGTGGCCGACTTTGACACTTACACGGAACGTGGAAATTCGTTAAAGGACTGGATGATCCGCACTTGGTATAGACAAGATGGTGTCCGCATTGAAGCCAAATCTCGTGAAATGATTTTGAGTGAAGTTTTTGCTGGAGATAATTATACCAATACTGTCGTCCGTATGCAGAAGAAGTTGGCTGGTGTTAGGATTCCACACTATGTAACATGCTGTCGTAAAGGAACCATTACTATGCCCAATGGTTTTCGTCGTCCATCCGTACCTGATTTATCCAAATTTGCTGCACTTGCAGTGGAGGAAGAGAAGAAGCAAGATTAAGTAGTAAGAGAAGGGAACAAATTGGTTTAACATATCGTTCAACTGCATTTGAACCATTATCCTCCTTTGTACAAGTTGTTTAATCAATCATATAAGTAATTGTAATTAATACGGATTATGAACTTCTGATAGACTGACTATACTACATCGAAACAAAATAGAGCTACTTCTACTTTGGATTGATATTCTCACCGTTGGAAGAAGAAATATAGTAAAACTTGAAGTATTTGGAACAGGAACGAGGTGCACAATTAGTTGAATGTGTGGTGTAAAAATAATATTTAGTTTCTTGTCTATTTTAAAAATGACGCTAGCTAGCTAGGAACATGAAAAAAAACACTGATTTCATTCTATTCAATTTTTGCTTCCAAACGACGCTATTTTTCCGACTCACTTCATTTTCTTCCAGACCAATTCATTTCATTCGACATTAGTTGGTCATTGGCATTATATTTGCCTTAGCCCCCGATGCTTTTAGATTTCCTTAAAACAAAGTCTCGGTGTATTGCTACTATTCTATGGTTGAGATCGTGTTTAATTTTTAAGGAGATTTAAAAGTGTAGCGCCTTTGGTGCCATAGAAGAGTGCGACGACATGGTAGTGGTGTTTGGACGCGGCTGCAGATTAATTAAAATGCAAGACATATTGTCGCGGGACTCTCGACGTAAGCATTCCTGGAGTAATACATCAGCAACATCCGGTAGGATAGTATTAAATGACGTCTCTGCTTTGATCTCTATTTGCTGCTGCACAAAATCCATGACTTCGTGGTTTTTCATGACGTCCCATATGCCATCACAAGCTAGAAAAAGGAATAAGTCTTTACTTGGATCGCGCTGATGAACACGAACTTCAGCTATGGATATGACACTTTGATCACTTGCTTGCAATTGGTCATTTGCCTTGTAATCGAAGTCACCGAAAGACCGAGAAACCGCCAATTGGTTATTTTCATTCATAACAACCTTGTGAATAGTTTTCATCTCGCCGTCTTCCTCAAAGGTGACACCCTTGACCTGGAATCCAGCGTTTACGATTCGGGCGCGTTCGTTCGGTAGTGAGGGTTTGTGATCTTCCGAAAGGGCTGTTACCACGGTTGACTTTCTTAAGCCGTCCCGTGATGCTTGTTTATCGGTGGTTGAAATCGCTGATTCATCTAAAAGTGCTGGTGGCTCTGAAGTTTCATTTACAGTGGCTGCGTTGACGGGAGTGGCATCGGCAGTTTCGCCATTGCTTTCATCTTTGATATCATCCGTATCCTCTAAATCGATATCGTTTGCAACATCATCGGCTGATGTATCCTCTCCGTCCTTTTCACGTATCAGAATACAACGACTATCGCCTACGTTCGCCACGACAATTTCGTGTTCCGTGATCAGCGCAATGACAGCCGTCGATCCTCCAGTTATCATCTCTTCTTGTTTCAGTTTGAGATCTAGTTGCAAACATGCAGCGTGCCAAATTCCACTCCAATAATCAGTCCGTGTGATGTCTGCTTCACTGCTGTTCTCAATTTTGCTAATACATTCTCTTACAACGCTTGATACATTTGATGCTATAAACTTGCTAACGACGCCGTTATCACCATGCCCATCGCAGACTGCTAAAAGAGCGAATTGCTGTGATTTTGCGTCAGCGTTACTACCCACTTCGCCTTTCTCGCACCAGGTTTCAACACACATCGCGTCTTCCATGTAGCCTCGACGACCGGGCATTTCTGACGTTCCGTATTCTAATTTTAGACGTTCAAATTTACCCATACGCTCCTCGTTGGTTTTGGGATCTCCAAATATACTCAAATCATTCCTTGAAAAAAGAGTCTTCTCCATAGTACGTTGGTTCCTCCTTGCCTTGGGATTTGGAGAGGTAACGGCTCGACCGAAAGCGGTTTGCCTGTCTAAATCGACAAGAGATTCTGGGAATTTGTAATATGGCAACAAAAGCTGAATCATTTCTAGATTACCTGTTGTGACGGAGGTTTTAGATAAAGAAGAAAATGGGGATGGAAATATCGACAATGGCGTGGATGAGGAGACCGTGGAGCATTTCCGTATTACAATTCATTGGGTGCTAGTGTGTTTAAAGTAAAAAAAGCAATGTGCAAATACGTAGAGAAAGAAGGAAAACCTTACGCAAGTTATCGTATGTACATACCTCTTTCTCCTGCAATATGTAGAGCAGTGTGTCCAAGCATGTCTCGATCCAAGTGCAGGTCCGAGTACGTATTATCGCCGGTACTTTTACGGTATTCTTCCTCGGACTCCAGGATAATTTTAGCGGCTTTGACGTGATTGGCATATGCAGTGACCTGAAGTGAAGTGTAACCATCAGGGGCTGTCTCTCCGAGCTTTGTGGCACGTACACGATGCAAATACGGCTTCTTCTTTAGTAATTTACGGTACTTGGTTTCTAACTTTTGATTCATTTGTGTTGTGCTGCCGCAAATTCTCAAAAACTTATCATTGGCGTTCCTCTCCAATTTAGGACTTCGCATATACTTAGAAGTGTCTCTGCATGCCGACAAGACCCGATCGTTAACGTCTGCCATCAAATCGTTGGGTGTATTTTTTAAAGGTGATGGTATTTTCCGTACTGGTGTCATTAAGCCGTCGAGCTCTAGCAACTCTTTGGTAGTATCAAGTGTCGAGGCGGCAATCGTATTCATATTCGTCCATTTATTGCAATGCATGCACAATAATTTTCGGTCAGCTTTCATTACGGTACCAGAAGTCGATGACGATAATGGCGCGGTAATTGGGGCTGAAGGTTGCTGATCGGAGGGAGTGAATTTCGGATCGGGAGCGACTAGTGCCCAAAAATTGCTTCGAGATTCATCGTCTTCAGACACAGTTTTGGCCTTGGAATCAGGAGCAAGTTTTTGTCCAATTCCTGATCTATCAAACCATCGAGCGAGCATTGTTGCTAAACAATATGGTCTCCTCTATCCAGGTTTGGTTTGGTTTCCTTTGTTTTCCTTCTCTGAGTGTCCTGTATATTCAAATTTATGTCGTTATATTATGAATGTACTGCTGCTGTGAATATTGATTGTCTGTGACCTCTCGTTTTGAGTGTGGAGTGTAAATTTGAATTTTGAAAATTGAAAGTAGTCGTGCGGGACTCAACAATAGTTTTACTAGAACAAGTCAACAACAGGAGGAACTTCAGTCATATTACTTGAAGTATGACAAATTCCAAAGGCTTAAAATAACTCCTACTTTGAAATATCCCTAGAAGTATACTAAGCTCTTGCCTAATTTGATAGGATAATTCTACTACTGGTGTTATGTACTCTTAAAAATTGTCTCATTGGACTGTGTGATTTGTAAGCAGTCTCTGCTCTATAAAGAGGAAATAGTAAGATCAAATGAAATATTCAGGAATAACACATCGGAATAAGAGATTCAACAAAAGCCACAATAATTACAACTTACCCACTCCAACTTTTAAATCAAGTTCTTGCCTAGCATAAACTGCAGTCTCCTGGTTCTTATCAGGTTTACCTAAGCGATATGATCGAAATTGAGTGAACAAAAAAGCAAAAAACAGTCATGAATTAGAAATGTGAAACGTGTTGGTGGTTGCCAGATATCTGAATATATCATAATTAAATGATGACACTATTATTCAGCAGCTCATACCTAACGAATGGTATGCTTTGAGAATATCTGAATCGTTAATTGCTGAAAAATAAGCCTGACTTCCACCTCTCATGAGGTGCTGACAGCAAGATAAGACTTCAAAATTATTGTTCTCTCCCTCCCGATCATAATCCATTCAAAGGACAATAAAATCCACACCCTTTGCCTCATTCTGTAGATGGGAAACAATAGAATCCTTACACGGCTTGCATCTGACTGGCGCATGAAAAGGTTCAGCAGGATCTACTGATTCCCACGACTGATATTCCATTGGAAAATTGACCAAGAAGGAGAAGACATGACCCGCAACAGATGTAACTTTGTTTGTGTCCAACCTTTAAGAAAGAGAGAAGACAACAACAAACAATATACAATCATATTACCTCTTCGGGTGCTTTCATACTGTATTTTTTACTTTGTTTATAGTCAATTTTAAGATAATCTAACGCACCCAATTTGCTTCACAGGGTATAAAAACGTCTTACAGGCTCCCAGAGAATGAGACTGATGTCACAGACGACGATGATCGCTATCTCTTTATAGTTATCTTTGCTATTAGATCATCCTACTGCATACTAAAGTCAAAACAAATATAAATGTATTATTAATTTCTGTTTACTGTAATGAATTCGAATACTGTACGGCAGGTTGATCCAGTCGTGTACAATTAAGAGTATCTTAATATTAAAATACAAACAGCGGTAAATACACGACATTCCAGTCGTGTATCAATCGATATATTGTTTAAAATAAAGTTAAGAATAAGGCAAATGGATCCGCAAATCACATCGATGTGGTCGTCTCTATAGTAATAACGTCAACTTTAAACGGACAGCATAATGACTGCATCTTTCACGTCATCGGGAGGTACGAGAGAAAGCCATCGATCCATCGCTTCCCCTGCTAATCCCAATAAAACTACCAGCTCGTTTCCATCAAATCCATCTTTTTCAAAATGCAACAATTGGTATTGAAGCTCTGCCTTAGCATCATCCATTGATGTTAACACTTGATTTCTATACAAATATCTTATCCCCATATCACTTGTTATGACCTGTTTCAAATCTGGCAAGCGATCTTCCCTCACCATATTTGACCGAGTCGCCTTGTCAACGTTGAGAAGATACGAATCAGCCGAAAAAGATAGAGCGTCAGTATAAGCATTTAAAGCCGCTCTTATCTCGCTAGTGTATTCCATCGCCTTTTCAGACCTTTTCAGTCGTTTCCATGTATTAATATCACCGTTCTGAACCAAATAACGTTGTAAAGGTAGATCACCTGTCATTGGTTTGTACGATTTAAGATACAAGTCAGCTGGTTTTGACGGAACAACTTGCAGTTTCAGTGTTTGAACATAACTATGAGGTTTCAGTAATATGTCTTCAAGTTGTTCGAGTGTTTCCGTATTCACTTTTCCTATGGAGCTTTCCTTAACAAGCGACTTTGTTAGACCGACAGCCAGATCAATTGATTTCTTTAGCCTGACCGCTGGAAGAAGGCTTTCCAATGGAGCGAATGGTTTCTTTTCCTGTTCTCCAATTGTTGCTGCCGATGATATTATCGGTGCAATAAAACAAAACGGAATAAATAGTACAAAACTACTCCTTCGATCAACGGTTTCAGTATACAAATCTAACGAAGTATTTGATCGAAGTAAATCCTTGCGTTGCCATTGAAACTGCACGATGTTGTTTTGTCTCGTGTAGAAGCTAACAGTGAATTCGCCATTCAGAAGGAAAATTAATAAGGCAATAAGTGTGATGCGATGTAAAGAGAAGGACATCATATTTTCATTTTTATTGTTGTCTCGTACACTTTTGACTACTTTCTCTTTTTCCTTCTTTCAAAGAATGCGGCCGTTATTTTTGTCGTTGCTTTAATGAAAATTTATTTTCCGTGTTTGACAGGGAACTCAAAAAAAACCCAAATTCGCTACTAGTTTCCGCGTATGTTTTGGTTTCTGGTAATACCGTATTGTTGCTGTCCTGTTGTATTTCGTATTACTTGTATCAATTGACGAAAAACCAATAAAAATAATTATAAAAACTACAATTTGGCCTACTAGTCAATCCTTTTTGACCGATTCGATTTCGCACCAAGCAATAAAGCCGGAGATATTATTTCAACTTTAAACTCTTTTAAGGGGATTTGACTAAGCGTTGTGGTAGTCGATAGCAGCGGTAGGTTGGAAAAAGTGATATGATGGCGCTCATACTACTTCAAGTAGGTTTATAAATATATATCATAGTTGCCGTCTTCGTGGTTGTTGTTGCTTTAATGCATGTGTCATGTGACTCATTGTGGTGTCAGCTCAATATTTTTATTTTAAATTTTGCTTCGTTCCTTTAAATTTTAAATACTTTTCATCTTAGGGGGTTAATATTTTTAAAGTCTCCCCCGAATAAGAATAATAGAAGCTAAGAGAATCTCTCCGAAAACTGGTTTGAATGTGCTTCGCATGGCGAGGATTTTTTGCTTGAACTACTTGTCCTTCTAATCTTCTTGCTGTGATACTATATTTCATCTCTTTTGTGATTATTATTAAGGTCTCATCATATTTATATCTATACGGTAGTTTAAAGTTACAGGAGAGTATTATTTATCATGTCAAATGTTGGATCGTCCGGTCGTGCCCTGGGTGGCGAATTAGAAGAAAAGGTCGATTTGACAGCCGAGACGGATGCCAAACTCGAACAAAGCGCTCAATTAGCGAAAGGGGGACAACTAAAAGAGGCATTGGCCATGTTAGCAGCCCTCGAAAAACGTTGTAGAGTTGGAAATGATTCACCCAACTTAGTCCGAGTTTGTGAATCTTCTCTTCAATATTGCAAGGAAGCGGGAGACGACGAGATGTTGCTGACGACCTTACAAACTCTCTCCACACGACGGTCGCAGAAGCAGGCCGCCATTCGTGCGTTAGTTCACAAATGCATCCCGTATTGCGTTGAGGGTCAATACACGCCGTTGTCGGTAACAGGTGGAAATGAAAAGAAAGCACGGGACAAGTTGGTGGAAGCTTTGCGTGAAATTTCCGATGGTAAAATCTTCTTGGAAGCTGAACGGGCTCGATTGACACGATGCATGGCCATGATCATGGTAAGTTTAAATTATTGCTTGAGTATTATATACAACCAATAACCATAATAAAAACAAGAGCGCCGTGGTTGTACCATATATTCTCATATATGCATATATGACCTGTGCGAAGGATGCTTATACTTGTACTCTAACAACAATTCATTTGTAAATTATTATTAAATTTCACGTGGTTCTATTCATCATTCATCATTCATCATTACCACCACCAACAACAACAACAACAAATCAGGAACAAGAGGGGGACATGGCCGCTGCAGCTGATGTATTACAGGAAGTTCATGTTGAAACCTACGGATCCCTGTCAAAGAGAGAAAAGGTAGAATTCATCCTTGAACAAATGCGTCTCACCTTGGCCAAGAAGGATTATGTTCGGGCCGCTATCGTCGCAGGGAAAGTCTCTCGTAAACATTTACAGGAAGACAATATGGAAGAATACAAAGTCAAATTCTTCACTCTAATGGCAGAACTGCATCGTCACGAAAAGAACGCGTTTCTGCTTGCGAAGGACTACCATTCTATCTACTCGACACCTATGATCTTGAACGACGACACTAAATGGAAAGAGGCCCTACAAGCTACAGTAGTTTATCTGGCACTCAGCCCTTACTCAACGAACAGCAGGATATGATGAATCGTGTTCACAAAGATTCTAATTTAGAAAAATTATCCTCGTTTCAATTGACCATTAAAATTTACTGAAAAAAGAAATTATAAGTTATCCAATGACGAATCAGGTTGAGCTTGAAGGCGTATCAGCTATTTTGGAAGGTGGTCAAGACTTGATCCAATTTTGGCATGAATCATTCCATCGTCGCATATTCAACACAACGTTCGAGTGGCCTCTTTGTATTATAGGCGTATACACGGTACTCGATTGGCTCAACTATTGGGACTGGAACCAGAACGATTAGAACGAGAAATTTCCTCCATGGTCAGTGATGGGTCGGTTTATGCGAAAATCGACCGACCGAAGGACATCGTACGCTTTGCAGAACCTAAGACACCTGAATCGGTACTATCGGAATGGGCGTCTGATATTGACAAACTTTTACATATGGTCGAAACGACGACACATCTGATCAATAAGAACTAAATGTTTCATTCTAGTAGGGGTGTGTTTTAACAAATAGACTTAGCAAGTGATGAATAGTTTAGATCAAACGTGAAAAATAGAATATATATGATAAGAAAAGATACAATATTCTTTTGTGAAGATTTCAATGTCAGCACCGCTTAGTTCTAGAAGGGGGAGTAGTAGCACTTATATCTGCAACCTGGAACTGTTCCAGGAACATATATCAACAGTACCTATTTACATATGTTGTGTCAACATGTTGCTTTCATTTTTGAAGCTCCTTCAACGATATTTTTCCTGGATCTTTCCAAAGATAGGCATATTTCTTGAGTTTGTCGCAGGTTCCGTTCGTAACGCTTTATAGATATCATCTCAACTCTGGCTGGCCCAGCACATGTTTTTTAATTCATACAATATATATATATTGAATATGCATATTTAGTCTAGCTCCGTTTAAGTTAGCTTCGTTTAAGGTGGCAGATCGTCTTGATCTATCACTTCCATCGTGGGTGGTTGGATACCAATAGTTCCTCGCAGCACTCGCCAACTCTGATTCTGTCGAACCAGCGCTGAAGTTTGACTGGGATATGTACAAAGTTCGAGATGAGCATTCCCAGATAGCGTTAATGGGGCATAGAAGGAATAAATGTTCTTCTTTCTTACGGCACCACATAATGATATTATTTCCACTTCCTTTGACATGTACCACAAAACATCCTGTTGGTAAACGGGACATTCAACGAAAGCAAAGCAACGAACGGACATATTTTATAGCACACCATTAGCAAGGTCAACAAAAATTGAAATACAACAAATGCAGATTTTTCCATTTATACAATATATAACGAAAAAAATACCCCGTGTTATAATTCTACTTACATTATTTGAGTACGCCTTAGCGATGATGCATCGAAGTGGCTGTCCACCTGTCTGAGCAGATTCCCCTCCGAAACGTCCTGAATTGTTGGGTATCATTGCTCTTTGCCAATGTTCCTCCTGCTGCTGACGTTGATGCTGCGGCTGAAACTGATTGTCGTTATCAATATTATTATCGTCGTCATTCATCAGGTGTCCACCTACGATCGGTATGTCACCATCTCGATCCATCTGTTGTAATGGATCATTCGGTGGAGGATTATTATTGATCTCATCGTCGTCGTCCAATGCCATATGCTGAACTTGCAATCGAAGCGAAGCCCGGTTAGAAGTTAAGCGCGGTTTGGTGAAGACGAAGCCCTGCGGTAAAAAAAGACGCATAAGACGCATACAGTACGCTGTCAGAGAATTAGAATTATGCTGAAACGCCACGATCGGCACGATATGTATGTTTGCTTACATTACCGTTCGCATCAGTGCAATGATAAACACCATTAAAATCTGGGTCACCGGCATTTTCTACGAGAACACGTCGACCGGGCAAGAGAGTTGGAACTGGAACGTGAAAATTTATATCACTAGCAACGTCTCCATAGTCGATACCAATCATTTCATTACTACCAGTACCAGTGGTATCATCCCCTCGTTCATCTCTATCATCGACATAGTATATTTGTTCTCTCGCTCTCAGAAGTAGAAAATTATTACCGAGTTGCCGTGCATGGGCGATATCGTAAGTACGTTGGGCGGCGCTTTCTCTCGCTAATTGATAGAACCGGGAGCATGTGTAGGAGGTTTGAATTAAGGATCGACATCGCAAGAATTCAAATATTCGCAAAAGAACATCATCCGTAAAGCGAAGAAAATTGTTGCTATTAGTTCGACTTTTGTTTGGATTATTGATTCGTGGTAGGGCTTGTACATGTAATTGTTCTCTTCTTTGCAGCGCTTTCTTGTGGTCGGTTCCTAATAAAACATCACGGAGACTCCCTCTGTTGGCAAGAGCGTGAGATTCGTTGCTTTTGCTATTGCCGTTGCTACCAAAACGATTCGTATTGACGATTACACGCCGATGAGCTTGTCCTAGATCTTCAAAGGCGCTCAAAAATTCCTTGAACTCTACAGTTTGACTCAAGACTGTAATATCATCACGAGGAATGCTCAATAACCATCGACCGCACTTTTCGAGGACGCAACTACTTTCGCACCGTTGGTCCATGACAGGTCCCGTCGAACTAATTATATCTTTCATGGAAGTCGCGTTGTTTGAATTCATGAGTTGGTTTGTTTGAAATGTATGCTTTTACTTGTACTGACTGACTGGATGCGTTGTGTATATCTTTATTCCTCTCAAGTGGTAAACGTTGGGTCTAAATAATACACATCATTGTCTACCATATAAAATAAACAATGAATGTTTGTGTCAATACTTCTAGTAGAATTGAAGAAGAAAAACAAATAAAAAAAAGTCGAAAACGGATATATAATATCTATTACTGCCCTGTAAATATACTGGACCATGTTCACCCTAGCGTGTTTCGGCGAATTAAAATTGAAAAGAAACTAATTTATTCAATTTGTGCGTGCACATGCACTGAACATGGTCCTTCTAGGTGATTATGCGGGGGATCGAGGATGAAGGAGGGGGTGAATAGTTGAATTAAGTCGAAAGGGGGAGTACTATAAAAAGAGGTGTTGAAGAAAAGAAAAAAACATTTTTTGTACAGAAGAAGTAGCATATACTACTGTATTAATGAACATTTACGGTCAAATGTTATTCCAATCATCGTCGATTAGATCATCTGGGTGATATCCGGGTAGGGGATCTTTTTTATAGGTTGATTTTTTGTTTTTTCGGCTCATATACTGATCCATGTGATCCGAAGGAGCCCCTCCACCTTTTATCATTTTTCCCGCCGGTAATCTGTCAACGAACGAATCAGAAGGCTGAAGAACCATCATGTTCACTTCATTGTTACCCCAGTCATAAAAGTGAATTGGCATATCAAGGACAGTTTCAACTATTTGTGACTCCCACCCTGGCATGGGGTATCCACATGTAAAGATTTTGCAACGCTTTCCTCGCAAGGCTTGCTCTAGATAAGGTCTTATCTTTTCAAGACCGTCTTTAGCAAAGTACATAGTAAGAATCGTTGCTCGGGGGACGTGTTCATTCCAAGCAGGAGATGTTGGATCTAACAGATCCGATACGATAAAATTTAGGTTTGGCCGTGGGTGTATGCGTTTCAATCTTTCATCCGCCAACTTAACAATATCTTCATCGACGTCGATTCCGATCGATTCGCTCACACCATATTCAATAGCATGGAAATTAACACGACCGTCTCCACTTCCTAATTCGACATGTACCTTACAGAAACGAAGAGTATAGCAAACATGAAGGTCGATTTTAGATACTTTAGATTTGTTCAACATTATTCCAAGCGATTATTTATTGTTGTCGGAACAACTATCATTCAATAGTTTTCTTTTTTCTTTTCAAAACTGCAATGATAGAAATTGAAGAGGTGGAAGGGAAAAGAAAAACTTACCTCGTCTTTCTCATTTATTTCGGTCCCATCATTGTGTTCAGGAATTGCCCTATCGAAAATTTTCCTAGCAACCGAATCGGGTACTGGAACTATTACAACAATAGCATCAACATCGTTCAATAATAATAATAATAACCAATACAATCATACATTAGAAGAGGAACAACATCTTGGTTTACGACATGAAAAATCAACTCATACAAGATTTTCTGATTTACCATTAACAAGTATTGATGATGATGTTGATAGTACTCTTAGTTTAAATAGTAATAGTACTTACCCCATGGTGATAGTTCGGCCTTTTTTTTGTAATCGTCTATAGAATCCCCTGAATATTGAAAAGGAGCTGCTAAACTTGTTGTTGTGGCCATCATGCTTGTTGCCAACTTTGCTTCACTGAATTGTTCGTAATTACCTCTCTTTTTCCTTGGTCGTCGGTTATTAACAGCTGTGTTTGACGTCGTTGATGTCGTCGAAGTTGCGAAAAAGCGATGATTACTGCATGATGACACATTCGGTACTTTTTCCAATTGTCGTATTCGGATTGAAACCCCCCGATAAAGACCACATGAGTAAATTCTCTTTATCATAAGGTCTATCATGACTGCTATTTTTCCCACCTTCGGGACTATATCTATTTATTTTGGTATATCAAATACAAATGTATGGCATGAGTAAAGTTCAAGCCTTGTCGTTTGTCGTCATTACTCATTAATCTTCAATCGTTGTGTTGTTCTGGAACAGTCTCTAATGCGGGACTGGACTGGAAGCAGAATATGACGTGTAAACTATTTCGATATTTCGAAACATACCGAATTCAAGAAAGTTCCCTTCTTACGTCGATTGCGGTAGATTTTGTACAACAAAAAACATCTCATACAGTTTCGAAGTTTCGCTTGTTGTGACTCTTATTGAATTACGATACTTGCACTACAGTACTTTATCACTTGCCATATAAAAAAACAACTGATTTTTATAGTTTTTAATAAACACACATATTTATCATCAAGAAACGATGGGATCATCTTCCACCAAGCTAGCAGCATCAAAGAAAGGAATGACGTCTTTCTATTCGTTAACCGCCGTCACGAGTGACGGTTCGATAAAAAAAATGGAAGATTTCAGAGGAAAAGTTGTATATGCTACCAATGTTGCCTCGAAATGAGGTAGGTCTCGTTGTCGTTGTCATTGTCGTTGTTGCTTCTGTTCTTATTCGTTGTCGAGATTGCGTTTCGACTCGACCGCGTTCGTCACACGTTGTAATAAACTCACCGTATGAAATTTCTTTTTTTCGGAATGAAATAAATAATCCTCTTTTTAAACAAAAGGTGCTACTAAACGCGAGTATGCTCAGTTCGCAAGTCTGCATGAGCGATGGGGTGGAGATAAGCTATCCATTCTTGGATTCCCGAGCAGAGAATTTGGATGGCAGGAATTTGAAAAGGATGAAGAGATCCAAGAATTCGCCAAATCAAAAAACTTTCCTGGCATCTTGATGAAGTTAGGGAAGATAAAGGGTGACGAGGCACCAGAGGTGTGGAAGTTTTTCAAGGACGAAACAGGAGCAAGTGATCCGATGTGGAACTTTAGAGGGAAATTCCTTGTAAGTAAGAATGGTGAAGTTTCTGTACCAACGGATTTAGAAGCTGATATTGAGCGCCTCATGGAAGAAGATATCAAAGAGGTTATCAAAGAGGTTATCAAAGAGTAGTGGGTGGATCTTCGATATTAACGATAAACATCGGTATTGCACTGGTCAACAGTTAATGACAAAGAATCAAAGAAATAGGTAATGAATACAATGCAGTATGTCATTTTCCTTTTTTCGGTGGACTCTTTTGAAAACACTGTAAAAATCATATAAGATCTGATGTTTATTCTAATTAATTATCGAATATGGATATTGTATTGTTTGAGTTAATGCGTTTAGATTTAACGCATCATTTCATTCGAAAAATCTTGTAATTTTATAGGTATATAGATGTAGATGCCTGTCTCGGTGCATACGTAATCCCTGTATGGTAAAATCATCAATTCGAGATAAACCAACATAGTTTTGTGTAAGGAAAATCAGTGGGGGCAAGAACTAGCTAATTCATTTCGAATCTACAGTTTCATTGATTCAAATTAACAATAGCAAATCTTGGCTGTAGTCTTATTCTTGAATGCTATATATGGAGAGTTTGAGATTCAATCTTCCTGTGAATTAGCTAGCAATAACCTACGAAAATATAGGATTCAGAAATATCTGATTGCACGATTAGAATCAGCAGATGTCATCAGCGTGCATTTTCTTTTCCTTCAATTGATCTTTATCCTCTAAAGTTAACTCATATTTAGTTCAGAATATGATGGTGATTTTATGATAATCTTGTTAAACTACGTACCTACACGTACTGTACTGCTATGCTGGTCATTCACTAGTAACTCGTGTCTTACTCCCACAGGAGGGTCAAAGAAAATTGACATAGTCAGCAATTTCGAATGTTTGATGCCGACGGACGAGTGGTAGGGCCGGGCCCTAATAACACTTTTAAACTTTATCAAGCGTCAAATCAGATAATTCAACAGCATACACTGGTAATAACTTGACTCTTACAGCTATCTTCAACGACAATCACTGTGCAGTAGTTTCAGACCGTACATTACGTATTCTGTTTCCTGGTTGTACTAGAAATTCACGTCGCAAGAACCATGATCCGGATATCGTCGTCGCAATCATTGAGTTCGCTGTTTCAGCGTTGCACTCGGATTACCTTTCCATCGTCGTCAGTATCATTGCAGTGGAAGAATGTAGAACTAGATCATCGTCGACAGCCGCAGCAGCAGCAGCAACTTTGTACACGCATTGCCCCATTGGCATGTCTTACAGCACACAAGGATTTGTTGGAAGCATATATTCAAGTAACAATAACCTAAAACTGACGCATAACTCGACTTCGCAGCAACGATTTCTCTCGACAACCGATTCTTCAACTTCGTTATCCGAATCGACAGTGACATCGTCATCGTTGTCATCGCAACCAAACAACTTTGAAGAAACAATGGACAAAATTTTCATTGAGTCACAAAAGGTAGCATCATCAGAAGGTGACAAATGGTTTGCGGATGAGACACTAACCCAAGAAATATGGGATCCAAAATGGTGGAATATCGCAGACCAGGCTATCAATGCTGTTAATTTATTTAACGATGTTACTGGATTTAGCTACGCTGGATCAATTTTTTGCGTTACGTGCGGTATACGTCTAATTATATTACCTTTGGCAATTCGAGGGCAACGAGCTAGCTCACGCATGGCCCACTTACAGCCGGAACTGGCCATGATAAAAAAACGATACGAACTACTTGGAACCCCGTCTCAAGCCGAACAAAAAGCTTTTGCGGAAAATATGCAGGGATTATTCAAACGGTACGAAGTTACTCCATTTGCCGCTTTGACAACACCCTTAGTTCAGGCTCCTATGTTTATTGGAATGTTTTTTGGAATGAAAAAATTTCCCAATCTGTTTCCTGAGGCATTAGCCGATGGGGGTTTGTTCTGGTTCACGGATTTGACCGTACCAGATCCTACTTATATTTACCAGTAATGTGTGGACTATCATTTATTGCTACTGTTGAAACTGGGAAAGATCAAATGATTGACGCAAATCCGCAGCATGGACCCATGATTGTTAACGCATTTCGGGCTATGGCACTTGTTATGGTTCCCGTCATTACTACTTTCCCAACGGCTATGCTCTGTTATTGGGTACCCAACAATTTTATCACAATGTCACAATCCATTGCTCTCCGTAACGATTGGGTAAAACAAAAATTTGGGATTTGGGATCGTCCTAAACCTATGCCCGGAAAGTCAACCGATGCAGGCTTTCAAGAGACTATGACCAATTTGGTAAAGCAAGTCAAGGGAGAACCAACAACAGAAAAGGACAAAATGAAGCGACACAACAAGGAGGTTGAAACTCGTAAACGTGTACAACAAGTCAGTAAGACCGCTCGTGCTCGTAGAAGAGGATGAACAAATTTGATATAGAACCAATTAATTACTGTACTGACAATTAGCATTATGAGGGTAGGCGAATTGAAATTTGCAATTGCTAGAAGATTTCCCCAAGTGAAAACAAAGCCTAGTATAATAATGCACATATTAGAAACAGTGCGCCTGTACAATAATGCTCGATCATGGTACTATGAAAGTTTAAAGCAGCGTTAATCCATTTTTTTTCTTTTTCATAGTAGTATTTATCTTATTACTCCTAATTACTGTACAGTACAGTACATCGTATGCGCTATTTGATACTAATAATATTTACAAGTAATGTCTTACAATAATAGGCCAAATCGTCGTAGGGCTGGTGATATTACTTTATTCATACTTACTTGCTAACTTTGCCACTTCGGGCGTCTCCTTAAGTAAATTATTTCTCCGGACAAAAACAATTAAGCCTCGTGTACAAGATCTGGAATACAATAAACTGTACGTAAATCCAAGATCTTTTCTACTGGATGGCGTGTGTGAGTGTGGGTCTTACATTGTTTGTTAGCAAGATATTCTCTAAAATAAATTATGTGTGATACGAGGAATCGACATTATTTTTTCCATGAAAGAAAACAAAACAAAAAACGACACGGCTAGCGAGATAATAGAGAAAGAAACCATGTCGAAAAAGGAATCAGTATTACCACACAAGACAGATCTGGCTTTATTGGAATCCTTCCGCTATATCAATTCTATGCCTGGGAAAAATGTGAGAGGATTAATGATAGATTGCTTTCAATCGTGGTTAACCGTTGATCAATCTTCTAAGCCCCAACTGCTCGATTCAGTGAAAGAAATCATCGGTGATCTTCACAATGCGTCTCTTATGGTTGACGATATTGAAGACAATTCCAAACTACGTCGGGGCGTTCCTGTTGCTCATTCTATTTTTGGTGTCGCATCTACGATTAACTCAGCCAATTACGCTTACTTCCTTGCTCTGGAAAAATGTCACGCTTTAAATTCTCCCGTTTCGATGAACGTATTCGTGGGTGAATTGTTGAATTTGCATAGGGGACAAGGGCATGATATAATGTGGCGTGATGAAGGTTACTGTCCGACTGAAGAGGAGTACCTGAATATGGTCCAAGATAAGACCGGTGGACTTTTTCGTCTTGCAGTTGGGCTTTTGAAAGCATTTGCCACGACTAATCAAACGACAGACTATACCGCATTAGTCAACAATTTAGCTGTTTATTTTCAAATTCGTGATGATTATGTAAATCTTGTGGACGAGGAATATATGAAATCCAAGTGTTTTTGTGAGGATATCAGTGAAGGAAAATTTAGTTACCCAGTGATACATTGTAAGTAGCCAATGATTGTTTGATTGAATCATCGTCTTATCTCATCCCTCTAAATCTCGTTCGCTTTCTTCGTCGGTCTGTTACGTGTAGGTATACGATTTAATCCTGACGACAAAAGATTATCATCCATTCTAAAACAGAGAACAGACAATACTGACGTGAAACGATTTGCTCAACAAATCATGGTCGAATCGGGGAGTATGGAATACACAAGAGCGAAATGCACCTCTCTCAAGGGGGAAATTATGGCGGAAATTAAAAGTCTCGGAGGAAACCCTCAACTTGTAAAACTGATTGAGGCGCTCGACGTTCAAATTAAATCATAATTTTACAAAAAGATTAATCATAAAAGAGATAAAATTAAAGAATTAATTATTTATTTAGAATAGCTGCATTACTTCTTTCCGTTCTTAACAACTGAAGGGACAAGAAAATTTTGCGTTGTCTTCTCGTGAGGCTTTGTGTTCGTGCCTCCGGAATCAGGCTCTTTTCTTTCTTTCTCCTTCAATGAAGCTGGTGCTTGAGCCCCCAAAGGAGGGAATTCTTCGTCGGAGACTAAAGCGGAGGAATCCCCTCTTGATACAGTACCTGTGTCGTTTACATTGGGAGGCTGTCGTGCAGCCATTGACATTGCTGATGGTGGAATTCCAGGATGTCCAACAGGGGGCATTGGGTGGGGAATGTAACCATAAGGAGTCATCATTGGTACTGCAGGCGGCGGCGGAAAGCCCATTGGCATTGTTTGGAATGGAGGAGGGGGATGATGATTCATCATTGAAGGTGTTTCTGATTCGTCTTTACCCTCTTCAGTGTAGGCAAAGTTGAAGGATGATCCACCTGATACAACAGCTGGCATTTGATGTAGAGGCTGCTGCTGCTGCTGTTGCTTTGCCATGAGCTGCAAAAGTTGGTCAGCAGCAGAGGGAGGTACTGGTGGTGGAGGAGGAAAGCCATCGTTCATTGCTTGTGATAGTTGAGGATGAGAAGAGGCTGCATTCGTGTCAGTACTGACTCCAAGAACGGCTTTTAGACTTGCAGTAGGATTTTGGGGTTGCGAAGGGACGATTTTGGGAGCTGAAGGTACAATGGTTGTGTTCACACCGAGCATAGCCTTCAAGTGAGATGCTGGACTTTGAGTGACACCCAACATCGCCTTCAATTCAGTGGACTTGCCCTCGGCAGTATTTGTCGTTGATGTAGAGACAGGAGTGTCACGCGCAGTTGTCTTATTTTTCTTTTCACTTTTCATAAATGCTTTCCATTGATTGATACCACTCTTCCCCTTCGTACTCCTTTGAACCCAATACCCTTTTCTGGTGGACCACTCGCCTCTCGCCAGCCCGCTTGTTTTTTGGCTCTACCGCTAGACTCAGCACGCGACTTTCCAGACGAAGGTGCCCTGATTTTACCTGCCGATCCATGGCGGTTTGGAGAGGAGGCAATTATAGGCCTTCGCTGGGTCAAATTTGATGGGGTTGGAATAGAGACTGAGCCATTATTATCATCTGCGATCTGTTTTTCAATTCCAGATAAGATCTTATCAACTTTTGCTTTGCCTGATCCCGGTTGAACGTGTTTATCAGTTATTTCTCTGTTGTTTTCGACTGTGCTCTTCATCAAATGTGCCCATACTGCAAGCTTTCCTCTAAAATTAGAGCAAAGTCCCTGCAAGTTTGTACCTCCAACGAATTCTTCGTCCATCACAATCTCAACACAACCCGTTGAAGCTTTGTGAATACCAACAACAATCCCTCGTGCACCAAAAGGGATACCGCTAGCACAAAGGTTTACGACTCTATCTCCAAGCTCTGGTGCCTCATTGCCATTATGGTCACTTGCCAGCATGACATCCGTTGCACCCGTAGAATTTTCTCTATACAAAACGCTACCGGGGATCTTAATCAATGATTCCATTGGAAAGCCCTTTTTCTTCAAAGCTAAATTGCGCACATCGGTTGCTTTCTCCACTGCAATCACGGCTTCTTGGGTCATAGTTTCAGTAGATATAGGCGTCCTTGGTAATTTTGCACTGTCAACGTTGTTCAACCACTCTCTGATCTTGGGAAGTACGTCTGCCCCTTTCGGACCGAAGACGATATTTGCATCGTATTTCTTCTCACTTGGAAGTTTTGCAAGGGCACTGAAAAGTTGAGGGAATCGCTGACGATACTCGTTGATAAGACGGATTGATTTCGGAGTATATTCCCATTGTATCCTTTCCTTGTGGGAGTTCTTGTCTGTGTCACCGATACCCCTTGCGCTACCGACGACCAAGAGCGAATCGCCCGAATCCCACGCCTTCTTTTCATCACTTTGCGGATCTTTGGTTACATTTTCCTTCTTTTGCCTGGTATAACCAGCAACACAAAGGCCTTCCTGAGATTTAAGATTTAAGCCAAGATCATACCCTCCCTGGGCAAATATTAAGGAACTGGTGATCCGACCAAAGAGTGATGGATTAATCTTCAATATCCTAGCTGCATCTGAGGAAGAGACATATGATTCGTTGATAGATCTTGCCAACGCTAACCCAAATGGAACTTCAGGAGGCATTGTCAAAACCTTAACTCCAACCTTCTCACCGTCAGCAATTCCAATAACTTGACCAACACAGCCCCTATATTTTCCTTTCGTCAGAACAACGTTACAGTCGACGTGAAAGCGTTCTTCAAGAGTCATTGGACCACGTTCTTCAAAACGTGGATCAGGCGCCGGTGCTTGCCACAAGGCCAATTGCAAAGGTACCTCAGCTTCCTCCTTTCCGAAAAGTTTCTCCGTCGACCCGTTTAATTGGTTTGTTTTCATCCCCTGCAACGGCAACAGCCGCAACCGAATTTTCACATCACCGATTTGAATTCCACCCAAACCAGGAACATTGATGCCACCTAGATAATTCTGTGCCATCTCTCCAGATTCATTCGCCCACCGATCTTGCTCCGATTTATTCCAGACCTTTACTTTTTTCTTTCCTTTGAACATGTATATCTCTACCCTTTCGTCCGAAATTGCAGTGACTCTAGCTTCGTGCATCATAGGCCAATTAATGAAGAGTGATCTATTCAAAAGATTATCCGCTAATGTTTCAACAGGAGGCATGTCGGGCATTTCGTGAAGTTTCAGTACCATCGTATGATACTTGGATGGAAAACCAAAAAGTTTCACTCCAATCGGCAAAAGTTCTGCTTCTTCGATGGGCAAGACATTGAGTGACGGAAAGCCAGGATATGGAATTTGCGTCCCAGGAACCAATTCTGGTTTGAAGGAAACTCCGTCAGCATCGTATTGTGGCAAGATAGTACACCGGGAATGGCATTTAACGATATCAGTTAGCCCGATACCCTTGTGAGGTGCCTCAAGTGTATTATTGGCTGTAAGATCAAAAGTATAGCAAAATATTTCTCCCACTCGATTGCGAAGCTTTTCGACTTTCGTTAGCTTGTCATCGGGTGCGTATTTTTTAATGGTGTCCAATAGAAGATTGATTTCAATGAACGGGAGCAAGTTGACACCTTCCCATGGATTCTTTTTTCCATTCATGTCAACCTCGAAATCTCCAGGATAGAAATGAATGATTGGAGAATCAGGCGATGTCATCAAATAACGATAGGGCTCGGGAACTAGGGACGAGGATGCTGGCGGAAGACAGGACATAAGTTGTTGAAAGGGAAAGATGGGGATGCCAACACTGAAATGGATCTTCTTAAACATTTCTGGCAAATTGCGTAGATCGCTCAACATCGGTCCATAATGGTAAGGGAAAAACCATCCCCACGATATGCAACCACGATAGTAGTATGCTAGGCACCACATTAGACCTTCAATGTAAGCTTGACGTAATGCATGATGCTCCGTCACATCTAAAGGGGTTAGTTTCAATTTTTCGTAGTAATATCGGCCTTTGAAATCCTTTTCACCTGGTTGGACAGGAGTCCATCCATCTACAAAAGTTGAATCATTCTGCTTTTCCATGACAACTTGAATCATAGTTAAGTAATCATTTTGCTTCGATTGTTCGGTCGATTTTAATTCTGCATCAGAAGGTCCACCTGCCAAGCCATCGCGTTTGTTCCATTTACGCTGTTTTTTAACGTATTCTGCATCATTTTTTTCGCGATTTTCCAAAGTTTCCGTTTCGACGCTTCCTATAGCAGCCAGGAAAGTTTCCAGTCGCAACGGATCCGTAATGTTACCACTTTCCGTCAAGTACTGTCCTTCTCCCCAACTAGCACGTTGATTCTTGTACAATTCAAACAAGAGGTCAAACGCCCCTTCTCCAATGTCAAGTGTGCTTAGATGAGGTAAGAAGTCATTTCTGCGGGGATTTTCATTAGAATAAAATGTAGTTCATATAGTTTTAGAGAGATATGTCAGTTGGCCTATTGAAAGAAAAAGAAGAAAAATAACCACATATATACAGGGGAATGAATGATATTACGTACCCAACCAAGAAAGTCATGAAAACAAAATCATCAATAGTCCGTTCGAGATCCAATGTTCCAGGTGTAGCGTCTTTACAAAATTCTAGATATAAGTATTCACGCAAAACAGATAGATGCAAAAGTTGAAAGTCGGACTCCTTGGTATATTTTTTGACGACCTTCAGCGCGTTCTTGTTCGAAAATCCACCACCGAAATCAACGACTTCACGAAGAATGGTGAAGTGAGGTTCATGCGTGACCAAACCGAGCATGATGAGATCAGCATCTTGTCCATAAATACAATGACGAGTGTTTGGTTGATATCCCGGTTCATTTCTCATCATTCTTATGTGTTCCATAATTTTGTGCTCACCCTCTCCAGGAAGCTCGTGGCCACTAAATATTATTTTCAAATCTCGCCAAATAGGATCTTCCTTGATTTTCTTTCTGATGAAGTATTTAATAGTTTCCGACACTCGTGCCATAAATTCAGTTCCAGGAGTGATACAATTCGAATCAAATAGATCTGGTTTCATTATATTCCCCGACTCGTCCCTTTCCTTGGGCAAATCCTTTGTTGCCTCTGCCATATCCTTAGCTGATCGAAAACGACGAGATCGCTGCTGGTTAAGTTTAGCTCGGGGGGCTACACCATCAATTGCCATATACACCGAAACACGTGGCTTCACAATTTGCGTAATAATCCGATCGAGATAGTGCATAATACCCAACATCATGTCTCGTTCCGATATGACATCAGATATATCCATATGACTGGGATGCGTACAGCCGTGGATAATCCCATTCATATCGAGGTACAGATGGTCAAACTCAGGAAGGAGAGCGGAATCGGAAACGATCTCATTTATCTTCGTGTACCTTTCACTGATCCATCGGTAAAACTAGATTGTATGTGTATGTCGACAGTATTTCGATAGAATCGATTATTGTTGATTATGATATCAGTAGCAAATGCATGCGTAATTCGATGCGTTAGTGAAGAGACTATTTATATACGAACGCCTACTATAACTAGTGGAGTACAAAAACATGAAATAGCAGAATAGCATTTAACGTACCTTTGGAACTCCCATTTTTAATAAATGGTTAAGGGCAAATGCCTAGCTGCTGGGAAGGACTGTCGGAACTGCTTGTATTGATTGATGTCGAGCTGCGTATATCTATGTTCCACCTCGATCAGGGTTGACTATTAGACAAACACTGAAATGTGGTAAAGATTTGGAATTAACGACAGCTGTATGTTGTGTTGTGTGTTGCTATTGTCTTATTACCAGCTCGGATCATGTGTACAGTAAAGTTACCGTACTGTATGTGATGTGGAGGCTCGTGTGATGTGAAGAAAAGAAAAAGCAATTTCGTGTTTAAAAAATCGGCGTTATTAGCATTTAGGGGAGGTTTGCACATGCCTAACTTGGATCTTATGATATGATCATAGGTTTGTCAGATACCATACCGATGTTCAAACTTGCTTCGGCTACGTTCCACACGTGTTCACGCGGGGATTTAAGTAAAGCGCGAGATTTTTTTTCGAACATGGTTGTTGTTGTAATTTACTATCATTAGACGATATGATGGTGGTGGTGATTTAACCATAGTAGATAATATAGGAGTGTCACGATCAAAGTTTGCATCAGGATTGGTAACACGTTCCAATGATGATAGTAGTGGTCATTTGATTGCTTTCAGAGTCCGATCCGATAGTAAGTTATATGATACCGATGGTACAGTTGCTTCTGATTGCTATAATGTTCTCATAACCTGTAAATGTGTCTAGCTACCTAAGTTCACTAGACTGAATTCTAAGCTATTAACGTATGTAAATAGTGTTTATTAGAAGTGTGAGCTTAGTTGCTCATAAGTGGTGGTATGTATGGTCTGTCCTTGGTCAGTCCTTTCCTTTTCCACTCGTACTAGTGCTCATTCACTAGTGACTCATGTCTTACCCCTACAACAAGCTGCTAACAAGTCACGATGCATGGTTTAGGGTGTGAGGTAAATCCCTATCTCAATCGCCACTCTATTTTTTGCGTGTGCATTCATGAATTTGCGCTATGAAGGGGATTTGATTATCTATATATTCTGCTAGAAATTTTTCAACCTATGAAACAGAAGATGGTCCTGTACAAACAGTAGAGACACCTAGGAAAATGGTTGCCATTACAGAAAGAAGAGTCTCTCATTTGGATACACAAAAACATCTGAGTTCATAGGTCAGTAAGGTATCAAACTGCATCATTTGCTAGTCAGCAATGAAGCAGGTTAGGTAAGTTGGATATTCCATTATAGCAGTGATAATGCTGATTTGTTCTTTGTGGTAATGCAATTGATAGATGGTATATTGTTCCATTGGTGGAGTGAAGAAGTAAAAGGGTGCACTCTAGTAGAAAAGTCAAATAACAGGCTTGGTCACTTATGTTCTGGTTGTTTTGCTTGTAATGTGCACACTATAATTGCTGGCTTTTTAAAAATGACATTTTTATTCTCTATGAAGTTCTGATGATGATATTGCGATTGAGCCTATTAGGTTGGTCACTAATCAATTTTGTACAATTTGATTTTCTGCCGAGAAGGTAACAACATTCTGTTTTGCATTGTAATTGCAATAGATTAGAAAAACAAGTAGGCAAGTTCCTTTGCAGGAAATAAAAGCTACCAGTGAACTAAAACAAAAAGCACTATGATAGAGAGTTAAAATAAAAGACTTTCAATTGTTTTGAACATTATTTCATTTATATGAGATGTACTGGTAATTTCTAATCAGCAATCAATATATATTCATTGTGGAATATTTGTGCATTTTTGTCATCATTCTGAAAGCTAAAAACTTAATTAAACTCGCAAAGCTGTTTAGAAAGATATTTTTGTTTTACCACTTCAAAATTCTAGTTTTGAAAACTTCAATAGAACAAATTGAGCAACAGGAAGTGCAACTCTAGCAGAAAGCAGAATAGCGAAGAATAACTTTTCAAGGTGTTCGGACACCATAACGAGTCTAAATCTTCCACATCTATAGGATTTCCGTCCCTCCTTCCAGAATAGATGGTAGCCAAAGAAAACCACAATCATCGTGATAATTGTCGTTCTTGGCTCTCTTTTCATTTGTATTTTTTGCCAGAACAATACTAGCAAGAGCGTGGCGAATCGAAAAGTCTCCAGTTTTTACTGTTTTCCCCCGGGATTCTTCTTTTTCAGTCATCTTTTGCCAATATGCGATATCTGCCAGCGGATCAACATCATTCCTACGTACTTCTTCGACCACTGCTTTCTCAGTAGTAACATTTTGATTCGTTTGTTGATGTGGACATTCCTCAGTACAATTAGTGGCATCATCATCGCCATCGCCATTAATGCTACCCATTATTGCAAAAGGAGGAGAAAAAGAAGCATTTCTAGGGAGAGATAACATTACAGAAGATGATAAGGATTGATTCTCGGTGCGGACGTCGTCGTCGTCGTCAGGTAGATTTGTCTTGCAATAATCGTGTTTTCCTTGCTCTACCTCTTTCGCATTCTCGGTTTCATTTAATTGTTTTCCTGTATACACCCGCTGAGTTCCTAGATGAAGCTGCGTCTTTGATGGGGAGTATTTGGAATTTGAAAAGATCGAGCTTGCCGTAGTTTGTTGCCTATTGTAATCTTTGTTGTCGACAATATTACAAGGGTATTGTCGTCTCTTACTTGAATACACGAATATTGGATCTGACACCATCACCGATGATAATTGAAATTTTTCTTGATCAGTTTTCGTATCGACAATGCTTGCAGTAACGACTTTCTGGTCATTTTGTTCAATTGGCGATTGTATCTCGTTCGTACTACTACTGCTATTTGTCCCTAACAAAAGTTCCCGCACGAAAGAATGGCGACGATGACAGCGAACGGGAAGATGTTTATTATTATTCCCATAGTCATTATCATCGCTGCTTTTACCAGTTATTTTCGTGTCTAACCAATTAATGGTAGAATTTGGTTTTGTTTGTGATTGTGGTTCAAACATCGGAACTAGTTGTTGATTGTTAGACAGGGGTTGTAATTTGCATGATTCGTCGATAGACACCGGTGGTACTAATACTGACAAGTGATCGGTCTCCCTGGTGGTAAGAAGATTGTTTTCCGTCTGTATAGGTGCTACCTCTCTCATTGTTTTCTGCTTATCTTGTTCTCTTTCTTTCATTTTACTGTCAGGTGTGAATCTCCTCCTTTGTGTTGTTTCGTATAGATATTTTGCAGATTTTTGAAAATCCCCCGAGAACAATATAGTGCTTTTTCGTCGACTACGGCGGTGAATGTTGTTGTGATTTCTACTTGTGATAGTATCATCGGACGAATAATAATCGGGTTTTCCAGGTGTTACTATATTTTTTCCTACTCGACCACGTTTCTCCTCCCATTTGTTGTTCTTTTTTTTGAATGTAGTGTTAACGTATGATGCAACGGAACGTTTTTTAGGTGTAACCGTGTCGTGTTTGTCTCCTATACAAAGGGGAAATTTTCTTTTTCTTCTACTATCCCCATTTTTATTGACAGTACTACTAGTACTAATTGCATTATTCGATGAAGAAGACCTACGTGATTTATCTTTCGGAAATAGTTGCCGCTGTGCGAACACTTTTTTTTTTAGCACGGCGTTGTTCAGTTGGATTTAAATCAGTATTCCGTTTTATCAGCGACGATGTCTCGTCGACAACAATGTTCCGTGCTTTTCTTTGTTTAGCGATAGCAATTTTGCGATCTCTATCGATTTCTTCATCATCTCGTCCTATTTTCTTTGTTCTTTTCCATCCATCTCCATCTCCACCACATACCGCAACGACGGGCGCTGGTGTACTCCTGGTACGTGTAGATCTAATGCTATTTGGCATTGAAGATGAACTAACAAGATACATACAACTTTTATGAGATCGTTTCGAGGATAGATACCGGTAGGTTATTGAATAGTAAAATGATGAAATGATGCATCGTGGTAGCAAGTTCTAAAAGTACTACTAGTACATGAATAAAGAGCGATAGTACGTCAAACTACATTAAAAATAAAAATAAAAGTACTGTACCGTGAAACGTTACAATTTTAATAGCGCACGTCTAACCGTCAGCAGTGTTAAGGCGCGCAAAATTGGGGCGCACTTTAAAAAGACGCTGACACGCCTGAATTCAGCATTGCCAGTCTCTCCGTATTTGATATTATTACGCTGTACAGTATTCTAAATTCTCTACTGTATTCTCTATTACTAACTTCCTCGTTGCTTTTCAAATTTGTTGCTTTCGTTGTCTAACTTCTGATTTGCATTGGTTTATTATTCGGACTCTTACCAGGTGAAATAAAAAGGATGAGTAGCTCTGATTGGTTTACCACCAAAAAACGCGGCAAGGATGATCAGCAGATTGCTAAGGATGCTCGACAGGCACTAGAAGAAAAGAAACAAAGAGGAACAAAAAGAATCCAACGACTGCCAAAATGAACTCAGACGCTGCTGCTACCGCTAGATCCCGTCGCCGGAAGAAAATTTCGTATAACGATGACGACGATTCTGACGATGAATTCATTGTCGATGACGAGGATGAGGAGGAACTAGTAGAAGAGAGTGAAGGCTCCTTTAATAGCGAAATGGAGGAAGACGATGATGACGACGACGACGAAGAGGATATTGTCCTTCATGACGACGACGAAGAGGATCATAGTGATAATAACGACGTCGAAGTTATTGACACGACCACAACCACTTCTTCAAGACGTGGCCGAGCTGCTCGTCGCGGAAAGACGGAAAGTGGCAAAAACGACGTATTGTCTATTGATTCTTCGTCGTCAGATGATGACGATAACGAAGAGTCATTTCTTTTACCTGGCAAGGTTCGTCGAAGTGCTCCTTCCAAGTTGCTGAAAAAGAATGCCAACGCAGCGAAGAGTCGATGCAATCCCTCTTTGAAATCCACAGCCACTGTATCCATGAATGCCGACAAGAAAAAGCGGAAAAAATCTGCTGATTCTTTAATGCGGTTGAAACCACCAGCATTAAAAAAGTCAAAATTACCTATATGTACGACTCCAAACCGCTCCAAATCCAAAGATAACAAACAGTTAGAGGAAGTCTTTTCATCTGATGAAGAGAACAACAAGAATCTTAGTACCAGCAACAAGCCTCGAGCTACTGGTACGGATGGGAAGTCAAAATATTTTCAACAGAAAACGCAAGAAACGACTGTACTGGACAATGAAGGAGACAGTGGTAGTGACGACGAACTTATCAATTCTTTAGAAGATACGCCTGAACCTTCCAATAATGATAAGAGACGGCGACTGAAGTAAAGATATCGAAAATGAATGTGAAGAACAAGGCGAAAACCCGCGTTACTATCAACCTTTCATCGGACGAAGATGAGATGTCGCATGTCGATGGTGATGGTGATGGTGATTTTAACGAGGAGGATGTCAATGTAGCATGAAAAACTCCTTAAAAGATAGTAGGAAAATGAGGTTAGATGAAAAGGAACAAATGGATGTCGAGGCTATGCTTAACGAATCGTCGTCGGATGAGGAAGATGAAGATCAAGGTGATGAATACTTTGATCACGAGAAGGAGACGGCAACTAATGTTCTCCGGACTGCCGAACAACTCAGTAGTCACGTCGTTCGTGCGATGAGCGGATGGTTTAGTAACAATAAAGATGGTTCATCTAACTCAGTACAGGGGATTATTGTGGATGGAGCTATTTCTTGGGTAATCTAGATGGAGGAGAATTCGGATCTGACAAATCCGATCACAAGTGGATCAGTAACTCTGAAATGTGCAAGGCATGCCCAGATGTTACCCTAAGTAAATATCAACTAATTGGTGTCAATTGGATGAGATTACTTAACGGCATGACTTGTGAAACTCAAAAAGGTACCAAGAATGTCAACGGAGTCTTAGCGGATGAGATGGGTTTGGTAGGTATTACTATATATAAATTACATAACACTGGTGGGATCAATCTATCATATGAGCACGTCTAACATTTGCCTTTAACTTTGCATTTCAGGGAAAAACTGTCCAAACTATCGCTTTTTTAGCATGGTTAAAATACCGTCGACAATCGAAGGTTATAATACCGATACTGATACTGATAATGATACTAAATCCGAAGTAAACCGATCCCTACCACATTTGATTGTTGTGCCAGTGTCTACTCTACCAAATTGGATCAGAGAGTTCGAAAAATTCTGTCCAGAGATGTCAGTATTCAAGTATCATGGATCGCAAAAAGAAAGAGAAGAACTGAAGGAAAATCTGAGGGAACATCTTCCCAAAAATTATAACCATAAAATGAGTCCTCAAAATCAACTTGACGTTATTGTTGCACCAGTTTCTTACTTTCAGAAGGAAAACTCTCCAGATCGAAAATTCCTGAGCAGTTTCAAATACGATTATTTGTAAGTGTGTTCCTTGGATATAATCATAGGCTTAATTCTTAATACAAAAGTCACGTGTTTGGGTGTTTCGCAGCTCTAACTCTCCTGTTTTATTTTATTTCTTCTACTCTCATTTTATCCATTCCCAAAAGAGTTATCGACGAAGCTCACAACCTAAAGAATGCCAAATCCATTCGTTACAAAATGCTAGACAAGGTTAAATCTGAGCATAGACTACTTCTGACTGGAACTCCAGTGCAGAATAATCCGCAAGAGCTGTTGAACATGCTTTCGTTTATTATGCCTCTCTTTTCGTCAGCCGGGAAGTCCTTCGATGACCAGGACAACTATACAGAACAAATGTTGAAACATTTTGTTGATGATAATATTGAGAATGGAGATGAACAAACAGCATATAAGAAACTCAAACAATTATTTGCTCCCTTCGTTTTACGCCGAAAGAAAGACGAAGTCATTGCTCAACTTCTCCCCAAGAAAGAAAGAAAAACTGTATTTGTCGAATTATGTAGTGGAACTCGAGATATCTATCAATCTATTATTTCAGACCACTTAAATAAGAGTGATACAAAAATCAATCATACACTTGGGGAGAATTTATTTACGAACCTAAGGAAATGTGCACACCATCCTCTCCTTTTAAGAAACCGTTGGAAATCTGGGAGTGAAATTGAACATTTGACAAACTATTTCCACAAGTATGGTGCATTCAAAGGGGAGGGATCAACAAAACAAAGAGTGGGTGAAGAAATCGACCAGTGGAACGATTTCAACATTCATCTTACAGCTTTAGATTTGATTGGAGAAAACGAACACCGAAGGGGTGATCTTGGTCGTTATGTTTTAGATGAAGGAGATCTATTTTGTTCTGCCAAGTTCGAAAGTCTTCGTAAATTGCTACCCGGTCTAATCTCAGATGATCATCGTATCTTGATTTTTTCGTCATGGACATCATGTCTTGACTTGCTTGGGTGTTTAATGGACTACTTGAAACTTAAGTTTCAGCGAATGGACGGGAGCACAACCTCAGATGATCGCCAAAGGCTGATCGATCGATTCAATACTGACAGATCCTACGATGTGTTCTTATTATCGACGAAGGCTTGTGGTTTAGGCATTAATCTTACCTCAGCCGATGTTTGTATTCTTCATGATCTTGATTTCAATCCATTTAACGACCTACAAGCTGAAGACCGATGCCATCGGATTGGGCAAAAACGACCAGTAACTGTATACAAGCTCATTGCCTTGAATACAGTAGACGAGGACATTTATAAGATGCAAGAAAAGAAAGCAAAGATGAATGCTGCTATAATGGATTCGTCTTCATCTAGAAAAGAGAAGAATGATATTTTAAAGTCTGTTCTTAAGAAAGCAAAATGCAACGGCGAAAACGATAGTGATTGCGAAATCATTTAGCCACATTTGAATATATATATATATATATATACATATTCGGTAGTTCCGAAAGCTTTGGTTGTTGGGCAACTTAATTGGTAGTCCGTTCTTATACAAGTAGTGAAATCATTTATAGCCATATCGGAAAAGATTTATTCGTTGATCTTAATGAATTAAGTTTAAAAGTATCGGAAAACCATACTAATAGCCATGAAAAGTTAAAACTAGCAGTATATTTACATGTGAATTTAATTTATTCGGTAGTAGAAAAGGGGAGAGCGGGAGAACTGCTGGACAATAAGTTCATCACTTCCCTAGAGATTCATCCCAAATTGTCTTTGCTTGCGATAAGGCATCGAAAATTCGTTTGGCGAGAAATCTTTGTTCTGCGGGAAGATCGTGCGTCTTGTCCGGATGAACTACCAAGGTTGCCTTGAAATAAAACTTCTTACACTTTGACGGTTGAAGAATATCACCAATGTTGATCTCTTTCCATTTCGTACCCTTCCATAATATCGTGTGAAGATTAGCCAAAAGGGCCTGCAGCTGCTTCTTCTTCCCATGTTCTTCGGACCAAGCTTTGATTTTTGGCTCTAGTTGCAATCGTATAAGATCCTCTTCGTCTTCTTTTCGCTTTTTGTCCACTTCCCGTTGTTTCACTTCCGCCACGGCCTTTTGTCGACTTGTTTCCATTTCATTTACACGATCGTTCATAGCTTTTTGTACAGAAGCACTCTTTCCTGCTGCATTGGACATATCCAGCTTAATTCCTACACTATTTTTTTTGGCAGCAGGTGGAGCACCCGGATTGGTATTCCTTCCTGCGACTCCTCCGCCAGTACGACCAATCTTAGGATCAACCTCTATCCACCGCTGGTCAATATCGTCCCAAACCCGATTACTTGTCTTCATTTTTGTTTCCTTTTCTCGTTTCAATCTTTGTGCTCTAGTTTCGTTAGGGTTAGCGACCGAAGGCGCCGAGGCTGCATGATGCATGACCCTACTGGCAGGAGTATCTCCAAAGTCCATCAAATTGCCACCATTACTTGTAGATTTATTAGCAGAATGAACAGTTCGTTGTGGTTGGGGAGCAGCCTGTCTTGCTGCAGGGGGTCGAGGATGTGTATTGTTGACACGAGATGGTTGCGAAGCAGCGGGTCGACTTTTAGGTGCTGATACTACAGCACGACGAGGTCGAGGCTGACTCGGAGCATGATGTGCAAGCCCTCCTCCTCCACTATATTTGTCGTGAATCTTTACTAAATCCAATAGTTTGACAACCATCACGGAAACTGGTGGCCCTTGATTCTCTACACCACCTTCGTCTCCGATGGCACTGGCCATGGCCTTTCCCATCATTTTAAAAGCCCCTTTCGCGGCTTTTGTGGCAGAATCGGCACTGCTAGCGGTTGGTCTCGATGGGAACAGAAGTTTTCGTAACTCATATTGCGATGTTTCTTTCACGGGTAGCTTCGCATTACCATCTTGTATATCCCACCATGAAAAGGTTTTTTGCGTACCTGTTGCACTCGATTTATCTTCAATTAAAACTCTCCAATGATACCCTTCCGGTCCAAGATGACTCAATGAGTGTGCTGCGACACAGTGACTTAATAGCAGAAACATATACAATATATTCACAGCATATTGATTTTGAGTAAAAGTTTTATTTTCACGACACAAAATGGAACAAAGAAAAAAGAACACGAGAGCATGTAATGGACTTACTGTTTGATAGAATTTAAGGTTGGACCTGACCCATGAGCCATATGAAAGCAGTTGTAGAAACTATCAGCTCCGTCCGATTCAGAATTAATAATTTTGTAAAGAACTAGAATGGAACGACCATCACTTCCGGCATATCCATTTCGAGTCATGGTCGATATTTGTAAATGATGTAATTAGTATTAATGATGCAATGGTAACCTTTCGGGTCAGAAAGAAAACGAACAATAATTTGTGAGCAAGCAAACCAACACAGATAAAAATTACTTCTGGTGATAGTACTAATAATACTGTATAGTGCTACATCATAAAGTATGCGTCTGCCTCGTCTGTCGATTGGATTTGTTCAAATCGTTTCCAATTTCCAATCTAGAGTGCTTTATCTAGTATTGAAATTAAACAAAATTCAGACGATGAAAGATTGCTTCATTCAACATGTACAAGTTTGGTTACAGATATGCCAACTTACTTTATTACTTTCTATTTGGCTATGGCTATGGGGCTAATTCGATGAGTCGCTGTGTTGTGTTGCTGTGTGTTGTTGGTAGTTCGGGTGCATCGAGAAAGATTGAAAATGGTGAGCGAACTTCTAAAATATTTAAATATCCGTTGAGGAGGAAAATATTATCTAACTTTTGTGATGACTTGAATATAGCGGTAGTTATCAGTAGTGTCTTATTTCACGAGTACAATAATAATTAAATGTACCAGACGAGTGAGGAAGACATGGCCATTACAAGCAAATCAAAGAAGGCACACTATATACAAGTAAAGTGCAGCAATGGGTCACTTCAAGAGGAGAAGACAAGTATTGATATGAGCAATGTACTAAATCATGATATTGTGCACAATAATGATTTGAATGCAATGGTGGATCCTTGCAACAACTACTGTTTATGATGACAACTGTGTATGAAGTCATCAAAAAAGCAACCATGGTAGATCATGTAGATGATGAATTATACCAACAGCTGATTGATGTGGGCATCAACCCAACTATTTACCTGTATTTGCTGAGAATAATATCAATATGAGATAACACAGGAGAAAAAGAAGGATGTCTATTAAAAATTAGTTACTTGTGCAATTAATTTTAGTGTCACATAAAATAGTACAAAGATAATGTACACAGTACATAATAGAGTACAGAAACCATTATCTAGAACTGCAGTCATTCCCATTACCACAGAATTGGGACAAAATATCAAACATAATAAGGTGATAAGATGCTGCTTCGAGTCAAAAATCTTGTCACCAAAATAACAGCAAGAAGATTCACAATATTTTATTGAGCACATACTGTAAGCACATGAAAGATATAATACATCACCGTTTGATGCGCTTCTAAATATCACATTACTGTATACTTTTGTACTATCACACATAAGATGCTACTGAAAATATCCATATTATAATATGGAGTAGTGGTGACAAACAATAGGAAGGATATATATATATATATATATATATATAATCTTTAGGGAAGATTCAGAGAAGAGAAGAAATAAAGCTAGGATATAATATAATATAATATAATATAATATAATATAATGCATGATGAAGATTGATAGTGCCCCAGAAGACAAGAGGCTACAGACTAGCTACAAGTTCCATACAGTAGTGCGTATTCCACAGAAGAAAATAAGCTATCAATTAATCCACCAATAGCAACAGAAGTTGACGAGTGTCTCAACAGGAACCTGGTCTCTCAATTGGTGAAGGTGAAAGAATTAGTAATATCAGTTGCAGAGATAATATCTCAAACGTCTGATAGATATAGTTCTTTAAATTTATTCCCGTATGCGGTATGTTGGAAAATAAGTGGTTGCTCACGCGAAAGATCTTCTTGTGGTTCGGAAGAATCAAAAAGAATTTGAATACATACGTTGGAAATATTATTAGTAACATAACAGTCAATAAGACAAACATTCGTAGCAGTTTTCTGTTGATTTTATATTTTACACTTCTTAAACGATTTATAATAAATATATATTAAGAAGCAGACTCCTCATTCCGTTGACGGACGGCTTGACGTCGAGTCAACTTAAGATAGCGCTTGATTTGGTCTAATTCTGCTTCTTCGTTTGGTATTTTCCTCAGCGTGGCCAAGCTTGCCAAAGGTTGCGATAGAGTATTGATCCAATTCGGATATTCTGATCGCTCCAATGTGATTGGTGTGTCTTGCCCTTTGAAAATGCCCAGTGTCTTCAACTCTGTTCCAGCCTTCATCGGAAGCGCCGATGACGAAGTGCAACCATAAAGTCGATGACGACCCGAGTAAGAATTCTGAAAATAGGACGTCTGTGACAGGGTCCCAGCAATCGGGAGCAATTTAACAGTATCCACAATTGCCGTTTTAGTTGTTTGGCGTGCGATTTTGATGCAACATCGGTTCATCATTTTATTATTGTTATTACTATTACTGTTATTATTATTCGATTCGCTTTTGCCGCCACAGTTTTGCTGTCACAAATAAACAGATCAATCTACTGGTTGGTATTCCGTAAACTCGATTTAACAAGGAAGTCCAAGTTCAAAGTGTTTCATATTATGTTTTTACAACATCAATACCGAAGCTGTTTTAATGATGTTTAGTTTTCGTAAGAATTAAAAAATGTCAGTACGACAGACGACAGAAGATTCTCTGTACTCCGTCCGTCCGTCGCTCTTATAGAAAATAATAATCATTTCAAGTCCTCTAAAGAACACAACATCCGCTGATTGTGCAACATTACATTGTTCTGTGTCATTAGAATCAGCAGCACTAAAACACTATTAGTGAATCCCCTTTTGGATTTTTGGACAATGATGATCGGACCCTCATCCATTTGTCCATTGTAGCTCTTAATCTACGCTTTTTAGCCACATTTTTTCTTTCTAACCACAAGCCAAGTATGGGAGCATCAACCACGTCGATTATAATGTATGTATGTATGTATATGTATATATGTATATATATGTGTGTGTGTGTGTGTGTGTGTGTGTGTGTGAATGTGTGTGACATGAATCAGTGCCTATGGAAGCTAGCTAACAAGTCACACAGGTAATTAAGTCTACCATGATGAGAGAAATATTTTAGGATCAACAGGTAAGAATTATTATTGGTATGGTTTAGATATATTTCATTTCTCACTATACAGGCAATTACGCCCTACTAAAACAGAAAAATTAACGAAAGAGGGTGATAATCAGCCAGTCCTAGGTTTTTCCAAACAGTCCCATAGATATGATTTTATCAAAATATCATATTATCATCTAAAGCTCTCGGCTTGGACAAAAATCAATTACATCACATTTATTCTGGTCTAAAATTAATTGTAGCGGAAAGCATACATAGTTGTTGTACCACATTAAGTTTTTCTCTCACAGCTACACTTGACAAGCACCAGGCACAACACAGCATTTGCACCAATTAACAAAGGTCATGCTTTCAATGAAACTACTTTTTGCAACCTCTTCTGTGGAACCGATAGGTGGCTTCTGAAGTTTGGTACATTTGCTAATGTCATTCTTTACCCCCTCTACGTATTCCTTCACTCTCGCCTCTAAAACATCGAGAGGAACAGCACCACATAGCAAAACAACGTCATGAAAATCACGAACGTCAAATCTATCCTGCAATTCCATTTCTGCATAATCTCTCATCCTTCGTATGAATCGCTCTCCAACCTTCAAACAAATATATTGTAAGTTTCAGATTAGCATACAGTGTAGTTATTTCTAAAGCAATCTAGGATATATAGAATTATTTCTGACTTACCTTGTACGCAGTGGCTTGCCCAGGCCAAGTCACGTAGCGAGTCACTTCCGTACGTGCATCGTGCTCTCCCATTGCAGTGTTTTCTAGCATGTATTGTACCGCCTGTTCATGTGACCAGTCCAGAGAATGCATTCCGGTATCGACAACAAGACGAGAACTTCTTAATGCTTCCATTGATAGTTGACCGAATTCATCCGATGGATGGTTGTACAATCCAAGTTCTTTACCTAACGTTTCAGAATACAGTCCCCATCCTTCAATGTATCCCGTATAGAATGGAAAACGACAAGGCGATTCAAAGTAACGTCTATCTTCCGCATATTTTCGAAACTCAGGCAATTTACACTCAGCCTGAATAGCTCCTTGTATGTGATGTCCCGGTATTGCCTCGTGCAAAGCAAGTGCCTCACATTCGTACGTTCGACGAGTAGCAAGTTTCGATGTGTTGACATAGAACATTCCAGGCCTAGGCGCGTCTGTCGAGCCAGCCAAATAATATGCAGCTGGTGCCATGTGAGCGGACGCCGTCGGTGTCTCTGTAATCTTAAGAGGTTGTCGCGGCAGACTTCTCATGTGAAGGATATTAAGTAAGGCTGGATAGAGACGCTGAGTAAGATCTCGATAGTGTGCTAAAAGTGCCGTGGCAGATTTTGGCTCAAAATCTGTTGATGTCCGCAAGTGTTCGAGATATTGGTCGAGTCTACCCTTGTATCCATCTTTGGATGCAATAACTTCCATTTCTTTTCTAACTCTAATCACCTCGTCTAGACCCAGTTGATGAATCTCCGTCGGACTCATTGTAGTGGTGGTGTGAAATTTCAAACAATCGATGTAGTATTTTTCACCATTCGGGTATCCTTTTGAGGCACTTATCTCTGTTCGTAGGTTCGGCACATAATCATTTTCCAAAAAGTCGGTAAATTTGATGAATGCATCCTTAGCTAGTAAAATTGCATTTTCGCAATCTTTCTTCACATCTGATTCCTCTTTTGACACATGTTTGCCGTCGCCAAAACATGATTGAATCGGTTTGGAGAAAGTTTCTAGATTGCCATTGATCATATCCCGAAGTTGCGCAACAACCCCGTCTAAGCTAATCTGGGGAGGCGTAATATTTTCCGATAAACCTTGAACAAGTAGGCTTTGAATCTGTAGTAATTGTATCGGTATAGCCTTGAGAAAATCACGAAAAAAATCCTTATCAGTACGAGTCTTAACAGGAAGATAGGAGCAGTACAAAGGTAAATCAGTCTGAGGGCCCTCTAAACGATTAACACAGCACAAATAGGCTTTGTGAAGACTAGTATAGTGCGTGTAGTCTTCAAGCTGCTGTGTATATAATTTTAATGATAGTCGTTCATCTTCTGTTAATTGATTTTCAATTTGTTCAGGCGTGATTCCATTTTTGATACGTTCCAAGGCTTTCTTCACCCACGCCAGTCGTTGATCAAACGAATCTAAAGAGCGAGGATCTAATGCATGCTTGGATCGACGTCGTGAGAGCATGCCAAGTGCTGCGGCAAGCTCGGGATCAGTGTCTATTCGCCACTGCCATGTTGCTGCAAATTCTTTCTCAACAATATCAGATGCCGGGGACATAGTAATTTCAAATGTGGTTTTAGCAAGGATTTGATCTTTTGTTTCTATCTTTAATAAACTTGCACTTATTTAAACTTGTGTTCGTTCGCCGGGAAGACATCTTATATATATTATAAATTATGTATCTAAAAATATGTGAATTGATTGATTTTCCTTCGACATGAAAAGCTATTTAACACGACTGAATTTAACATAATATGTAAGTCCTCACGGAAAAGTATCACATCATACTGGACCATGTTCACCCTAGCGTGTTTCGGCGAATTAAAATTAAAAAGAAACTAATTTATTCAATTTGTGCGTGCAATTTGTACATTTGGAGCACAATTGCCGCGGCACATACTGTATTGTTATTAACACGAATTTATTTGTGACGCGGCTCAGCATTTCCGGCACATTCCCGGCACATTACAGCACATTACAGCACATTTACAGCACATTTACAGACATTTACCGTAAATAAATTAGCTTCTTTTTAATTTTAATTCGCCGAAACACACTAGGGTGAACATGGTCCTGTACAGATACAAATTTTCATGACATGTATTTCTTATTTATAATTTTGACATTAAAATAATCCAAATCACTAATCACACGACAATGAACCATGCAGTTCGGGGAAGAGTTTTCGAGTATAGATAAAGGAAACGGAGAAGATAATAATAATGATATAACAATGAGCGAACCGCTATTGCCATCGTCGCCACCGTCATTAGCATGTACTGAAAATGACAACACCGGCGCACAAGTTCGTCATCGTAATCGCAATCGTAATCGCAATCGTCCTACTGCTGCTTCCTCTGTCCGCTTTGTTGTTGATGATGATGATGTAGAACATCAGAATCAAGATCAAAATCAATTTCAATCAGAGCAACGAATCCTAGACAGAAGTGGTACCTTACGCCAATCACGAGGTAGATGGGGTGTAGAACGACGACTGTCAGCAGGGGCTCTGAGAGGAGGACGAATAAGGGGCGGCATCTGTTGTTGTCGAAAAATCTATGAAGATTGTGGGAAAGATTGGTTCTTCTGGTTGGTATACCAAAAAACTTTAGTTCTTTTTCTTCTACTTTTTTTTTCCTACGCTTTAATTGTTTGTTTCTTTGGTTTCGTCTACTTGGTACGTATACTTGATACACGAATACACACGAATACATGATCAATTTCAGGGTGCATGAATGTAACAGTGACTGACGACAATCCTGTCTCATTTTCCAAACTACTATAGGCCTTATCTATTTTTGGTAGCAAAGCTGAAATAAATCCGGACGGAAGTACAAAAACCATAGCTTTTTGTGACATGGGTAAGTCCTATAATAGAGTTGCTTGCTGTACCACATGATCAATATAGTGGTTTTTAGATTTTTGTCTTCCTCTTCCTCACATACATACACGATCATTCCTTTATATTAACGGTATAATTCTATGCTACAATTCAGACATTAATGATCATATGGAAGCCATGTATTTTTCCCTTTCTACAATGACCACCATTGGATATGGCGTTTCAGGTAAGTCGTAAGCCTTATATAATAGAGTTGCTGTACATGTTCAATACATTGGTTTTTAGATTTCTGTCTTCCCCTTTTCCTCACATACACGCTCATTCTCCAATTTTATAGACTATTATTTTGGTGGATGGTAAGTAATATGTAATATCCCAAAAATAATATATATATATATATATATATAATAATACTATTTAATCCTAACATATATATCTGGAACTTGTGTTTGTTCTTCGTTACAACATATACATAGTTATTCCCCTTGCTGATTGTACTGTGGCAAATATGCACGGCCATTGTCTTCGACGCTGTAGCGGTGGGACTCATCTTTCATAGGATTTCAAGAGGAGCATCACGAAGTAAATCTATTCTCTTTAGCGACAAAGCGATCGTTCGATATATAAGGGGGGTTCCGCATTTTATGTTCAGATTAGGCGAACGACGCAAATATCATCTAATCGAAGCAACTGTTAGATGTTATTGCATACGGCACGAAAGAATACCAAAACATCCTTCTCACAGAAGTAGTATGGACGATGATGTGAAATATCAAACAACGAATAGTAACAATAATTCACAGACCCACGTTGAAACAACTTATTTTGTGAGCCGACAGATGAGGTTATTACAACCCGACGATAGATTTGGGTCACATGTCTGGATGGGCTTGCCACAAGTCGTAGTCCATCGTATGGACAAAGTTTCCCCCCTGAGACCAACTGAACCACTTTGGTTCGACGCCCAAGGGATTTCTCATCAGTATCCACCTCCTCGTCCGTCCGATATCAGTGATTCGGCAGCATCTATAGCGGAGGGTGATCCGTTATACATAGGAAGTAACAATGATGTTTCAAGTAACGTGGAAGACAATTCGGAATGTATAGGAGATTTTCTTCGTGACCGTGATATTGAATTGGTAGTACTGGTAGAGGGGACTGACGAAGGTACAGGTGCTGCTACTCAGGCACGACATTCTTACAAACTCTGTGACGTCGCTTTTAATCACACATTCGCCGATTGTGTACATCCATACAGCTGTCGAGAAAGAAATGGGCCCTCGAGTCTTGATCCGGTTGTTAGTATCGATTTTTCAAAGTTTCATGATATATCGCGTTTGTCAACCGAAGAAATAGATTGTGATAGTTGTGCATACATACCCGAACATCAAAATTGAAATGTAAGGAATGGAAAAACATTGAACATCCGGTATCCATCTATGAATAATGGTTCAATAGATTTAAGCCCATGTGAATTTTCAATCGAATGCAAATTAAATTTCTTTTTTTTTTCCTCGTAAGAATTTCGATTACAATAATTGTGTAGACAGTAACTACAGTACCGCATCCTAGAAACTTCAGTAAATCGCATTATTCCTCTTCTAGTGTAATTCTAAACCGTACTTGTACTATAGCAGATCAATTTCTGAAAAAGGAATTGTAGTTAGGAGGGAGTGAGAAACTATAAAAAAGTTGTAGGTATTGTCATCTGAAAAGAAAGAAAACAATGTTACATTTATTTTTGTAATCATGCCGAAATTAGGTCCTACGAATACATATAATTATTTTACAGGTTTTAAAGTGACATGATTATTTATGGTAATTCTCCATCTACATTCCAATCAATTTCGTTATGCCCCATTTCTCGAAGTGCCTCATTGGCTCGGCTGAAACATTGGCTTCCCATAAAGGGTGCGGATGTTTTCGTCGCTCCTAGAGGACTTGGATGAGATGTGCATATAATATGGTGACGAGACGAAGAAGATCCAGCTCCCGCTAAAGCCGTTTGTGCTTTCAACGTTGCCGGCTTGCCCCATAACAAAAAGACGAGACCATCCTTTTTCTTATTCTTATTGCTATCATCATTACCGATTTCTCCTTCAATTTTTTTGCGTCGGGCGACTGCACGGATGATTTCATCTGTAAATTCTTCCCATCCCTTTTTCTTATGACTATGGGCCTGACCACTTTTTACCGTAAAGACATTATTTATCATCAAAACGCCTTGTTTGGCCCATCGTTCAAGATTACCGTGAGTGGGCTTGGAGGCAAAATTTGGTATGTTCGGATCATTGAACAATTCCTTATAAATATTTCGAAGTGATGGTGGAATTTGGACACCTTTGCGGACTGAAAAACATAATCCATGAGCTTGATGTGGTCCGTGGTACGGATCTTGCCCAACTATCACAAGTTTTGTGTTCGAAATCGGACACAAATTCAATGCAGCAAATGTGTCTTCTTCTGGAGGAAACACGGTGTATTTTTTTCTATCGTGACGACGGGAATGCATGACGAAACAAAGCAGGACACACACACACACACACATTGAAAGATTGAGATTATGAGAGGGAGGCAATATAAATGAAAAGTAGTCACGACACGACACGGCATCACATAATACACACGAGATAGTAGATCTAAACAATAGATCTAAAATAATTGAAAAGAAAGCATTTAAACTTCATGTGTCATCTTCGAAAAAGCATACGACAAGATAGACTACATACCGTTCGCTTTCAACAAAGGAAGCAAGACGTCCAAAGGACAAAGATGAAAGATGCTTGTCAAGTGCACCTTTCCAGGATTGAGAGTTAGGAGAATGATTAGTTGTTGTTGTAGGATCGTCCAAGTAAGAGATCAGCTTCGATGTTTCGTCGGATTGATTCTTTTTATTATGATTCGTTTTTAATCTTTTGTTCTCGTTGTTATTGTTTTTGCTCCCGTCATAGTTTTTGTCCGTATTTGTAGTTGTACTATTGTTAGCTCGATCTCTCTTCGGTTTGGGTTTGAAAAAAGATGAGATCATATTATCGATATTCAATGTTAAAAGGAACAGTAGTCTACGGATGATGCATGTGATGGTGAAGAGAACCGAAGCAGGAAGATGTTGGTGTTGGTAGAGTAATGTTATTTTGAGTTTATCGTGTGTCAAGACCACAATTAAATCATGAATTATTTTGATGAACGTTAATACTTTGTACTGTACAGGGGTAATAACAGGGGTAATAATCTATACGGGGTGCGTCACGATCCGCGCGTCGCTTTAAATTCGTCGCACAAATAAATTTACTATGATGTACCCAAATAAGAAAATTGTGCCCCAAATAATGTTTCCCCATTTTTTTCACCTAGACATTACTAGTTAACTATACCACTTTGGACCACATATAACATACAAAAAAAACATAAAATAAAAAAATTAAAAACACTTTTCTAGACCGTATTTCTACGCTGATTCTGGAAATATCCTCCATTCATAGCTAACTTGCCTAGAATTAGAAAAACATTCTACATCAAAAACACTAGTCTATTTACTATAAAAATAATAACAATAATACATACAGATCCGTTTTAAATATGATTTACTAATAAGGTTCAATAGATTTTACATTTCTACTTAGTCCTTACTGTTTTCTTTCTGTCCATCCCTTTCATTTCACCTCTGAAACTCAAACCAGATATATTCTGCTTGGTTCCACGGGCTGTAAGCTTCCCACGCAATCCTTTGAATACATCTTCAAATTTAGTATGTACTGTTTTCTTCACTACATACTCAAACATTTTCTTCCTGTCACCCTCAGTAACACACTGAACCTTCTTAGATGACACCTTCCACAATTCCCACAATGGGGTGTTATTGAGTATGGCTTCCTTCTCTAATCTTAAAACTTCCATCTTTGACAGTAATTTACCTTCAGTCACAGAGGATGATAAATTATCCATCAACATGTACCCAAATTCAAAAAACTCCTCCCTAACTAGAGTCATATGTCCTCTATCTGATGTTCTCATTGTGTCATGGTAACAATTTTCCAAATAGTGGTCGCTTAAAGCTGCTTCACTCTTGTACATTCTCATGGCTGAAAGGAACTCAATTTCTTTAGTCAATTCGACCCTACCCTATACATATAGGCATGATTCTGAATTTTGTGGGCTTTGTAAGCATCGTTGAAATTATTACTAGTAGAACCGCGACGAATTCGTACCCTGGGACATGGCAAATGCAACCAAATAAGGGAAAATATATGCTCTTAAAGTGTGTTTTTTGTTAAAAAATAACGAGGAAAGACTAAATCATGTCCGAAAAAAAACTAAATCATGTCGTGAAAAAATTATTATGAAAAAAATCCTATCCGTGTTTTAATCCACCAGAACGAACCGATCCACTAAAGTTAGTCGTGAATGGAGGTCAATGGTCGACCAATTAGAAGGAGCTCTTTCCACCAAGCAAGTTTAGGGGGTCAGAGCTGTAAAAGAAGTCAATCATAAATGAGGTTTTTTAATCACTTTTTAACTAGTACTATCTAGTGAAAAAAAATGCGCAAAAATTATTTGGGGCACAATTTCTTATTTGTGTACATCATAGCAAATATCAAAATCGCGCAGTGACGCACCCCGTATAGATTATTACCCCTGGTACTGTAGCTAAAATGAGTCATGATTTAAAAAAAATGCGCACCATATATTTTAATTTTCTTGGCGCGAAGTTTGCGGGGGATGCGATTTTGTATATATTTCATATGAATTTTTATCTTTACAGGTTCCATCTGGAAGTTGAAAGGGTTTGATAGAAGCCGAGGATGATTTCGATGCGATGATGATGGATTCTAGAATTATCGAGAATGAAATGACAAGACAGCAAGCGAATGAGTCGAAGAATGATCGTGAGCATTTACTTGTACATAATTCAAATATCAAATATCACATATCAAGTCTTACATCCATCAACAATTCACGACAATGCGAAGCAACAATAATCAAAGCGCTTTGATGAATGCCCTCAGTCTCGTCACCTTTTGGTGCCTTCTTCTTCGGGCATCTTCATTTTCCTTGAACGCTGCACCACGTTTTGACATCACCAAACCAAATACGAGATGTATGGCAAAGAAAATAGATAATAATAATAGTAGTAATGATGACGTTATCAAAACATTTGACCAGCAGACGCAGACTACTAATATCAACGGCTCCACGCAGCACCTTGCCCGTAGATCTGTTGTATCGTTGATTGCGATGGGTGTTTTGTCTCTTGGGATTTCTTCGCCTGCACGTGCAGACGAGTACGGGCGTGAAACCGAAGCTCCAACTTTAGAAACTGGAGAATCTGTGATGATTTGTACGAAGCGAGGTCCGTTAGGAGCCTGCTCGAAGACGGAGTATCGAACAGAGGCGAACGAGAACGACAAGGCCCAACAATATTTCCAAAAACCTACAGAGTTGGTTAAACGAAAGGACCGTGAAGCAAGGGTAGCAGAAGATACCGAAGGAAATGTTCTCGTAGAAAGACTGAAGAAGCAGTCGGAGGACAATTTTGAAAAGAATGAACAGCTCGTCAGGCAAAGAACGCAATTGAATGATGCCGTAAGTACTTTTTTGGTCTTCCATCCTTTATTGTTGTGAGCAGATTTGTGGAATGTTCTAACCATTTTATTCACGACGTGATTTCATTTTTTTTTTTAATGACTGGGTAGGGAGCTAATTTTGGCCCCTTTAGCAGTCAAGTGCTGATTCAGAACGCAAACGGAGATGGTTTTAAGCTTCTTGCCAACCCACAAGCCATGAGACTTAAGAAACAAGGACTTATAGAGAATAAGAAATTTATTCGACAGCCAACACAAGAAGAATTGGATGCTGCACTTGAACCGGATTCATCTGAGGCGAATATTCTGAGTCGATTTTTCGGTAGCTCCGAAAAATAGATAGCACATGAATCGTTTAGCCTGGTACAGACAGTGTAGGTCCTAAAGATAGATAGCACACGAATCAGTGTGTAAATATGAGACTAAGTTATTGTACTCGATTCTTTTTTTAATTCTACTGCTAGATACCACACAAATCTGATAATGCATCGAACAATTCTAGAGATACTAACGTTATTCTATTCCTACGATTTCCAGGAATAATATTGATATTATTAGAATTAGAAATTAATATAAGTATAGCTAGCGGTTTAAAATCGAGGAATGGTCGATTCGAGATAATATCTTATTTATAGTGAGATAATATCATTTTTGATAGTGACGATAGATATATAACGACTATATTTTCATTTTAGATTTTAAAGCCAACCTTGATAACTTATTCGAGTCATGCACAACTTTTCTGGATCTGTTGCCACCTTCAATAATTCATTTACCCGTATGTCTACGGGCAATGGTGTATCATCATCTGTCTCTGAACTATTTGCAACAGTCGCACCTTTTCTGGTGCTGCTGCTATTGGAGTTGTGACTAATTTTCGGAGAACACTCGGAAAAGCGAGACTGCAGAGTGTGAACATTTTTGGACACTCTTTCAATCAGCTGCCTTTCAAGCTCTTGTGTCTTGGAGTCTGTCTTAGCGAGTGATTTACTATACCAAGCCAATATGTCATCTCTCATCAGAAGGCGTAGAATAGGGTCAAATTCCTCCCTGTGTTGTTTGACCGCCCCAGCTATCATGGCCATAGACCGAACGAAGATACCTTGAATGTGGTGATCCCCTATAGCTCTTTCAATATTGGGAGTCATACGAAAAGGAACCTCGTTAAATCCTTCAATAAATCCCTGATTTGAATAGGAGATACGAAAATCAGGGGACAACACTTTCCCGTTGCTCTGAAGGATGACAAATCGTTGAGGAGTGCGTTCGGCAACGGAAAACACGTATTGCAATAAAGAATTAGCTGCCAACTGTACAGCAAAGGAACGACGGAACAAATAGAAAGCTTCGGGTCCATCCAACACCTGCAGTAGATAGCGAAGCAATATTCGATTGTCGACCATTGAATCACAAATTTTGCTGTAAACTTTCAGTCGAACTTCCATCTCAAGTTTTTTCTTGTCTGCTTCAGATGTATCGTGAGAGATAACTTTCTGCAGTTCTTCCGTCAATTCTTTCGAGAAGAAATTCGCGACTGATTTTCCCTCCTTATTTTCGTCCCTACAGTTTCTCCATACTTCGTCAAGAGCAAGACGAGAATCGGGATCTGGAGTCATTCGTAGACGTTGCGCTACAGGTATAGCTGCAGTTGGTTGCATAGAAATGTAATTCCTCGCCGACACTATATTCTGACGTAAGAACTTGTCAATAACGTAAGAAGTCTGCGCGGTCCGCTCATCAGTTCTTGTCCAGTATGGAATAGCAAATTGGAGTAAAAATTTATACGTGCGTCCATCACTACCGATCATACCACATCTTCTTACCAGCTGGTCATTGCGACGCAAAACTTGAACATGAGGTTCGAACTTGATCAACTTCGCGTGCAGTTCTGGGCTAGGCTTGATATCGACAGAAGTTGAAGAATTTGGACAATATTGTCCAGGAATCTCAATCGATGAAGAGCCACCGCCATATTCACCCCCCACACCTTCCCGTGCTGCGGCTTTTGCTGCCGCAAGAGCCGCACCAAGTGCTGCTTTCCTCGCAATAGCGGCCGAAGATGAGGCCGATGGCGCCATTCTGGCACTACGATCGTCTTCTATCGCATTGCAGTCATTTCCGTAAGAATATCGTGTGTCACATGACCCCGGCCATAAATTAGGAAAATTCCCGCTAAACATCGCCAAGGAATGGGATGATTCGATCAATGGTAAAGAGTTGGGAGTGCGAGCCACCTGGATTTCCAGTTTCTCCTTCCACTGCTGGAGGAGAGTTATATATTCTGAAAGTCGAAACTGAGCCTTAGAGTCTGCAGTAGAAGTTCCCTGCTGTCCTTCAGGTGTTGTAACTTTAAAATCGGACTCGAAATCCGCTTTATACTTCCTTTTGAAATCTGAAGTCTTCTTGACCCTTTCGTCCCTTCGGGCTGATGAGCTCGTTGAATCAGTTTCTCTGAAGAACTTCGCCGCAATCCGACTAAGGGTTTTTGACCACGATGCTACCATTGCTTCTTCGTCTTCAATACGTTTTTTATCGGGGAGAGATTGTTTTTCCGCATGAGACTCTGCTCGTTCCAACAAAGCAGAAATCGTTGCTAATAGTTCTTCTTCGTATGACGGGCGAAATTTCACAATCAGTTCTTCGAGAATAGCCTCTAGATTGGACCATAAGGAGGCATGTGATCGGCGGAGGGTACTCATCATTTCTTCGGCATAAGCTACAGAACCCATGTGCTGTCCGGGGGCAACATTCCCTCCTCCTTTGGCTCGTTCCACGTCTCTCCTTTCAAGATAAAAGGCTCGGAGAGAATAATACGCTGCTTGTGGGTATGCTTTGATGACTCGAGAAAGCAAAGACTTGATCGCTCTTCCTTCCAAACGACAGAGGCCAGTAAGAAGCTGTGGAATCCATGGTAGCCAGACATAAGGTGGTAGTTTTGTCCCTCGGTTCTCAAGTGTTTGGCATAAGACTCCGGGTGAAGATCCGTCTTTCGTCAACATCCAAAGGCATCTGGGAAGATGGATTCGAGATTTCTCGTTTGGATCTATTTGAATAGCTTCAATGAAGCAACCCATTGCCTGAGCTAAGTATTGCGCCACTTTTTTGGTCGAATCAGCTCTAGATTCACGGGTATTGTCACCCCTACTTGCCCTCGCTTGTTCAGCTTGCTTTTCTGTCATAGATCCTAGAGAAGAACAAAGCCCGCCCCAGCTAATCCACGACTTTGCATGGCTTGGACAAATTTGAACTGAGTGACAATATGCTTGGTTTGACTTAGATGTTCGCCGCAGCGATGCCAAGAAGATCGCTTTCAATCTGAATAGTTCGCTTTTTTGCGAAGCATCAAAGAATGAAAGGTTGGTGGTATTGATAAGATTCAGTCCACCTGTTCTCTCGAGCTCATTATCAGCATTGTTGTAGAGCAGGATTTGTTCACGAAGTTTCAGGTAAGCATCCGAAACGTCCATTGCTCTGCTGTCGGTGATTCGGTTGAGTAAAAGAAATGCAGTCTATACACAAAAATAATTAGAAGAAAGGTGGTGAGAATCCAAATGGACACAAAATCGAATGTATCAAAAAAATCCTGGGAAAAAAGATGATACCTTACCTGTTTCATTTCATGTTTTCTTGCAACCATTGACATCCTGATAGCTGCAAGTAATAATCCAAAATACGCCGACAAAGAAGAATGCATAAAGTTAGACAAATACTTCAACTCTTGAGAGAAATTACACGTTACAAAAACTTACCAGTCCAAGGACGATCATGAAGCGTTGCCAAGGTACTTGGTTCACTCCAATGAAAATTTGATGTGATGGCATTAAACATATGGGCACGCCAGGTAAAGATTTCATCCCATACTGTTAGCTCTTCTTCATCATTGGGAAGACGATGTCGCCAGGCGCTATAATCAATATTTGGAGAAAAGAAAGAGAGAGAGTGAGAGACAGTAAAAACAAGGGAAAATGCATTCGGTTGCTGCTCAAGAACAACTTTCAGGCAGGGAAGACTTACTTCAAAAGATTTTTTAGATCTGGGAGCGTTTTCCCGGTTGAATGATTATTCGTTTCGACCATGATTTGACCTGACTCTCTGATTTCAACAAGTCGGTGAAAGAAATGCAATAATTTAGCATGAGCACAGCTTCCTCCAGAAAACGATGGTAGATTTTGCCATTTGTATAGTGCCAGCTGTGAGCTTTGGGCGTGAAGATTTTCTACGTCGCCCAGTTTTCCATCCGCTACTGCTGATAAAGTTTCACATATTTTCATTGCAGGATCACCTGCTTCAACAGCTGCGACAATACTAGGAGAAACGCACAAACTTCTCACACTATCCCAATCCCGTTCTCGCCAAGCACACTCAAGCATAATTTCTTCGTTTTTAGACAGTTTGGCATACTCTGATACAACGTCTAGTTGTTGTTCCTGCTGCTGTAAGTTCACCCATCTTTCTTCCCAATAGTCCATTTCAAAGTGTGTAGCATTTGTAGACTCTTCAGATTCCACTAAATCAATAAGACCAGTGTAAGCTTCTAATGCTTTGCCCACTTTGCCGTATACTTCAAGAGATGTAGCATAGCTTGATCCTGGGAGAGCACAGGATTTCAACGCCAAACTGGACCAAACTTTTGTTTCGCCTAGCTGCCGGTAGCAATGACGCATGGCGAGAAGTATCTTATCGCAGTGCGTTGTACCCCCATCGGACAACTCTGATGATGATAAAACCAAGAATTGATTTTCGAGAATCGTCAGTACTTCGTACCAACAGTTATAGTTTTGAGCCAATGTAATCAACAAATCAACATCAATAATCGGTAATGGATCCAAACAAACAACACTTGAAAGGAATGATTTTACTGCATTTTGAGGTAGCTGTGTCCCATTAATTTCTTTCTTGAAAGCTTGGGAATGGAAAGGGCGCGATAAAAAAGACTCCATGGCAGAGACAAGACGGAGTTTTACCGAATTTGAAGAGATATTGTTCCACGATGCTGGGAGTAGTATTTGAAGTAGAGTTTGACATATGTAGCTATCGCCGTGAGCCAAACGACGTAGTGCATCAAGCAGCAGGCATCCAGCACCTTCTTCCCTCAGATTCGAGTACTCGAATTGAAGAGCCTCACTGAAGACGTCAAATGAGGATTGAACCGATGGGTTCACAGTAGCCTTGGAAGATACTTCTACGTTGATTGAATGAGGTAACTTTCTTTTCACATTCATACAACTATCTTGAGATGAAGAAGTGTTTGCAGCTTCTCCCATTGGAATAATATTTCCCAAAAGGATCTCTACAAATACAACCACCCAATGCCGTCCACCTAATCCTTCAAAATCACTATGAAAGAGCTGCCAAAGAATATCTGCAGGTTGACGAGCTTGTATATTGGAATAGCACGTTGATCCTTGGAACAATGATAACATATTCTCTCTCGCAGTATTATTAGCTGTCAGTAAGCAGGCTATAAGTGATCGGCTCGTGATCATCTCTTCGCTATTACTGGTTCGATTCTCTATCAGAAAATCTGATGTACTCACTAAAGCATTCATGTAATGGCAGACAAGATCTGCGAGAGGCTGGGAAAGTACGTCGGAAAGACCATTGTAATCGAAGGAAGAAATCTTCCACAAAAAACTGTTCCGTTCCTTCGTTGTTAGTGGCCCTGAACTTCCCGCGACCAACCATTTCCCAACTATACGGACAGCAGAAAGGAGAAGCTGCGCGTTATTACTCATATCAAAGATAGACTGTAGAAGTGACAAAAGTGACTTCCTATTGTTAGAAAACGAGTAAGCCAAGTCGCCATTTCCGAGAATTTCTAAAATAGCAACTGCAGACTGTAACATGCAGTCGAAATCTTTCAACTCCTTGGAAAGATCTGATTGTTTCCCCTGAATACCCCTTGCGATGCCCGCGACAGGCGAGTGCGTACTGTTAGAACAAGTTTCTTCAAGGATCCCAGATATAGGTGTCGAGTACATTTGACGAATGCTTATTGTTCCTGCCTGTGAATTGTATGCAACACCGTTTTGCTTCTGTTTTGCAGCTGCTTGTAGAGTGTGTTTCTTTACTATTGTACTCAAAAGCAAAAGCAACGAGCCTGTAAAAAATTTGGGAAAAGATTGCGATACCCTTCCAACCTTTTTGATTATGCCAAGGCTAAATAAAACGGCGCAATCCACAGAGCGGACTCTTCCGACGGTGCTGACTGACGAAATCTAGCGTGACGCGAAGGTTCCGTATGAGTCTGACCACCAGTATTGCGATATTCCATATCTACATCGATAAGAATTTTTTCAAGCCAAACTGTGATTGACTGTACAACTCTTTCATCTGCATGAGGTCGAAGCGACAAGAAAGAGACGAGGAAAATTTCAAGTTGTTCTCGAATGGCTGTTTCTGACGGCACCTTAGAATACCGGAAGCAAGCACTCAGAATGGATTTTAACTGGCTCGGATTATCGATCAAAAACGCGTTCTGTGGGTCTGTTTCTGCAAGCACTAAGAATATGTCAATGCACGCACACAGTATGTCAGACAATCCCGTGATTGATTTCTTGGCATCGTCATCTTTTGAAGATACAGAAGTCTTCGAGCCTTTCGGGTGTGTCTTGTCGGTCTCCTTTCCTGTCTTCTTTTTACCTTTTGTCTTATTATAATCATCATCATCCTTACACATTAATACAACCTTTTCAAGATATGCTTGGCGGATGACCGAACCATTCCACCTTCCCATGATGTCTCGAAGTAGCGAATCAAGTTTGGATTCGACGTCAACTGAAGTAGTATCCACTTTTGGGTCAGCAAGAAGAATCTTAAACCGAATGAGAAAATTGACCATCGTTTCTACCATAGATTTATCCAAATGGAGCTGAGAATCATCTGTAACGTCTAGCTGCTGTCCATCCAATCCCCCTACTTCAGCATGACTGAATTTCGCACTTGAAGGTACTGGCAGAGTATCAATATCCATTGCGTCAGTTGAATTTTCAGTTCCGTCTATTACTTTATTCTCCCTCTGATCCTTTTCCCATCGCAAAACCAGGTCTACTATTGACAGAGAGAGAATTCTATTTTCCGCTATGGAATTAGGTGGAAGTCCAAGACGATTCAGCGAGTTTATCATATACCGAACAAGCTCGGAGCGTCTATGTAAGAATATCCCAGGGTGATGCACAACTATATACCAAACGTGTGCAAGCTGAGGTACGGAGTTTCCCTCCTCAAACATCACTCGATATGTATTGTCAATCGCGGTTTTGAACCCCGTCCTGTCTAGTTTTTTTGGCAACGCAGGAACTAAAAGATTAAGTGCAACCCTAACAAGTTCCTTCCCTTCCTGTTGGTGGGAACGCAAAAGAGCATCGTATACCTGAAGGATAGTGCTCTGTGGCGATCCAAGGACATTGATGTATCGGCATGCGACGATATAGGCCCAGTTCTTGCATGACGCATCATCACTTCTTAAGAGAGACCAGCAGAACTTGATCAAGTCCTTCCCCTTTTCTCCAAACTCACTTGGAATGAACTCCAGGAAAAGAGCAGAAATCTGCAACAAGCCAACCTTGAGTTTTTCTTCGCAAGGATTAATATTACCGTTGTGAAACAAGACATCCGTGACAAATTTTTGGACTACAGATGCGTTAAAGAAATCAAGAGATTCTGATGTGGTTTTAGATGGCACAGAATTTTTTATATCTGTGTCTGACATCGCATCATGATTTGGAGATGACTCGTTGCCACCTTTCGAATTCATAGTATGGAAGGAAGCATATAGCATAGGATAAACCACAAGTTGTAGAGAAAGAGATTTTATTTCTTCTGTACTTTCTCCAGCCATAAGAACAAAAAAACGTTGCATGATTTGCTCTTTTTGCTGTTTCTCGAGACCCCCAGCTGATGTTTCCTTCAAGAATGCTCGTACGAATAGGAAATCGCTAGTTGGAGGTTGCAAAAAGATGCGAATCAATTCGAAAAGGAGATCTACATCACTGGGGGAGTTCTTTGAATAGCTGACGAGGAAAGATGCCAATGCTTTCGACTCCCCTTGATATCTGGGTGGAATAGATTCTTCGTGTTGCATCCGTAAGTATCTACCCTTGCTTCTCCATAGCCAGCGTAGCGCTCGCAGGACGTCGTTATCCTGTTTCAAGTAGCTAGAATCATATTCAACCAATGTTTCAATCAGACGGAATCCTTGAAATTGTAGTTCCAGAGAATCGATTGTCATTGGCCTAGGTCCATTGGGATTATTCGAAGGAGATACCTGAGCTTTCTTGGACTTTTCCGCTTCAGCGGCATAACGCCTTTTGATGTCTGCCACTTCCTTTGCTCCTTTATCAAACGCAGTCTTTGCTATCTTATGCTTCTTTTTTGCCTCGTCTAATGCTACCTTTGCTTCAGGTAAGGAATTTTTACCATTTCCTGCTATTCCTTTCAGTTGAAAATTCTCTTTTGCTCTTGTCAATTCTTGTTGTAAAATTCGAAGCTTCTTTTCCTTTGCGACAAGATCACGTTGAAGCATTGCCTCTATTTGATTCTGAGGTCCAGGATATGGCTTGATTCCATGAAGGGAGAGGGTAGTGTCATTCTTTGATGATTTACTCGGTGACCCGCTAGTAGTGACAGATGCTTTCTCTGAACGAATGATCGCGAGAGGTCGCTCAAAAGAGACATTGAGAAGAGAGACGGAGCATTTTCTTCCGCTGAGATATTCCCGAAGTTGCGACGAATCTGGAAATTTGACAATATCTTGGAAGAGCTCAGTGTAAAGAGGTGTTTTCAAGCGCTGCAGGAAAAAAGCTACTGTGTACTGGCTGTATTTGTTCAAGTATCGCGCAAGTGGCTTCCTGTATGGGGAGTAGACATGAAAAGACTTATAGGCAGGAAGACAGGCTTCCAACTTTATAGTAGTCTTCACTAGTGGATCGACAAAATTAGAGGCATGAGGGAGAAGAGTGAAGAGGTCAACAATAGCAGCAGCAACGTCTGGTTCTTTTCCTTCTTTCCATATCTTCTGAGATCTTATTCTATTTGGATCGGTCCATTTTTGCAGATGATCAAGCAATTTTTCTCCTAATGTTTTGTTGAACCACGACGATAGCAACGACAGAAGTTGTGAAAGCCCTCTCAACAGGCAGGTAGATAACCGAGTATAGTCTCGGAGATTCAAAAGTACCGGTCGAATGCAAGTTTGGAGCAGCTCTTTTCGAAGACGGGACTTCGACTTGGAACCTTCCGGACTATCAGTTGTCACAACACTCAGCGTCAACACATCCCGCAGAGCGTCGTGAGCAGCGGTTACTGCCTGAATCGGTTGCGACACCAGTGACCGGAAGAGTAGACTAATAACATGGGGCCGAATATTTCCAACCGGTGTTGATGATTCTGCATCAAAAAAAGTATCAGGATGACCACGAATTATTGATCGAAATAATTGAATGGACGAGACACGAAGCTGAATACCACACGGTAGCTCTTCTCCGACCAGTAGCTTAAATGAGTCTGTTACAAGAACGCAGTCCCTTCTAAGAAAAAGAGAAGATGGACGAAGCGTAGGTTCTACAACTTGCATATCATTGTTCGTGATAGGATGACCCTGAGCAGGTAGAACATAACCGTTTCTATCTACAACACTGCCAATAAGATTGGTATCAGTCATTTCTCCATCAGCTACCGAAGCCATTTTCAAGAGTTCTGACAAAAAAGCTAAAAGATGCTGGTCTTCCAATTGTATCAAATCTGGGACCTGATCAACGAGCACAGAAAGCGCTTCAACTGCACCAACTTGCTCTTGTAGAGGTAGAAGACGAAGCGATCGCGAAAATAGTACTCTTCTGATAAGTGTTATATGTTTTTCAAGTCTGAGCTTTGCGTCGGCTTTTGTTACCGCTTTCAGAAAATACTGGTCAAATACATATCGAGCAGCAGCGCTAGAAAAGAATTGATAGGAGAAATGGGAAATGAGAAAACCGATTTTAAAGTTGCGAAATGTCCTTTAGAATAAGAATAAAACTTACCGCACTAGATGGCTTGTCGAAGCCATCTCGGTGATCAACATTTGCAGAACATCTTCACATGGATTCGTAACAATAGATAATGTCTCAGACGACTTTTCTGTGTCTCTCTTGTTCAGAAGTGAGAGCATGTCAACAGCAAATCGTGCATTTTTACTTTGGTTTTCACTGATGCCTGGTTTACCATAAAGGGTGGAGCAGACTTGAACCAAGAATTCAAAGCTTTTGATTCCTGCGATGGACATTTCATTGGGCACACTCTTCACTGAGTACAAGGCGACATTCATAATTTCGACTTCGTATCTTTTCCCCCAAGATGAACCGAGAATTTCAACCATTGTACTGATTCCCTTATACAGACCATATCGCCGATTCCAATTTGAAGACACACACTGTTCGCATAATGCACTTAGCAGATTTTCAAAATATATCATCGAGCCTCTATCCAGGTTTTCTGTATCGGCTTGAGTTTTTTCATTATTATCAGAATCGTTCCGCATCCTTGGTAATTCGAGCACATGATTTAGTAAGTCCAACCCCACCGAGATCAAAGTGGGGGAAGGTTGTGAGAGGAATTCTGCAAGTGATTTATTTATAGTAAGCGGATCAGTCGTATACTTGAGTGGTCCATTCAATTCAAAATAACCAAATGGCTTTAACGAACCCAACCCATCTTCGCCAAATTCTTCGTTTTCTAGATTGGTCTTATGTGGGTGTAAAGATGATCCATTGGCATCCACACGAAGAATGTTCCCCTGATTACTAGTAACAATGGCGTAAATATTTGTTAGCAATCCTTTCACGAAAGACGTTTCCTTCTCTCTGATCGGTGCAAACGAGCAACCGAACATCAATCCAATGGCAATAGTATGGAATTCGTTATTGTACTTTGCCAAACTAGTGGCAACAGTTTGCATGTCAAAAGTCCCATTTTCGATATCGATCTGTATGTCGTCTAGTTTCATCATCCCTTTGATATCAACATTTTCAAGGCTAGAATTAGGAACGTTGATAATTCTCGTAAGAGAACTGCGGAGAACTTGAATCGCAGCCTTGACTTGGCTCAAATTTGTTTCTTGCATCACATCCCTGCAGTAAAGATGAAGGTCGATATCACCAATATCTTTTGATAACAACATTGTTCGATCCATGTTTTTCAAAATCCCCCCCTTTGACTCTGGCTTGTCTTCGTTTTTGTGTGAAGTTCTTTTCAGAAGCTCGAGACACCTCTGAATTGGTAGATGAATCTCGAACATCGATTGTTGTATACAGTCGCCTTCTGATGCATCCATGTTCTCGCTCTCGTTTCTAGCATTTGCTGACCAAGCGAATTCCAGACCAATGCTTTCTCTAGAGCTTTCCGAAAAGCTCTTTGGGTCTGCAATATCCATTGGCTCGCGCAAAACTCGTCGATTTTTACCTCCGAGCTTACCCAAAAGACGAAGTGTCAACAATCCGTACGGATAAGGTGCTGGTCTCAGGTGCATAGACAAGGCTTTCATCAGAGAAACAAATACCATCTTTTGTTTCGATAGTTCGGGAAACAAAAATTCAGGGTTCAAATTATCGACCCAAAACTCTAATGTTCGTAATCTTGAATAGGAAAAAGGAAAGGAAAAACATAGTAAGGAGAAGTAAAAATGAGAGAGGACAATATTTAAGATTGGAAATTGAATTAAACAATGCGATACGTACCCGAGATTCACCAAATCATCTGAATTAGATTCCAATGCCATTATAATAACCCGGAGGAGCAAGTTCATGTGCGGGAGAAGAGAAGACAATCTTGCTGGAATCGTTAACACAAGTTCAATCAATGTGTGACAAAGGGTTGTATCGTCAGTACTGGATAAGATTCTAAAAAGTCCATTTAAAACGGCAGGTATCAAGGGAAGAAGTTCACGGTATGACTCCTCAAACTTTCCAGCAGAGATGGATCTAAAGACATAACGTAGCAACATACAATAATTATCAGCCCTGACTTCAGTTTTTTCAAGAGAAGAACGCAAGCAAGTCGAGACGATCTTCTTCAAGTGTGGGCGCAATGCACGCTCGTTCTCAGGATACGACGACAATGACTTGAGGATGCGCTCAAAAAGTTGGAGATATGCATTTGACGACTTTTTCATATCTTCTTCGTCGAGATTTTCCTTTTCTTCCACACGATTTTGTATAGCTTCCAATCGACTTTTTTCGTTGTAATTCTCAGATGATATTGATATAAAATGAACATTTTCTCCCTTCATAAGAACCAGGTGATCCAATCGCTTGACCAAAAAATTCAACATCATGCTGCAAAATTCAAAGCTTGTCGAAGCATTGGCGCTCAACAAATGTCTAGGAACAACAATTGCTGTGGGATCGTCTTTTACGGCCTGAACTAATACATTCAATCTCCTCCCCAGTATTCTTCGTAAATCGTGACCATCCAGAGTTGTGAAAGCTGCTGCGAAGTACGTCAATGTATCTCTAAACTGCTCTGGCGCTGGTCTCTCCCCAGCCGTTGCGGCTGCAGTAGTTCGAAATTCTGCTTCTTCGCGATCTCTCTCCTTTAAAATTTTAATGCAAGGGATACCTAAAACGATGTACTTGTCAATCAGAGCATGCTCTGTGTGTGTGATCTTCGACAAACCCGAATATGCCTCTTCATTGTTAACTCCCACACGAGCTGATTGTATGTTCTCCATCATTTCTTTTTCTCTTTGGACGCGATAGTTATTGATATACCAAATCAGTGTCTTTGATCCGACAACAATCGCTCGCACAATGCATTTTTTATCTCTCAGAGGCTCGTTCTTGGTTTCAAGGGAGGAATGATACTCCCTATTGTTATTATTATTATTATTATTACTATTATTATTACTCCCTACTGTTACTTCTTCTGCTAGATGTATGCTACTGCTATTGCTGTCATTATTATTGGCCTGATGCAACGTCGAGAGTTTTTCTACTAATGTTCGCAAAATGCGCACCAGTAGATCCCGGCCTAACTGCGGATCGCGATCTTTGTTGGAGAAGACGGCATCGAGTACACTTAGCAATGTCCTTACAGCCGTATATTGCGTGGACATGGGAAGGGAGGCGTCATGGAGAACTTGAGAAAAGACGGACACAACCTTAGAGATTTGCGCCAAGCTCAGCGCCGGTGTGGCTCGGACGTGCTGGATCAGATCAGATAGAGCAGCATATCCCAATGGTCTCAAGACTGTTTGTTCCGAATAGTGGTAACAAAGATAACGATAACGATGCTGATGTTTCGAGGACCAGCCAATCAAGATTCTTTCGTCAAGGAGAGAATCAACGTGACGAAAAAAGCCACTGCGAAACTCGCTGTTTAATAAATGACGAGAAGCCACTAAGAGTTCCTTCCGTGTGCTGAGTAGCTCTCGCGGGCAGGTGGACATGATGGCAACGACGTTACTAGCCAGTCGGTCCTCGTAAGGCTTGAGCTCGTTGGAAAATCCTCGCAGTAGGTACGTTAGAAATGAGAGAGTCTTGGCCTGTGCTGCCACTAGTTCACGACTTTTAGAGAAATAAAAGCGGTTAGCAGAGTCGTCTAGATGTAACTGCTCTGTACTATCAGTGACAGATGTATGCTGCTGCATTTGTTGTTGCTTTTTTTCGATAGTGTCGATTGCTGGTGCACGAAGACTCAGGGCCTCCATCATGACTTGGATTAGGATTGGGATGTTCCCCTTGAGAAACTTTGGATATAGTTGAAACATTAACATGACGATTAAAGGCCACTCGGTTAAAACTCTAAAAGACGTATTTGATCGCGGAGATAGCGAGATTAATCGAAAAGAGGACGAAGAAGAAGCGGTAGTATTTCCTGTCGTCGAAGTTTCCTCCATTTTAGTAGTAGGTGAAAAAGTATCTTCACTAGTAGTGTCCATTTGTGTTGATGATAACTGTTTTCCATCGGTCTGTTCCGACGACGACAATTCTGTTGTTGAGGTCTTCGATATCGATTCTTGTTGCACATCTCTAGTAGTCATGGTGGAGCTGGCAGCAGAAAGCGTCTGAAACGAAAAGCTTTGTTGCACCTAGATTAATTTTGGGGAAATATAACATAAAAGTGGTCGATAGATATTATGTTGGCTCACAGAGTAAAGAGATGATTGAGGAGGCACACAATTTTTTTTTCAAATGAACTTACCGCGCCCGGAAGGGTCTTGTAGGCCAATACAACAAAATCCAATGCAGGTTGAATGTAATCTTGCGGGAGACTCCTATATGCCTTGTACAAGTCAAAAATGATCCGCGACGCCAACAAAGCATTCTCTTCGTAGTCTCGTCGTTGGATAAGAACATCCAGTGCGACTGCCACCAAATGGGGTGCATGGGGACGAAGAACCTCGTTACTAGGCATCCGACTTATAATTTCCAAAATAGTATTTCGCAATTTATAGTGCTGATGATGTTCATGTTGTTGTTGTTGCTGCTGCTGTAGTTTAATATTGTTCGTCGTCGATGGTGTTATGTCATCCGGACGATTCAATTGCGATTGTTCCTGTTTCGCAATAGTAACAGCTCCCCCCCCTCCCCCTCCACCTACAGGTACCGAATTATTCTGATCATTGGCGTTGGGATGGTTGGGATTCGTCGCTAAGATCGTAGAAAATGCTGGCAACAAGGCCGACAACATGAGGGGGAATTCAACTGTGTGAACAATCTCGATCCCTTCACGAAGTTCAGTGGCAGCCTTTAACGCGTCATCTAGATCTGTGCCGAGCAGTCGACTCCTAACAGGTTCCCAGTTCATTCTACTTTCTACCACTGTAGCCGTTGCTTTCCTGCGACGAATCTATCAGGCGTGTTGTTTTACTTGTACTTGTACTTTTACTTGTACTCGTAATGTTGATTGATCCGAAATAGCAACAATTGATTTCACATAATACACATATCAAATAGGAGAGCACTTCAAACAAAAATAGGAATTTCAGTCTCCATAAGTAAATTATTTCTCCGGACAGAACTATTAATCAAAATAAGACAAAAAGCCATAATAAACACACCTTTTGGATAATTTCCGGATTGTGTGGAAAATATACCCGTAAATACCTACCTTACAGTCTTTTGTTTATCCTTTAATATTAGAAGTAATGGTCCCGTACTAATAGTAGCCACGGTAGCTGTTGTACAAGCCGCTGCAGCAGCCCCGCAGTGCGCTACTGTACTACTACTACTATTCTAACTAAACCGGTACAACTTTAGTTATACTTGAAAAGCTCTTCAATACAGCATTCGCATCGTACCAATACAATGTGGAATATACAAGTATAATTATGTGAAGCAGATTACAGATTATAAATAGCTATCTATTAGACTTGATGTATCATATAGAGATGTAAAGACTGGGTATAAAATTAGAAACCAACGGAATGGGATTAAATGTCTTTTTCTTGGTGCATTTGCTTTGGTCCCTTTCAGTTTTTAATAGAGTAATCACCAGCTGTGGATATTGAATTTCTGTACACATACTCAGGAAGCCTATGTTGTGAATTTGATGATACTGTACTGACTTGCATCCTTAGCTAGAATAAAAGTTCATCATTAGCGTGTTTTAGTTAAACTTCGTTTTGCATAGACAAGATCTAGAGATTTCCAGACGAAGAATATTTGTTCGACTCCTTGTTTTCATTGTCACAAAACACTTTCCGCAGTCGACGCGACATGACAAGAGCAGTTCGTACTGTAGTGAAGTTATGCCACTCAGACAAAAAAATCAGACAGGTTTTTTCTAAAGCCAACGCAGTCTTCTCTCAACATTTAATTTTCCACAACCCGGTTGTTTCACGTGTGTGATGAGGCAAATTATATTTTGCTACGTGGTTCGGAAGTGGATCAAAAAATTGAATATCTGTGTTCGTATTTTCCCCCTGTAGTGTATTTTCCAGATCTTCCCACCAGTCAAAGCCTCCTCGTTCCATAATTCCAACAAACCAGGGCGACCACGTAAGATCCGGTTGGTTATAAATCATATCTTTGAGTTCTGCAATGGAAACATATTTGATATCAGCTACTTCTTCAGGATTGACTTGTAATTGAAATTCCGACACGGGACGTTGTAGAAAGAGTATGTAATCTACCTCGTGTTCACCCCAAGGAGCCTCCAATCCATGCGTTTGTACATCGGATGCCCAATAATGAAAACGCGAAACAAATTGTACCTCCGATAGAAATGGTTGGATGTCAAGTCCTAATTCGTGTTTGGCTTTCCGAGCTGCAGCTCGCTTAATACCGGGCATCTCAGGGAATGCCTCTGGCCAATGATCAACCTCCGATAATGACATCTGCATTAGCGGATGCGAACAAGCCGTATTAGTCCAAACTGCTGGGAATGTGATCTTATCAGTGGCTCTTCTAGTCAAGAGAAGTTTGCCTTCTTCATTGAAACAAAACAAACTAAAGGCTCGGTGCAAAATCCCTCGCGGTTGTTGGGGGGAGAAGGTATGGGCGGCCTTTTTTGAGACTGACTGTTCGTCTGATATTTCTACGACATTGTCGTTCTCATCGACGACAATCAAAAAATCTGATTCCATCATATCCTCTTGATTCATATCTGCACCGTAAACTACTGCCGAATCGTCGTCATGGCTATTGATGGTTTCTTCTATATGCAAAGAAGATGACAACGATAAAGACGAATGGTATATTTGTGGAGTAGTACTCGAATAATGTCGGAGAAGGCTGAAGGATAATGAGCGCTTCTGAAGCATGAAACCAAGTCCAAGCCCAAGTAGTAATGATAAAGAGAATCGCATGGTCAGTCTATTACAGGATTGTACTCTTTGGATGGCAGTTTTTATGTTTTATGATTTTTACATGAAAATATCGTATGTACATAATGAAGTTTATTACAGTACAGTACACGTTCAAGCGTATTACTTCAAGATACGGTACTTCATTAACACCCTGTACGCAAGACAGCAAGATCGATGTTCGTGTCCTCAAGCACTCGTCTAAAAGAAATGAAATTTGCATCCACGTGGAATAAATGGGGGAAGCGATAAAATAAATAAACGGTAACTTTTTCAAATTTTTCACTTGCAATGTATTCGAGCAACAATGCTGTAGCTTCTGACGTAACGTGTAATGTACAATTGTTTTAGCTGTTTGTTTTCTTTTGAGATAATTTTAAGTTTCAATGTATTGATTGCTATTAACTATTGTATTTTCAATTGTAGTGTTATTATGCTGCAACTGTTAAATTCTACAGGAACTATCTAATTATGATACTGAATTATGATACTAGAAGTACCATAATATGTACTTGAATAGAATATTAAAGATCAGGATTATAAAATACCTCCTACAGGATGAATCGAATCGTTTCTGTCTATTTACTCTATGGGAACCAAAAACAACAATGAAGGACAAAATTTATGATCCCGTCATTCAAATCTTACATACTGTATACATTATGTACAGGCCATATACTTTGCTATTTTCGTGCGTTATTCTCAATACGATACAGTTGATGTTAAGATGAAACACTTTTAACCTTAATTTCGTATTTTCTTACATTGTTAGGAACGAATGAATCGTTCAGCTTCAAAAAGCTAAGGAACAATCATATCTTTTTCCTCTTCTTCGAAAAAAAAGTTCGCTTTATTTCTTCAATTAACGTGTTTCTAATAACTTTATCGATCATGTTCTTATCGTTGTTTTGCTTCAGAATCGGATCGATCGATGCCAAGAGAGATGGATAATCGAGCCATTCTTTTTTGTTTATTTGTCTTTCTTCCTCTCTTTCTGTTTCAGGTATGTATTTCTTCTACTTCCTCCTCCTCTTCCTTTTTACTAACATTCTCTGCAGTAATGTCTGGAACTAATTTATGTCCATCGTCTGATGGTAATAAACAATCTGAATTATTGTCCGAATTATTTACGATCAATCCGAGTTCAGATGTTTCGTCATTTTCTACTATTGTATAGCCACAACATTGGTGGTTTCTCCGGTACCGTACGATAGTTCATGCAATACCACATTGCATTCTTGTGTCTTGAATTTTAAATCAAGTTGTCGAAGTTGCATTGATTCAATTTTGGATGTATGCGCCGATAATTCATCTACAATTTGATCATAAAGTCCTGTACTGGTTCCAAAGATTTTTCTGATTTTTTACCTTTTCTTTCATCATTGCGAGACGGTCTTCGCTTATATTCGAAGAATTGTTATTATCCGCATTATTACTTATTATGAACTCTTCAGCATTACGAATTTTGGACTGATACGTATGCAATCGCGTTTGCAAAAATAATCGTTTCGACTCCAATTCTTCAAGCCTAATATTGGCCTTATCAAGATCACGCTGTGACAACACATAATCTTCCTCTACAAAATCTTCCTCCTCTCGATTATTGTCATGGTGATCGTCATCGTCTTCCTGCTCCTCTGTACCGTTAGTAATAATATTCTTAAGATAGTCCCGATTCGCAACATCAAGTTTTTTGTTTACGTTGCAAATTTTCTAACTGTCTAGTTTGGACTTTGTTTACGAAATTAGACAATAAGTTATTCATTATTATGTTGGAGATTGAATTAATGTTTGATGTTTAATGTAACTTACTAATTTTAAATTATAAATTGACCAAAAATGTTGCTTTTACAGTTTTTCGGGGTCTTTCACCTATAAAAGTAAATTATGACCTGAAACGACGTACTAGTAGAAATTCAGCGTTAATTCTGAACTCTGAGTTAAAATATAATATTTCTGTACTGTCTATAAATAAATATTATTATTTAAGGTCATCGTGCGCATAGACTGAATACTGAATACTGTACTGAATACCGGATTTCGTTCTTAGTGCAGTGAGTCCTACCATGAATTGTTTTTTGATTGACACCAAGTTCGAAAGTTAGTTGATGTGTCGATGTATTCAAACAGTACAAAGAACTTCATAGTGTCTCTATTATTCTAATCATATTTCCACCCCTTCTAATCAACCAATAACATTCAATATAATGTCATGGTTCCCATCTACTGCGTTAAATTCAGCCTTCGATACGTTTACTGATACTGTTCAAACGGCGACTAAAATTGTGCAAGATGCTATTCCTGAAGAACAAAAAGAGTTCTTAGCGAAACTCACCCTTAATACTGACGAGATGATATCTGAACGGCAAAATTTTCGTGACGAGGCTACTCGAAAAGAAGAAGCAAAAACTCGTTTGGATAAACTCTTGCCATGGGAAACATTAGACCTAGAACGCGAAGTACGTTTTTCTCAAATCGATTTGATTTGTCGTCGTGGATTTTTGTTCGTTCGTGTCCGTTCTTTGTTGCTATTGATCTGAAAAAGGGAATGTATCTTATTTTCTCATTTCTTCTTCTTCTTCTTCTTATTATTATTATTATTATTATTACTATTATTATTACTATTACTATTACTATTATATTACTATTACTATTATTATTACATGCTACTGCTACTGCTTACTACTACTACTATTATTATTATTATTACCTTCAAAAATATAATCTCAGATTTTGGTGGAAGAATGCAAGGACGCAATTTTGTTGTTGTCTTCTCGAAGAGACACATTCTTCGGTCCATATGAAATGCCCCTGCTAAACGTTCAGTTAGAAGTGGAAGACACCGAGGAGGAAGAAAACGAAAACCAGTCAGAAGCCGAGAGAACCGAAGACGACGATGGCGAGGAAAACGCATTAACTGACGAGGCCGAAGCCAATTATACTGTCGATGAAGAAATTGAAGAGGAGGAGGAGGAGGACAAAGAAAGTAAGCCCCAGCGGTTCCATATGGAACCATCAGAAGAAAGTCGCGAAAAACTTGCGAAATTAGAGCCACTTCCTCCACTGTTGGAAGATTTTGATTTAGATGCACATGTAGGACTGATCCAGAAACTATTGAAGGAAGATCCAGAGTTAGTGAATATGCAGGCAACCCTATCTGGTATGTGAATGAGAATGAATCATTGTTCGAATATAAAATATGAAAACAGACGATGTAACTTTTTGTTTTGGGGTAGTTACTAACTTTTACTGATTCTTTACCAATTGCTATATGTATATGTATATATATATTCTTCTTCTTTTAGGAGGTGGGGCCCGTGAAAAAGTATTCTGGCGGAATTACTTTTTCCATTGTGCTTTCACGCGGTATGAGGTGAGAATAATTCATGATTCGATAAAATATATTATGACCAGTAAATTTTCAACTTTACTGAGTTCTTTATCCGCTTACACCTATTTTTGATGATCTTTTCTTCCCGTTGTGTTTGGATATTAGGCTGGATTAAGTATCGACGAAATATGGTCTTATCAGGAGGAATCAAATATCGTCAACCAACCAGAAATAATTTCGAGTGAATGTATTGGTGATGCGAACATTTCATCGACTACTGTAACTGGTAGCAACGAAGAAGAGGCAATCATCTTTGATGGTAGTGGAGACGAAGATATCGACTTCCAGAATATCGATGAAGTCACTAAAGCTGACGCCCTTACTGATATGAATGGTGATGGTGCTGGAACCGATACAAGCTTGACAGCACTTTCGGAAGGATCCCCAAACAATGGCTTTGAACTGGTAGACGAGGATGTTGACGATGATACAGAAGATCCAGTCCTAGATGAGCTCGAGGCAGAAATAGCAAGAGAATTGGAAGACTAAACACTCAACGTGTGCGTACAACATACTGTATACTGTAATTTTACCATCAAAATCATAGATTTCATATTTTTTTCCTGAGTTACTCGCTATGAAAGTTATTAGATTCAAATAAATAAGGAGCTGATTCGTTACTCCCAAGATTTAGAAGTATAGGCAGCTCAAACTATAGGATGGGTCTATCGAACAATATCTGTGTGATTTTTTTTCGAGATAAAAAACCATAAGAACACATAAATAAGTCAGATTTATTGTTCGTTACCCAATTAATTATTCTCTACTATTCTATTGTTCGGTTGTGATGTATTGGTCATAAACATTAACATCTTCCGACGATTTCGAAGCGACGATAATTTCTCGATCTTTTGTAAAATCAATAGTTTTCTTTCCACGTGTCTTATAATCTTCATAGTACCACTTCAAATCATCTTTCAGATCATTCATCGCTCCCTGGTAACCAAGCTTTTCTTTCGCCATATCTGGTGCCACGTAAAAGTCAGTGAGTCTAAATGGGAATTTACCTTTTCCCAAATCATCGCCTGAATAGTGTGCGATTTTTACTTCCTCCTTTGGAATACCAGCTACTTCTGCACACAAATAAGCCACTTCGTCATATGTAACAAGTTTATCGGTACCGCAATTAAAAAAGCGTTGCTTTACAGCAGCTTCTTCATTGTCAAGTGATGCAGCAAAAATTGATGCAACATCTTGCGAATTTGTTAGTGAAACTTTCTGCGTTCCAGGACCTGGGATCGGCAATGGAAGACTACGAGTTAAACGATCGAAATACCAATCAATGTAGTCATACTTATTAGATTTTTCACCATAAATATATTCTTATTTGGAAGACGGATATCGTTGTGATCGGGGGAAAAGAAAAAAAAGTCAGTTCAGTTCAGTTCAGTTCAGTTCAGTATCTGTCACAACAAAGGATATATTTACGTTTTTTTAAACGTTATCGTGAGATGTGCAGTAGTATTACACTTACGGGGACGAAAGGATACTAACGGAAGATTGCATTCAACAGATACATAATTATCCATCTTGGCTTGGCCTGACGATTCTTTGATAGGGGTACTATCTTCTCCCATAGGAAATTGAGTAGTATCTGTTGGTTGATACACCCCTGCCGAAGAAACGTATGTATAAAGCTTACAGCATCCCCAATTCTTCACACAATCTAAAAGGGCTTTACTCGACCCTTCTGGGCCTTTGGAATAATTGTCATAAATATATTCGAACTGGGCATCATCTCCTCCTAACCATTTCTGCATAGTTTTAGCATCGACCGATTCGTCCCCCAATCTTGCATAGACAACCGTAACATCATCTGAAAGGTCCGAGGCGTATGATTGAAACGGCTCACTTTTCATATTACACGAATCATCTTGCAATATAGTTATAGAATCAATCTTGTCATTCGAAGACAATTTCTTCGCGAGTTGAAATCCTGGATTTTTGATTATTTTAATTCAAGATTCATATATATATATATAGCGCAAAGCACGACAGCGACGTCAATAAATCAGTTTGAAAGCACCAACAACGAAAGACGACGACGACGACAGCAACAGCAACAGCAACAACAAAAATTGAGAAGAAACCCAACAGTGTGAGCAACAAACTCTGAAAGAAAAAAATACACCGATACCCCAAAATAAAGAAAAGACAGTGTGCGTACCAAGCTCTCCATGACCACCACCTTTGTTCTGCACAATCAATGCCGCTGCGTTCAGTCTCGTTTTGGTGGCAAGATTCGTACTGGATAATACATTACAATTTATGGGAGCGAAGGCAGCAGCATTTCCAATTGCAACTGCTAAAAGGCCGACGAATAAGAAAGCAAGTCGAAACATATCCTTTTGTTCTGTTTTGCTGTTACTAATACAAGAAAGTACAAATATGATACTTCCTAATACAATTTTACGGTACCGTATGTTGCAAGTTTCAAGAAGATACGGACTTCCTACGATTTTGTGAGGCTATTTTCGTATTTATCTTTTGCTCGTGAATTAAATTAAGCTAAATCGCGAGTGCTTATTACACGTGTAGCTATGGTTTCGACTCACTCGACTCATGACTCACACGAAAATCTGGCAATTCTTTACTTTTTTAGGTTGCATATATCTTTCGCCAATTTGCTTCTTTAAACCGATGACAGGACGGAACCAATAACATCAACGACAATCAACTATCAATTATTATTTGTTTTACGTACTGTATAGTTGACAACACCTGTATGAAGATATAATCAAGGTAGCACTTGTTATTACGGAGTATTCTATCTTTATCTTGAACCATGAATATCATTGCATGCTGTCTTCTTGCTGCACTTGGTGTAGCTAACCACGGGAAGGCTTTTGCTTTTCAATCAACACCTCAAATTTATCATCGCACCACCCCGATTACTTCTAATAATGAAGTGTCGTCATCTTTTCATCATCAACTATCCGCCGCGTCAGTTGATGACACCGAATCAGTTGACGTTCCCGAATACGAAAAATTAGGTCTTCCAGCTAGACCTGGACGTACATTGAAAATTGCTATTGCTGGTGGTGGAGTCGGTGGATTGACTGCTGCCCTGTACATGTTGAAAAAAGTACGTCCGTGCGGGATTTGTTCTTTCTCTCCTTTTGGGGGTGTAGGAGCGATGAATGGATTTTGTGTGAATACACACAACTTGTTCTGTTGGACTCACATAATGTTATTACTTTATTGTTCTATTTTTTGCTATCGTCCTCTGAATCCCTTAATTCTACAATCGAAAGGGCTTTGACGTGACGGTGTATGAAAAGACATCACAATTTGCTCGGTTTGGAGGTCCAATTCAATTTGCTTCTAATGCATTATCGGTATTGAAAGAAATTGACGACCGAACGTTCGATCGTGTCATGGAGAAATTTACTTTTACAGGAATTAGAACTTGTGGGATTAAAGATGGTACGGACAGATTTATCTTCAATTTTTGCCTTTTTTTTTGTCCGACGGCGAACAACAAAAACCCTCACCGAGAAATTCTCTCATGTCGTTTAATGATACATTTTTGTAGGACTCAGATCAGATGGATCTTTTCGAGTGACTAATGATTCTCTTGATTACCTCTGGAATCCCGATGCTCCTGCCGATTGGTTTGTCAAGTTCCCATTGAAAGAGTGTGCGGATTTATTTGGTCTGCGTAAGTGTTGCTGTTTTTGAGTGAGAATTAACATTCACACCATTGTGTTACAAAATTTTATCCTCTGGTCACGCGATTTGATGTATATTACATCGAAATGGAACGATGCGCTTTTTTTCTTCCCTTCTGTTTCTTTATCTGATATTCATTTCACTATTTTTTCTTAAATCCAATAAACTAGCTTACACTGGAGTAATCGACCGACCAGATCTTCAAGAAATTTTGTTGGACGAATGCAAACAAATTAAACCAGATTTTATTCAAAATGGTAACCCAGTTGTTGGATACGAAAACCACGGAAAAGGCAATGGAGTCACAGTTACGTTAGAAAACGGGGAAAACACCGAATTCGATATTCTTGTGGGTTGTGATGGGATTTGGAGTGCAGTCCGAAATCAAATGTACTCAGAGGGTGGAGTCAAGTCTAAGAATAAAAATGGAAAAAAAGTACAAGGGTGTGACTACTCGGGGTACACAGTCTTTGCTGGAGAGACACTCCTTAAAACCGATGATTACTACGAAACAGGATATAAGGTATACATTGGTCCGCAGCGCTACTTTGTAACTTCAGATGTCGGAGGTGGCCGTATTCAATGGTATGCTTTTTTTGCGCTCCCACCTGGTACCAGAAAGGCTCCATCCGGATGGGGTGGCTCGACAAGAGAAGACCAAGAGGATCCGGAAGTAAATCTCGTCGATTACATCAAATCCCTGCACGAGGGATGGACTGACGAAGTTATGACAGTTCTAGATTCAACCCCACCTGAATCCGTTGAGCAACGTGATCTATACGATAGAGCGCCCGAATTTTTTCGAAGTTGGGCAGATGGTAATGTTGTCCTCATGGGTGATGCCATTCACGCAATGATGCCCAATTTAGGACAGTAAGTGTTTTATCCAAAATTTGAACTGTTATTGAGTACTACCATATTGCACTTCGTTGTTGTTGCTGTTGTTGAGACCGATGACTAACTGACTTTTTTCCTTTCCGTTCAGGGGAGGATGCCAAGCGATCGAGGATGCATATGTTCTTACTGAAACTCTCGCGAACGTAAGATCTACCGAGAAGATCGAAGATTCTCTACAAGATTTTTATAGAAAACGTATTTTAAGAGTGAGCGCTGTGCAATTTATGAGTCGATTGGCCAGTGACTTGATCATCAACGCATTTGACACACCATGGAGTCCTCATGACGATCTTGGAAAGTCTTGGAAGAGTTATCTGACGTTCTTTTGGAAGGTAAGCACATCATTTATAACTATTAACGGGCAAAATTCAGATAGCAATTGTAGTTCCACACCATACTTACCAAAAGAACTATTTTTTCTTGTAATCAGCCAATTTTGCAATATGCAATTTTCCCAGCTCAGTTTGCATATCTATATTCCTATTACCCAACGGGGAGGTGAGTGATTATTGACTTCTTTATCATTACTGCGTTTGCCATGATTTTTTTGAAAACGGAATTTAGTTATTCAACCTTTTGTGTCTTGTTTCTTTTATGACTGTCTTATTTAGGATGGACGACGTTGCTCAGAGATTAAATGAAGAATGGAAGACGAGACATTTTGAGTCGAGTGAAGAAGCTTTTGCGAAGGCCGATGAAGGGTTTGTAAGGGAATCAGGACCATCGTTTTTCCAGAAGGGTAAAGAAACAAAAACAGTTCTAGCAGCGAAAAAAAAGTAAAAATAATAAAGCTATATAAAAACTACGAATAATATTTATATCATAATTGATCGATCAATCAAGATAAAAATCACATTACATTATCTAATCAGTATCTCTACTCATACTATACTGTAGTCCAGTGTTATCTTTCACCTTTGCATTCTCCTTTGTCCAGGTAGATGACATTACAATTTATAAAATGGGATGAAGATCCAAAATTGACTCTGTCGCCTTTCTTTTTACCGGGAACAGGTAGAATACGAGAAATCAACGGCTTCCCTAATTGCTCTGCTAACGTTACCATATCCAAGAGAAGTGACCGCAAACTTTGCTCAGATTGTGTATGCAGATGTACATCACTTCCAGGCACACATACCATATCAATTCCATTCGCACACACTGGTAAAATGTTGATGAGGCGACGTGGGCAACTCGACGATTCGATTAGTTGAACAAAGCGCCTATCACTACACACTGGAATATCCAGCCCACAAAATCCAGTAGAACGGATACATTCCATACTTTGCAAGACTTTACTGATCGCAGTACACGCTGCAATAGTTCCACATTCACCAAATTCATCAATCTCATCCAGGCATTCCAATGCAGATACGAAGGAGCTGGTTTTGAAAGGGAAATGTACGGTTGTGTCAATGCCCATAAACCGAAATGATATTGGTTGAACACCATTGTGGATATGATTCGAACAGCTATGGGCTATACCTGGTGGAAATAGAACATGCATCATAACGTCACGAAATATCTTGTCAAGATCTCTAATCGTGTTACCATGTTTACCGTTTTTTTTGCTTTGTGTATCATCAGTAGAACAAAAATTAGTTGCAATTTGTTGAATAGGTATCAACGCCTCAACCATACCTTGTCGGAAGATTGTATCTATATTTTCTATGGTACCACATTTCCGCAAAAGAAGTTTCACGATGGAGGAATTCTCAAGCCCGATAGCAAATCGAACATCAAAACGTCTGTGGTCAATTTCTTCTCCCGTACCAGCTTCCTCCTCCCGTTTCTCCTCTTCTTCGTAATACGCCACAGGGAAACATGGATTCCATGGCTTACATGTTTTCGCGGCGACGGCAAAACGAAAATTCGCAAGACCTTGAGAATTGACAGAGGAAATATCATATACCATTTCTTTTGCCTCGTGAGCTCCGACGTGGTCGTTGGCATTGAGCATAAAAAAGCAATGAAATTTCTCAGAGGAAGCTATAATTTGACGTACACACGCTAATTCATTAGTATTTTTTGCAGGACCGAGGCAGCAACCAAATATACCATGGCGATGTAAGAGTGAACCCAAAAATTCCAAACGATCAGCCAGAACGAATTCATCATTTTGTAAAAGCCAAACCCCAAATGGATTCGTCGCGATTCGCAATGATTCCACGATATAGCCATCCTCTTGGTATTTTATTTCGAGATCTTTCAGACCATCCACCACGGCATCAATTTTAGCTTTCAGAGATGGGAACATGGATAACGTATAGTCAGATTTTTCCAAAAAATCAAATTCTGTCAACTTGATAAATGCAGTTATCGTACGAATTTTCGGTTTCGTTGTCTTGCGACCGGCATCCTCAACGGTTGTCGATGAAAGATGTTCCGTTTTATTGGACGTCGATAGACTACATCCACTTTCTAGGCTGTTCTTACTATCGATTGTAGGAAGTGGAGGACGCATTATTTTTGGTACATGATTGTGTCACATTATATTTCGCATTTATAATTCTTTAACATGAAAATCAACATTCAACTACAATTATAAATGTCAAAAGGAACTTTCTTCTGTATTGAACAAAGATAATAATGTTCAATGTAGAAAAGATAATGTAAAAAGCGAAAATCTTAAAAATTTCCCACAGTCCTCAGTCCTGAGTCCGTCCGTGATCGATGGACAATTCGATACTGTAATGTACATTATTTCATAAAGTTGTGTCAATTGTAGATACTAGATACTAGATACTAGCTGATGATCAAAACTATAACAGCAACAAGTAGTAGTAGTACCAATACAAGTGCTTTAATGAATCAGATTATTCGGTAAAGGATAAGCACCATCAACGAATCAATCATGGAGATAGAGATAAATTTCCGCTTTGACGAAAACGGAAGGACTGGTAACATCAAGAGGGAGGCAAAGGATGAGGATGATTCATTAGTGGATAAAAAGAATGGAATGGATTATGATTACAAAGTTCAAATGACTAACATACAAGAATCAATTAACGACGAAAGTAGTTCTACCGAAAAATCATGGCTGGATGATATCCTGTTGGATTGTGAAATCAGTGATTACGTGATGATGCCACAAACATACTGGATGCCAGCTGATGGACATACCAAAGCGCGTTGTGCTCTCGAACAATTTGCTCTTGATATATTTCATCATCACGTTCCAGCAGATCTCGATTACGACCGTGAAACTAGTGGTGCAGAATGGTGGTGCCAGCTCCGCCCTTCACCTCACAAAACTGGTCGGTATTCTGCCCAGGAATGTTCCGACGCAGATGATAGTTCTAAGGACCCCTTCGTTAACGGAATCTCATTTCATGTCGACAAGGATGAAGAATTACGGTTACTAACTGGAGGATCAACATACGTTCACCCTCATCTTTCCACAGTAACATACTTAACCAATATTGGTAGGCAAGTGCACTTTGACGTTCTCGTCTCAAATGTTTTCTCTCCGCCATATTATAGTTCTCACAACTCTTGTCTCACTGTTCTTTCCTTTTAGTCCAACCTTGATTATGGATTGTTGTATTCATCCATTGACAGGGGAATGGATCGAACCAGACGAATTTGTGGAAGGATTTGTAACCTGGCCCGCGGTCGGTAAGCACACATCATTCGACGGTAGAAACCTTCATGCTTCTCCACCCGACTTAATGGGCGAAAAAGGTACTTTTGAAAAGCAGTTAGAATTTATAACAAATGAGGATGACATTCCAAAACTACAAAAAAGAAGACATCGTCGAGTTACTTTCCTTGTAAATATCTGGTTAAATTACCATCCATATAATGTGAAACCATTCCCAGATTTAATGGTAGATAAAATGAGTGGTAGGGACATAATAAAAAGGAAATCTTTGAAATTCTTGGCTCCACCAAAACATAATAGTACGTCAACTGCATTGCATGTCCAAAAGACTACTATTAGACATCGAGAAGTAACCGAAATTGCTGCTACAGAGAAAGAAAAGGATAACACGTACAAAGGGCAACAATTTACCTGGCCATTGGGGAACGAAAAATCAGGAGAAAAGTTGATTTGTCAAATACCATTACAGTCTATTTCAGATGCATCTCGTAAGGGTGGTAATGTTCAAATTCAGTGGCAAAAAATGAAAAACGATTTGAATTTGAATGTGAGTGCCTCTACCGTCGAAGGTACAGATGATGATGATGTTTGCTTTCGTCTCTACGATGGAAAATCTAACAAAATAGTAGTAGTAGGAGAGGGACATGACACATCCGGCAAGCGTAACTCTGAAGATCAATCAAAAAAAATTAAAGAGCAGGTGTTGGCATCTGATAATGAAAGTGCGAAACGTCATCGCGTCAATTAAGTAAGATTTAATGATTCGCTATTGGAACAAAGATCTACTATATTTTGGAATCCAATGAATTCTCCCACCTTTGGAAATTGTCGTACTTTAATTTGTTCCTCCTGCTCTTCGTGTTTGTGTTTTGTCTCGTGATACGCTTTGGGCTTATCGGTGATTGGCGTTCTCGGTCCTTTACGTTAGTGGGGTTGTACTTATTTTGTTCGTATTCTTCCTTTTGCCTTGAAACCGAATTGCTCTTTCCTTCTATTATTGGACTACCACGAGGCACACCAAACCATTCATCAAAATCACCGTGTTCTTTCCTTTGAAATCCGTCGTCACTATTACTATGCCAACTGTGATCTTCCCAGTTCTTTCGGATATTGAGTCCAGGGAGATCTTCAATACCCATATTCGTAGCGCGCTTTGAATCAATGGCTGGTAATTCTGATAGTCCAAAATCTTGGATGAGTTGATTAATGAAAGAAACTAAACTTTCCGACGATTGTTCTGATCCGTCGCGACGACGACTTTGAAAGTAGAACGAAATCATAGAATGATAGGCTAGAAGCAATGATTGTTCCATTTCTGCAGGATCTCGCCCTTCGATCATATCTTGTCGTAGGAGACCCAACTCATTCTTGAGATTTTTCCGTATTCTAAACTCTGCTGATTTCGTCTTATTGGATAGTAAACGATGTTGCAAGAGATCGTCGAGGATTAATTCAAGCCCTTCCAATTCTTCCTCGACGAAGTCTTCTTCAAATTCTGGAAGAATCAACAGCCCCTTCCCTAATTTTCCGGCTCTACCCGTCCTTCCCAGTCGGTGAATATATGTTTCTCTATCTTTTGGCTGCCCAATTTGAATCACATGGGAAACGTCTGGATAGTCTACACCTCGAGCACTCACATCACTTGTCAACAAAATCCCTTGTGAGGCATTGCGAAATCGTCTTGCGACTACGGTTCGTTCTCGCTGATGCATTTTCCCATGGATTTCCCATACTCCTGTTGTGTACCCCAATCGCAAGGATAAAAACTTGGAATATAATTGTGCCAGTCGTGTCATATCAAAAAATACAATTATCTTATTTTTTTTCTTTTTCGATGATTTTTTATCATGGTCATCAGCTCTATCTGTCGCCATTAAGTTCAGTAGGACTTCCATTGACCCAGTCCAAAATCTTTGTGATGGTAACACTATATAAGATTGCTCGGTATTCATGTTGGTATGCGTCGTGGGATCGTCGTCGTGAATACAATCAACCATTTGGTAATAAGTTTCATCACCATTGCTGCTGCCGCTATCATTGTTACTATTGTTGCGCTTGCCACCATTTTGATTATTTTTGGATGAAGATGTTGACATAGCAAGATCCACAACATCTAAAACGCCAGGTGCTAGCGTTGCCGAAAATAAAAGCGTTTGCCGGCATAGTGTTCCTGGTGCTGATGAGTGCGTTGAAATGGAAGAGGAGGAGGAGGGAAGAACCGATGCTCCTGTGGAAGTATCGTTCAGGCAGGATAAAATATCCTGAATATCTCGTCTGAATCCTAATTCCAATAGTCGATCTGTCTCATCCAAAACCAAAGTATTCAAATTTCCATTTTGAAGAGCACATCGAAACGGTATGGTGCGTTCAGCATCAACGTCATTATTCTCGTCATTATGCTTCCGACGAGGAAGTTTCAATGTGGTCGTGGCTCTGAACCAAGGAGTATAAAATTAAGAAAAGGCATTCGAAAGTCAGCACCACAGAAAGAAAGATAAAACTCGAAGGTAATGAATATAGGGCAAACAGTGTTATTTCTTCTTTTTCTTACAGATGATCTTTCAATCTTCCTGGAGTAGCTACAAGAATTGTTGGCAATCGAGACTGAAATCGGCGAACATCCTCTTCTTTCGGAACCCCACCGTAAATGACTTGTGCAGATAATTTGGAAGATCTATCGCGATGATTGTCGTGTATTGATAATAACTTTTCCGCCTCTTTATGGATTTGCGCAGCCAACTCTCTGGTTGGAGCAAGGACAAGAATCGGTATTCTGAAGTTGTTTTTGAATTTATCAATTGAGGTGGATATTGTATCATCGTTATTGTTGTATTGTTGTTCTCGTAAAAGTTGCCGCTCGAGACTTGGGACCAAAAATGCAAGTGTCTTCCCAGTGCCTGTCCGAGACCGAGCAACGAGATTATGCCCATTGAGGATGAAATCGTATGTCTTTTCTTGAATTTCTGTTAATCGATGAAGGCCCTGCCTTCGAAGAGCTTTAAGTGTTTGAGGGTGCAAGTTCAGGTCTTCGAATCGACACGAAGGATGAAATCGGTCTTCATCATCATCGCTGCTGTGTGTCACTTTCTTTATTATTTCTTTATTATGCGCGACGGTCGAATGGAAAGAAATAGAAGCAGGCCTTTGCAACATCGGTGAAAAAGATGACCCCCATGATGGGAAAGGCGACAACGATAGTGTAGCTCGTATATGATTAGATGGTACTTGTATTCCGACAAAACCTGTAGAGCATAATATCTTCGCGCTATTTTGGTACGAACGGTATGCATGATAGTTTGTGTTTGAGACAGTCAATGATTGCAGTATTTGTATTCGACGGGAGATCATTGTGGGGGAATCTCCTTTATAGGTCTATATTTATGTATGAAACGATGTTCGATGTCCTCGATGATCTACTGTACTGCTACATTGATGCATTGACCTAAAAGTACAATGTCTACTTTAAATGTTGTTATCCTTTTTCATTCGTACATTCGAACATTCGAACATACCTGGTACAGGGGGCCAAACTTGGGGGATTCAGTAAAGGGGGAGATATATGAAATGATTATTATTCGAATATTTAAATCTTAAAAAAAAAAACTCGTAATATCATTCATATGACAATGATCAATACAATACTATACAATACAACTGAAGATTACGAAGATAAGCGACCTTGTATTAGTTGAGAAATGAAAGAACTAGTGGATGATATCAACCTCAATAGGAAGTCCAAAAACAACAAGATAAGCGAGGCGACTACTAATACTGCAACTACAGGGATTCGTCACAGTTATGTGGTGACAGGTGTCGTTGCCAATGCTCGACTCTCGCCACTTCTTCCAAAAGAATGGGTTGATATAACTCCGAATAGAGTCGATGCGTCCGACGATGTTTCTACGGCAGATTCTTATAAGTCGCAAACAACAATGATTCCCAGTTTTCTATGGGAAAATTCTCCCCGTCGAGAAACCAAAGGTTATCGAGATGACGTAACAGTATATTCTCATCTGCCAAACGGAATTAATATACTGGATTCGAAGTGGGTATTAGGTCGACTCTTTGCTGATGATTATGATACTCGTACCTGGGACAGCAGTAGTAAGAAGGTCAACCGGGATCCACTATTGGCTACATGTAAAACTCATCTTTTCTGTGGCTTAAATGGTTTCAATAAATTCGCCGAGTCTGTTAAGCTCCTTACCACCGACAACAACAATGATCACAACGACGACGACGACGACGACGAAAAGAAACGGCGATACGAACTGGAAAAAATTATTAGCAATTTGCCTGACTTAGCAGTAGGGTCATCAAAGTCACCATCTCACTTGTCAGCAGAACAAAAATTGGTAGTCGATCGACCACCTATCAATATGTTGAATTGGTGGGTTGTAAAGGATGCAGGTTCGAATGGCGCAGGTGGTGTATGGGTTGTAGGGCGAGAAAACGCCAAGGCCTTTGGTGACTGCGACTCGGGTACAAGTCCGCTTTTTGAATCACATAAATATGTGGCACAAGAATATGTTTGGCCACCAGTACTATATGACGGAAAAAAATGTCACGTACGAGTGTATGTGACTATTACGTGTGATGGTCAAGCATTTATCCATCGGCGGGCGTTTTTACACGTTGCCAATGACAATTTTACCATATATAACGACGATACCGGTAGTGATGATGGAAAAGCATTTAAAGATTCCACCCACATTACAAACTGTTGCGCAAACAGTCACGATGACGACAAATTTGCCGGTGAGATCCTTGCAGATTTTTGTGAGACCAAATATACGACTTGGAAGAGTGACGACGACGACGATCTAAAGCAACAACCCATTATTCCCTTGGCAGATTTCTTTCCCTCCGTTCAAGCAACAGTTTCCGCTGTTGTACAAAAATCTTTTAGGAAAGGCTTTATCGAGGGAGGGCAGAAGAACAACGGATTTGAATATTGTGGTATGGACTTTATGTTGTCGTACAAGAAGAAAGAGGATGTTGTTATCGACGGTAACAATTCTGATGAGACATTACAACCTGTCGCCTACTTATTAGAAATAAATTCACCACCAAGCCAAGATACAGCTTCTTCGTTGCCCCACGCAGAAAATTTGCACAACGAAGTCCTCAGAGATTGGATGACATATTGGATAATTCCCAAGATTGATCACAATTATCTACCTATTGCAGGTGGATGGCAGCATTGTTCCGTTAGTAGTAGTGATAGAAGTGATAGGAGTAGTACTAGTACAGGTACAGAACAAGTCAACAACAGTCATGAACGAAAAGAAGACCTGATACTACCCTCCAAGGCTTCCATTTTAAACAAAATAAGATGGGCACTGTATGAAAGTAAAGTACAGAAGAATAAGATGCAACAGAATGGCGGGAACCAAGATCGAAATGACGAAGTAACTAATATAAACGAACATGATAACAATAACGATGACCATAAGGGTACGCAACTACAATCGAACGTCAAACATGACGATAACGGTGATGATTATGTCTGTAACGATAATGTGAATACTAGTACAACTGCTATTGAAATCTCAAGGTTCGCGCGTTCACAATTTCCATTCTTTTCCTCTTCTTCCTGTTCAACTAATGGTGATGTCGCTAATCACCAAAACGACAATAATAACAAATCGACCTTCAATGATTCAAAACAACAACAGCAGCAAATTTTCTTTGAAAATGCTGGTGGAACTCAAGTCCCGCAATCTGTGATTGATTGTGTCCAAAAATCACTCATCCGTCGACATAGGGAGATAATTGGAAATGAAACGAAAGCTGCTGCCCGTGAAACACTCAGAAAAATACTAGTAGGTGGTAATGAGAAGAAGACGGACGCGTCCTCGGTAGTCCTTCTCGGCTTAAATACGACATCCCTTTTAGTATCACTCGCTCAACGGTATGTTCAGCTCCTTTCTTCAACTGACGAAGTCGTGCTCAGTACAGAGAATCATGTAGCAAACTTTGAACCATGGATTGAGGCGGCAACAACAGCAGGTGCCACAATCAAACTTTGGACGCCTTTTCGAAAAAAGCATCAGGATGAACATAGTTCATCGTCATCGTCATCGTCATCGTCATCGCTACCGTTACTATCAAAGTATGAAACCTCCTCCAATATAAATGATCTCATTACTCCTCATACGAGAGTAGTCGCCCTTCCTCATGCATCAAACGTATTGGGTTCGATTCGACCAATATCAGCCCTTTCTAAAATGATAAAATACCATAGCAACGGTTATGCTCACGTTGTTGTTGATGGTGTTGCAGTTGCTGCTCATGCCTTCGTTGGACTTGACGAGAACTTTGGAGGAAACGTGGATTGGTACGTTGTCTCAATACATAAGCTATTTGGACCCCATTTAGGAGTGTTAATGGCGAACCAGCAAAGTAAATCAATCGAACAATTTCTAGAGGCAAACGATCCTTCTTGTCCCGGGACAACCACTAACGAAGAAAGACTGCAAATTCTACTTGAATCAGGGACTGCAAACAACGAAAGTTGTGCCGGAGCTAAAGGACTAGGGATGTATTTTAAATTGGTATCCAATTGGTACGAAGGGAAATTAGGAGGCAAATCTGCATTCACTTCTGGCATGATTGCAACCGATACCATGGTCTCTATGAGAGAAGTGAGGCTAGTTTATAGTCTGTTTCGAAAAGTAGAAACGTCGTTGCTTAAAACACTAATACGGCGACTTTCTCGCTACCCCTTGGTGAGGATATTAGATGGGTCGAGTATGGAATACCTTCATTGCGGTAGTGGCAGTGGAAGTGATCGCAGTGCTTTACTTCGTCTCCCAACAGTATCTTTCGTCCACAAAATCATCCCGTCTCGCGACATCTACACTTTTTGTCTCGAGAAAGGAATTATTTGTCGTCATGGATTTTTCTTATGCACAAATTATCTGTCTGATGACTTCAATTTTTCCGACAATCAAGATGGTGTTTTTCGCATTTCTCTCGCCCATTACAATACCTCCCAGGAAGTCGAAACAATTTGCGACAACTTTGAGAAAATGCCAAGATGGGATAATTGATTCGCTTGCCTCTGATTAAAAGTACATTCATATCAAAAAAATATCACATGCTGTTATTGTAGAAAATCATTTGTCAAACAATGTCCAGCTGCTGTAGACGCTTTATATTAAGGAGGAAGGAGGAGGATAATTCAGGTCAATCCAGTCATAATTTTAGAATACTTGCATACTGGCAACGATAGCAGAAGTCAGAATAGTAATAGACTGTTTGATTGAGATACACAAAATAGTCTTTGTGTATGTGAAATGTGAATGATATAATCTATCTATGAATGTCTATCTAGCTACTAGTGTGGAAGTGAATAAATGAAGAATCATATAGCGAGTAGTCCTCTAATGGATACCCAGGAAGCTGATGGAACATAGAGGTTTCACACCTTATAGTCAAAGAGTGTGTTGGTTTGTTGTAATGTTCTGCACCTTAGTCAATGTTCTCTTCAATGAATTGATCAACTAACAATGGTATTACAAAATCTATCACCACACATAGCCTGGAAGAAAGCATTTCTGGTGTTCCATTAGGTAGATCCAAAAAGTTAATACAATTATACACGAAACAATGCATGCATGGTGTCTTTGATCAGAAGTCAGAGATCTTAAAAAGGGCTTCATCTCTATTATTTAGTACAAAATGGGAAGATTCATTTCTATATTTTATATTTAGTACAAAATGGGAAGATTTTGGGGGGGGACGGGGGAAATCACTTTTAATGTGATTTTCGCCAATAACGGTCGATTAACGATTATCACCACACACAACATTATTGAATTAACTGTGGCTTCACAAATAAAAATATGACTTTGAACTTTAAACTTGTATTTTTACAAAAAGCAAGCGACCGACGACGACGACGACGACACCAGTAGAGAGCAGAGCTTTTAGAAGTAATACATTTATTAAACGAAAGCGATCAACGAAGATGGGATTTCAGGAAAATTTACGCAAGTTCGACAACCATAGCAGCGTTTCGAAGGAATTTCGAGTAAGTGTGTTATAATAATATTCAATAAGTGTTAGTCTACTAATCAACCTGAGTATATATTTCTTTGTATGTAACAAAACAGATGAAAACGATGGTGTGCTTGGTGAAGGATCTTTTCTATCATCAATTGGATTCAAGTAGAGTAATGGTTAAAATTCTAATCTTTTTGGCAAACATTTTTCTTCTTCTACAGGTTTATACATTTCATGGAGCTGTGCTTTCGGTAGTGACGGTGATTGGTACGTTCAATTGTAAAACTTTATTAGTGTATATTGCGAAGTCATTACTACTTAGTAATAGTATTTTCATCCTTATTTTCCATCATTTCCTCCTATAAATTCAATATAGCAATCACTTACTTGGTGTTTACGGAGATGGGTTACAATTTCAAGCTTATAATGACGGAAAGGGTACACGTCAATGCTACTTCCCCGACTGGACTGGACGTAGAATTCGATATAAGTCTTCCCCTCGTACCATGTAGTGTTCTAAAAATTGATGCAAATGATCCCTCTGGTCAGACCCAGTCTTTGCATTTAGATCAACGTCATCACGTTTGGAAGCACAGGATCAAAGTTGACGACGAGGGAGAAATTGAATTTTTAGGAGATAAACGCAAACTGGAGCAGGGAAGTACTTTGAAGGAAGAGCATCTAGAAGAGTTATTTGATACTATGAATAAAGAGAAGGGTGTAACCGATGATGAGGAAGAAAAAACTGTAGATTGTGGTTCGTGCTTTGGCGCTGGAGAAGAAGGGGAATGTTGCGATACATGTGACGATGTGAAACGTGCCTACACTCGTAAAGGGTGGCATATCCAAAACCCCGACGAAATTGATCAATGTAGAAAAGAGAAGAAAAATGTAAAGGAAGATGAAGGGGAAGGATGCAATGTACATGGCCTCGTTGCACTCGATAGCGGTGGTGGGAGCTTTCACTTGGCTCCTGGTCGGGAGATGGACCATGCTATGGATCCGTCAGATATTGGATCAATATTCGAAATGCTCTTGAGGTAAGTAATTGAATCGGTGATTGATTAATCGATTGATCAAAAATAGAGAAATGTTATCGTGTGAAATAACATTTTATTTCTCTTTTTCGTTCATTCCATTTATTAATTTCATCTTCTATCAGTACTTTCGAGCAATTCAATATGACACACACTGTTCACAAGATTCGTTTCGGAGATGCATTTCCTGGAAATAAAAATCAACTAGACGGTGTAAATCGTGTTATTGCCGATGGATATGGCATGTACCAGTATTATTTTAAAGTACGTCTTGAATTGAAAATTAAATTAAATTGTGTGTTTGTGTGATCATTTTTTTCTCTCTCTTTCGTATCGATATGACGCTCACTCATAACATATTATTAAATGAAATTGACTTGTTGGTAATTTGAAGATTGTCCCAACCCTAGTAAAATTCAAAAACGGGACGAGCATTCAAACTAATCAATACAGTGTCACGGAACATTTGAGACACGTCAATCCAGGAGGTGGTAGAGGTCTCCCTGGTGTTTTCTTCTTCTACGAAATATCGCCTCTGCATGTCGAAATAGTCGAAGACTATCGGAAGGGTTATCTGGGATTTTTTACTTCGGTTTGTGCTATTGTTGGCGGAGTCGTTACAACCATGGGGCTTTTGGATCAAATACTTTATTCTCAAAACCAACGAAGCTCTGGTAGAGGTCAAGGTCTTGTTCAATAGATAATTTATTGAGTGATGAGACTCATTTGTATCACTGTACATTAAAAAAATTAAAAATACTCTAATATACCACTACAATACAGTATCTATGATGCTAAGGAAAAGTATTGCCCACCTCAAGAAAAATCCATTAGGATATCTCCAGCAATCCTAGTAACATGATTCGCTCCTATAGGAGTTTTAGCTTTGCTATCAGATTCGTCATGTCTTTGTTGTAGGTTAATATCTTCATCACATTCCGCCTTTTTTTTAATGTTACAAAAAACAGAGCACGAGATCGCAATAATTTTAGAGTCAGCTATTTTTCAACCCGGTTTTCAAACATAAATATTTTTTACTTGTACTACGGTAGTACTAGTCTTCTTACCTCAACCAACGAACGCCTAATATCAAACAAGAACAGAAAATATTGCGAGAGAATCAGAAAACTGTGTCTTTTCCTCGAGAATTTATCTTAGTTTTTCTTAATGCCAGCTATCTTCTCAAGACTTACCTATGCGCGTCAACCAAAAAGAGTCGCAATGCTTCTGAAATAGCACTCGCGGTATCAGTTGACACTCTCTTATTAGACTTGGCTGTTTCCGGTGGATAACTCAAAACGAGCTTTTTGGACAGTTCGTGGGGTATTTTCTCCATCTATCTATCGTACGTTTAACTATTCAAATATATCAATTGGTCCGAAGAGAAGTCTACTCAAATCTGAATCTATTGTGGACGTCGTCGACTCACTCACTACTCACTTCTCGATCTGTGTTGTGTTCGAGTGTCATCAGAGTTTAGAGTGTGTGAGGAATTTATTTGTTAAACAACGTCCTCCTAGTGGAATCGTCACGACGCGCGCCGTTAGAACTTTATTATGGCGCGAAGTGTTGTTTCGTCGTCGTGAATAATTCAGTGTCATTAAAATCGAAAAGAATATTAGCGAAGCAAAGTAAGAATGTCATTTGTCATTTTAATATTGACAATGACGAGCGCTTTGACAATGTTCAAATAAGCAAGTTCACAATTTAGAGATAATCAGCAATAATGACGATGAGTAGCATCAATTGCCGATTAATAGCCAACAATAATGACATTCCCAAAGAAGTGAAGACAACTCGCGACAACAAAGAGAATTTGAGAAAGAGTCCCCCGTCATCGTCTACCGCCACCTCAAAACAGTTATTGGATTCACCCGACATTGAAAGAGTTATCGAGGGTTTTCAACAAGAACTGGATAATCTGAGCAGAAGCTTTGATCTTCTAGCTACATCCCATAGTCAATCGAAATCAGCAAAAATGTCAACTGAATACTATCCTTTCTCTGCTCGAAAGCAACATAGTAGTAATACGAGAAAATCACAAGCACGCACACCACCACCTACTACACCACCTCAAGATCCACCACCACCAGTGGAAACTCCTTTAGTTAGCGCCGCTACGCCTAATCGGAACAAAAATTCCAGTGGAAGACAGTACTTCAATGGTCGTAGTCGTGGTGATTATTGCTGGGAAAATGAAAATGAAAACGAGGACGACTTCACTATCCATCGCTTGCGGGCAAGAGTCGCTGAATTGTCACTTCAATTAAACTCGAAGAAGGATGTAGAAGAAGAAAATCGCCGTTTGAAAGCAAAAGTCACCGAATTAAGTCGTCAGATATTGGTTTCAAAGAAGGAAGCAGAACACGAAAATAATACTACTAGCTACGATACTGATACTAGAACTAATAGGGGCCAACAAAAAGAGCAACAGCAACAACAAGAAAACCACACATGGATCCAAACATCCATAGTGTTGATCGACATCAAAATCTAGATATACCCTACGAACGAACACATCGACAAGAACGCTACTATGATGAAAACTCATTTTTCAACTACACATCAAGACGAAGATGAGAATATAGCAGCAGAAGTAGAAGCAGCAACTAAAGCAGGAATTGTGTACCCAGAATTTACGCCAGGCACTAATTTCGTTGCGGTAAGAGAAATACAAATATAAAGATTCAGTTCTTGTTTTTGGCTCACAATGTATCGTGTAATTTTGTCTCATTTCCCATCTGTGAACGGCCACTTTATCTACTGTTATTTATTATTCATAAAGGAATTGGCAAAATTTATGACGTTGGATCAAGACAAAACGGCACTGCTTTCCGTTATCATTGATCAGCACTGGGATAAATTGAAATTCCGCATGCGGGAAGATGCAAATGGTGATGCAAATGGTTATTAGTTTTCGTACTCTGCAAATTTCATTTCCAAATAATATTTTAAGGGGCACAAGCTAAAAGCTGTAAAATTACGTTTAAGTAACTAATAAAACCTAGTTTTGATACGACAAGTTGTTTGATACGACAAGTTGTAGTAGCCAAGTGACCTCTATACGTGGCCTTGGATTTTTTTAAAATTTAATGTTGGAGTCGGTTATTCTGATAAAATACTCGGGCATCCATAGAGCAATAACTCAAATTTAATACGTTTATGAATAGAGAGGATGAGCACTGTGAAGCGTCACAATGTACCCAATAAGTAAGGCTTTTCCTCCTGGGAGATTATTGTCCGAAAGCATGCATAGTTATATAAATGCTGATGTTTTATTGAGTTGTTAATTTTGCTGTAGCTTTTTTGTCCCGATCTTGTCTACTCTTACGATTCGAAGAAGATTGTATGCTATTAAGCTGGGTATTTTCGTCAGTGGATTTTCTCCTGCGTGGTTTACGATCGCCATTTCCTGCCGACGAGGAACGAGAGCTATTTTTACTCAAGGAATTGCGCTCCTGCTCCTTTGCAATACTTTCGGATACAACACCACTTGCACTTAAGCTGTCAACTGTTGTTTGTGCGCAATGATTCCGATTCGAGTCCATGCTCATGTCAAAAGACTTTGATTTTTCCACTCCCCTGCTAGGTCTAGACCTACTAGTACCGGAATCTTTATTTGGTTCGCTCTTTCTCATTCGATTCGTTACTAGTGCATCACCTGCAACTGAGTTACTTTTAGACCGACCAGGAGGTGGTTTTCGTCTATGAGGTTTACCCGAGGATATTCTTTCCTTTCTCCCATTTTTATGTCCTCGAATATGTTCAGACTGAGTCGTAATACGAGAGTCGTCGACATCGTTGTCGTCATTAGACCCATTCCTCTTGTATCTAATTTTCGGTCTACTATTTCCAAGTGATTTTTGTCGATGCGGTTTATCTGAGGAGGATACTTTCTTCCTTTCTTCTTCTTTTGTTATTTGACTCATCCCATCTTTTATGGCGGAAGATTCATTACCACCGGATCTCTCACCACTTCTCGATCTTGACGGTGTTTTTCTGGAACGAGGTCTAACCGAGGGGGTATCATTAGTATCTCCCTGTTCTTTTATACTACCATTGAATGAGTCGTAACCACCCGAGCTCCCACCACTTTTCGATCTCGACGGCGCTTTTCTGGAACGAGGTCTAGCCGAGGGGTCATCATTGGTATTTCCCTGTTCTTTTATAATACCATTGGAAGAGTCATCACCACCGAAGCTATCACCACTTCTTGATCTTGACGGTGCTTTTCTGGAACGAGATCCAACCGAGGGGCACCATTAGTATTTCCCTGTGCTTTTTTAATACTTTCTCTTCTAGATGCATGCTTTCCATTCTCACTGCGTTTTTTGAGTGATGAGTTTCGTTTGATATCTGATGGTTTTGTCTTTTTCTCGTCATTACGACTTGAAGTACCTAAATGCGCAATATCATCTAGCAATTTAGACTTTGATTCCATTTGATGTGTTGACATTAGATTTCTGCGGTTATCAGAGCGGAGAAAGGTGGCCTTACGAGAGTCGCTAGCTTTAGTGTGATTTTTCTGACTTTTCTTGAGCCCGTCAGTGGCACTATCATTATTACTACTTTCAGTTTTCCACCACTCATTTTCGTCGTTAACTTTACCGGATCCAGAACTGTTGTTATTTCCAATATTACCACGCGATGCAAAGAAATCTTCTTCCATTTCGGATACGGAATCTTGATTTAATTTTGATATAGCTATGCCAGCCTTTTTCTTAATCTGCAGCTTATTATATGCTGTAACAGAATACCACTTACGATGCTGATACTTGTCATAGATAAATTTGCTCCGTTGTTCTAGATCCGTATGACAATCAGGCCTCGCATTGGCTTTTATTTCATCATTTAACTTTGCTTGGAATAAAACGTTTATCAAAGCGTTCCCACCATCCCTCATCGCAATTATCTCTTTTTCTTTCCCTGGTAAAAGTGACACGCAAAATAAGAACAAGGATACGCACGTGAGACAAAACTAAAACTGTCAATCCTAACTACGTAGTTAGTCTTTGTGATCCAATCTAGCGCAATCACCGGCTAACTTAACTTGACTTACATTCATCTAAGTTTACGCTCCTTACGAAGCAAATATGAGTACCCATACGTCGATGGGCGCCGCTACAATGAAAGCAACAAAAGCATCCTATAGGACTTTTGAAAGGAAGGTCAGGGGGAGGAACGATTAGAGAAGCCCACGTGGGCCGTTTATCTATTATTAGCACAGCGATTTTTATTGATTCGAATATTAAGTAATTGTATGTAAAAAATTTAGAGAATAATCACGTGTGTCAGTGTCGTAAATAAAGGATACCCGGTCGATCGGTCAACATCATTATATTGGAAGAATTCAACACTAGAAGAAATTACATACCTCCACAATCGGCGCAAACTATGTTCTCTGGAATTCGCATCAACTCCTTTAGTTGCGACTTCAATTCATCCTGCGATATTACCATCATGGCTTACGAAATTGACAGTCGCCCGTCCGTCTTAATATATAATATTATTATTATTATCTTTCCTTTATTCCATTCGTTCATTCCCTTCTTGAATTTCTTCGGTTTGTTTCAGAGATAATTATATTGATCGTAAGAGAATAGAAAAGACCAAGATAGAAGGTTTGTGTGTTGTGTGTCACAAACCTCCCGACATCGCTTGTCTCTTCAGGTGAAAACAAAAAGACAGTATACTTCTATTAACAGTTAGTGAGATCGTACATCGGCATTTCGAGCATAAACGATCGATGCACTCTTATTACCGGAAGAAATCAATAATAATGAGCGAATTCGCAAATACCGTAACTACTAGTAACAAAAAACCGCTTTTTGTGATCTTTCATCCTTTTTCTTATGACTTCCTACTTTTTAAACTAGTGTTTTAGTCGTGGAAATTTCTAGGCGTATGATACTCTCCCTTTTCGCACAACACGTATATATATAATATAATATTTGAGATGTGAGTCGATCGAGTCAATTTAGATTTATCTCTTAAAGTTACACATAGAATTATTCTTTTATATTATTATATCATAATATTATTGATCATTATTCTAAAATTAAACAACACATACGATTCTTCTAATTTTCTTCTACTTTTACATATCAGTATACAGTATATAACAATATTATAGTACTGTATGATGCGAGGCTTTGATCTTTGCATACATATATTAATAAAAGCTCCACAATTCCGTTTCCTTTTTTACCTTTCTTTCTCAAGACATCAAAACGCACCAACAACAGGTAAATTTTGTTTTGGCAGGGGTTATTCTTTCTTTCTTGTTCACTCTGCCCACATTTACAGTGTACTTGGTGGATCTATTAGGTTTTTAAATTTGAGATCTTAAATTGGATGCATTATCGTTACCGACCGTAGTGGTTGATTTGTTTTTGTACCGCAGCTTCTGCTGCAGTTATCACTCTACCATGCATATTATCATTATTATTATTACTATGAATTCTTCCCGATCCTCCATTATCACAACACGTCATCCGTTCTTGATATGTCATTGATCGCAATGTACATAATATAATTTGCGTATCTTTATTTTGTATATCTTTCCATGGCAATCGTACCGAATTTGGTAGTAGCGATGACGATGACGATGACGATGACGATGACGATGACGGTGTATGCTGTTGTTGTTGTTTCAATTTGCATATCCGTAGATCCTTTTGTATTTTAATACTTGATTTCAACGGATCTAGTACTAATAAAGTAAAATCATAGTCATAATTATTATCATTGTTATATTTTGCTGTAGTAGCAGTAGCAGCGACAGAAACAGCAATCATATTAGTATTTTGTTTGACTTTAACTTGAATTTCAATACCAACAATCGTAACGGAATGTCCCTCCCATTGTAAATACAATGGTATTTTGGTTTTTTGTATAGAAGTATTATTCGTGGTACGAGCATTCTTCGTCGTTTGTTGTTGTTGTTGTTGTTGTTGTTGTTGCGAAATACCGAAATTAGATTCTGTGTATGCATCCGATAATACTTTATTTGCTATAAAACATGCATCGTTATTATTATTGTTATTATTGTTGTTGCTGTTATTATTATTCGTATATGAATTACTATCATCATCAAAATAATTACGAATAAAATATGGCAATTGTTGTCGTGATTTATAACATTTGATAAACTGTATAACAACAGAATCAATACCATGATACCAAAATAAATTACATACTTCCATAGCACCAATTTTACCACTATCTGATTGTTTACCTACAATTTTATGTCGATAATGATTTGCACCATCTGGATCAAATCCTTCATCCCATGAATCTTCTATAGATTTTTGTGTTTGTTTCAATGATGGTAATATTATAGGTGATTGTTGCAATTTGTTTGGTGTGTTTCTCATTATTTCTCTTCGTGTTATATATCCACGTTGATATATCATATGATTACTACTACTTGCTAAACTGGTAGTATAGCTGATAACATCATTTGATAATTACGATAACCGCATGACCATTGATCCTTCTGTTGAATATGTTGTACAGCACCAGGAATCATACCGGCAGTGTTCGTCGTGTTGTCGTCGGAAGAAGAAGAAGATGAGGAGGCGATTGAAGGAATGCACGTCCAGTAATAATATTTCGTTGAGCTTGTTGTTGTTCTTGTTGTTTGTGAAAGTGATATAATTGTTGTATATTTTCTACAGTCCCATGTGTTAATATCGCATTATCGCTATCGTTTCCCCCGAGTTCAACAACTAAGTTTTCTGTTGCTGTACTAGTAGTGACGATAGTACTTCTATTAGTAGCGGAGGTTATGATTCCAGCAGGAGCAGTATATGAATATGAATCTTCTTCGCTAGCGGCAATAGCGGCAGCGATGGCGGCGTCATTTGAACAAATGTTGTTATTGCTGTTATCATTACTGCTGTTGTTAATAATGTTAGCAGCCTTTTGTCGTTTCACCCCCTTCCTTGCTACTGCTACTAGTACTGATGTTGCTGATATTGATACTGCTGCTGATACTGGAGGAGACTATGATTAAATCATGACATCAACATGACATCAACACTGCATCAACAGCATTCTTTTGAGTGAATTTCTTTTATCTTCGTCGTAGTCGTCATTACTCCTAATGATACGAAAACCTAACATCGATAACATCAATATCGCTGTCAACTTTTGTTTTCGTGCCTTGAGGTTGTGTATGTTTTCTCTTCCGTGTAGTCCCCAAAGATGATGATGTCGATTCCCCTAACGATACCGGTACTAGTACGATACTGATGCTTCTGTTGATGAAGCATTTTGTTGCGGATCAGCATCTTCGTTTTCGATTTCGTCATCGCTACCATCATCGACCAAATCGATGATTTCCTGCTGCTGTTGTTGCTCGCCTTGAAGATTGGTAAGCTTAGCACCGGTAGACATAGTGCAATTACTTTCAAATTAATGTTATCTCATACCGATGACGACCGAAAGAGGATAAATTCCATTGCTGGAATAAACTCGAGGATGATAGTAGTCGTTGAGAACTATCCCTTTCTTCCATATGACAAACGACAAGCAATTCAAAAATTTCAAATGTTAGAAGTCAAAAGTGTCGTCGATTCCATCCTCTCATTTTTCAAAATTTATATTTTGCATTTCAAAAATTCAACGAATGAATACTGTAGAATAGATCCCGCGTGAAAATGAATCATCAGTGAGTCAGTCATGAATGCCGATTGATTGATTCATTCGATTACAATTATTTGATCATAATCATCGAATTGAATAATCAATCATCATCATCAATCAAATCAAAAAAAGAAAAGAATGGGAAAGTTTATGATTTTTAAGTGGCATGTTTAAGCTTATCAGTGATTAGCTGGGAAACATCTAACTCGAAGGATCCAATAACACCACAACGTCTATGCCGAGAGTAATGATGAAACAACATATAATGAAAAGATCAGGTTTCTCCAACGGTATTAGACTGAAATCAGAACATTTATATAAACCTTGATTCAAGATGGTCTTCATATTTCTTCTCGGCGACGACGTTTGCATATTTGTTCACACAATTCAATGCGCTGTGGTCTACCAATTTCAAACAATATGCAACAACAAGAACAACAACAGCAACAAAAACACTCCTTCCCTCGGAGTGGAATAGTATCGCAGAATATCTACGTTATCCGCAAATGAATTATATAATAGTAATAGTAATAGTAATAGCAATATTCAGACTCGATCCATTGCTTCGTGGTTATCTCCAGATATTATACAAGATTTTACTTTGTCAGGAGGTACGGGTGTGGTTATAAATTCATTACATTCTGATGTCGGAATGCCGTATTGGGCTACATTTTCAGCGATGAATTTTATGCTACGGGCTTCTCTATTGCCAGTTGTTATCTACGGAGCTCGTACTGCGGCTAGATATGCTAAGGTCGCTCCAGAAGTTCAGTTTATTGTGGTAAGTACTACCAACAAAATCATCAAATCGGCATGTTGAATGTTCGACCAGCACATTGGTGTTGAGAGATAATCAAAATGAATCTATCTGTCTGTCTGTGTGTGTGTGTGTTTTATTTTTTTTTAAATCAAGGAAAAAACTTCTATTCCATCTCTCACAAATTTGTTTTTTACATACGTAACATATCAACCGCTATACATTACTTCTAGACACTATTTCAAAATGATTTGCAAAAAATGAGAGCGGAAGGGAAAAGCCTGCTCGAAAAACGATACCTGTTACTACAAAACATGCAAACAGTTCGTGGTATTTACAAGCTACATAAAATCAATCCGCTTACAGTCTTTTTGAGTCCATTTATACAAATTCCATTTTTCTATTATGTAGCAACCGACCTGAGAAAAATCGTTAATGGATTAGATCCCACTCTTGCTCAGGAATTAACAGAAAATGGACTACTATGGGTAACTGATTTAACCGATCCTGATCCATGGTTTGGTCTACCTATTCTTGCTGGAGCTATGCTTTATTTTAATGTTGAAGTTGCAATTGGAAAGAGGAGTTTAAGTGGACCAGCAGCAAGTCAGTCTGATTTCGCTGGTATTCTTAAAGATCTTTTTCAGACTCTGGCAGTTTTTATGCCATGTTTTGCCGCACAGTCTCCCGCTGGGTTACAAATATACTTGGTTTCAAGCTTTACATGGACACTCTTCCAAAGTGCAGCACTCCGGAACGATACGATGCGGGGATGGATGAGTCTTCCAGCTATAGGAATTCCCCCGACTGAACCCAAATATGCTAAAGAATTTATGGAATTCAAAAAACTTGAACAGAAGGCTAAGGAAATTCGTGGCGATGGTCCTATTCTTGGACGAAACATATTGGCTGCAGGTTTTGAAACATCATTTCCAGGAACCAATCGGCCTAGTACCATTCGTGGTAGTGATTTACCTCAACAATCCGATATAGAAAACGAAATATCTTCTCCAGCTGGGTTGACTAAACTGCCAAACCTTTCGATGCCGGAGGCATCGGCTGCATGGGGTGGGCTATACATACATGGTATTTCAGCTTCTATGAGCGAGTTAGAAAGTCGACAGGTGGACGAACTACGTGAAGAACGAGCAAAAGAAGTGGCATCCCAAAAGTAAACAGGAACAATTTTTGGTTCAAGGGTCCGACGAAAGAGACATGAAAGCTGCAAATATGGGCGTTAAAATGACAGAACTCCCGACCACCACTTCAGATACTTTCGACCCCGAGCAATTTAAAAAAAGGAAACGCAAGGTCACAACCAAGAAAAAAGGTGGCAGGAATAATACAAGACGGTAGCATCCGACTTTTTAGAGGAACCAAGCGCAGATAATTAAAGCCACCTTTAAAGCTTGGCAATATTTTTTTTTAAACTAATAGAGTTACTGTATATTTTCTTATGTAAATTGTATTTAGAATTCATCATTTCCAGCCAAGTGTTCGGTTGCTTCAACCTTCTTGACAAATTCATCCTTTTCAAGAAGTCCCTTGTAATCTACTCCTCTTTCGTCTAAGATTTTCTTAAGCTGTTTGACTCGTAGTTTAGATAAATCCTTCGTTTCCATTTTATCAGTTTTTACTGGATATTTGACCGAACAAATTTCTGGGTTGGACTTAGTAATTCGCTTACAAAGTTTAAGTGACGACATACCAAGAGAAAATGGTTGAGCAATATCCCGCTTAATTGGATCGATGTAGTAACAGATCTTCTTTTCTCTTGCTGTTAACTTCTCATCCTTGTTTTCACAATAAGTATTCATAGCATTTTCTATCATTGGTTTCTTTTTGGTATCCGCCTTGGTCATGGTAGCCCGAATTTCATCCATAACCTTGATACAAACTGGATCGAGATTAATTATTATTTAGTTCGTCCGATCATTCGATTATGTCCACAAGACAGATAATGCAATAATCGATAGTAAAATTAAGCATAAAATAATTCAAAAAGAAAAAAGAAGGAAAAGAAAAAAAAAGATGTGTGGGTTGAGAAAAAGGGCTAGATTCATTCATTTCGAATTGTGATGACGATACCCCCCCCCCATCAATGACCGTATTTTCTCGTCAATAATAATGCCGCTCACCTTCGCATTCTTTTGGATCCTCGGCAGCTAAGGCCGCAGTAGCCAAACAAGCAATCAAAGTTGATACAAATTTCATTTTCAAAAACAATAGCAATAGCAAAGGTAGTAGAGGCAAGTCAATTTATATTCTCAATGAACTACTAGTATTGAGTATGACAATAAATTCAAGAAAAGTGATTGGAAGAGTTTTTATGGTTTGAAAATTTCTGACGATAGCGCTTCTTAATTATGCGGTAAACGGAGGAAGTACATACATCGATCGTCCTTTTTGACACGTGATATTTTCAAACTTGCTATAATAACATATTCTTGCTTGATAGAATGGTACTGTACAGTATCCAAAAATGGAACCAAATACAGATGCTAAGGTTTTAAGCAGATCATACCCTCCAAGTGGTACATGACAGTAATAATCATGGAATCAACAGTGAGTTAGCTGGAGTAGTTTCAGTAAATTGAATCAAACTGTTTTGTATTATAAAAAACAGTGATGATATTGATATAATATTTAATATATAATAGTGCAATAGCATCGGTCCCACATAAGAAATAAGTAGTTACCCATCTCTGCCAGTTTCGTATCAGATTATAGTAAGTTTTAGGAACATGGCCGATTGATTGAATGATTGATCAGTGCTGTTTTGTTTTCTGAACTAGCTACAGAGAGAGGTACAAGTATGGATTTGGCTCTTCACAATATGAAACTGAGTCTATTTTCTATAGTATTTTCAATGCATTCAACACATCATGTGTATTTCCCTTGGAATTTTAATTCCAAGAGAAGCTCCTAGAACCACAACACTACCAGCAAGCAGTTACCATTTTTGTCATCTCTCTTTCTAGTTCTTTCTCGTGTAGAGAGAAGGAATTTGACAGTCGTGCAATAAAGTACCCAGTTCTACCACCAGGTACTTATCATTATGTTCTATGAGATTCTATGAGATAGAGAGAGTGTGTGTGTGTGTGTGTGTTTATATTCGCTTGTAAAGAGTAATAACATTCCTAAAGGTTAAGTAAGTAGCCTTACTAAAGTTAGTGTTAATACAAAATAGCTGACGGCGGACCGTCGTTCTTATTTCTCTTTCGTTATCACATTCAACATGGGTATTGTACACAGTACATGTAATGGTGACACGTGAATAAAATTGTTTCACAACGAGAATAAAAAGATAGAATTCGAAACTTTAAACTATCTATTCCCGGAAATCAGTAAAAGCCTACACAAGAAAATACCTCTCAACCTTTGCTGTAAAATAAAAATACGAAGATAAGCTACCACTACAGCACAATTTCTCCTTCGGAAAGTTATATGTTAGCAGACTCGAAAAGCAAATAGGACGAGGCTGCACCTCCCGATTACAGAAACAAAAGATAACAAAAAAAAATGAACGAAAAACGTCTGAATCCAAAATCGCTCTTGTTGACATGCTGGTGGTGTCTATTACTTTCTACTATATTCGTTTCGGAGACTTCGGCACTAGTTAAGGTCTCGTCGTCATCTACATCATCGACCACGTTGCCAACTGCACAATTACTACTGGCGGACGAATTTAGAGCTGGTGCATTTGGTAGTCACGACGCAGCTGATAACGACGAAGATAGGGATGAGAGCGAAAACAAACCCAAAGGAAAACAAAGTAACAATAACGACAATAGTAATGCAACAGTAGAAGAATATGTGGCTGCTATGAGAGAACGCGATGCCGTTCAAGATTCTACTGCCGCTGTGATGGACGACAACAAAGATAATAATAAAGATGCGTCTTCTTCGTCTTCACCGTCAGCCGAATCCGAGGATTCGGCTGTGTCCGCGACGACGACAACGACGTTGGAGACTCAAGGTAACGATACATCGATGGGAGACCAGGAATCTGGAAGTGAGGAATCTTCTGTTGTGGGAGTGAAATCACATAAAAAATCGAATGCAGTAGGTGATCCGGAGGACGACGATGATGATGACGATGACGGGGATATTTCGGACGACGAAGATGATGATGTCGACGACATCGATGTCGACGACGACGACATCGACGACGAAAATGATTCACAGTCAGAATACAGCGAAGAGTGGGAAGAAATCGAAGAGACATTTGATCAGTACACGGACAATACTATGTTTGAACCTCAGGTTGAAGTGGGGGTTGAAATGGTAGAGGAAGAAGGCATTGTAGACCATCGTCATGTGAAAGCAAAAACAAAAGGTGGAGGGGGTGTTGGAGTTCGTCTAGGCCGTATAGCTAATCGACGGAAAAATAAAAATAATCGGCGGAAAACAGAGAAAAAGGAAACTTTGAAACCACAATCTTATGACCAGGCGAGGCTACTTCGTGCGTGGAATCCTTTCGTTTACTTACCTCCTACCCCATCGGCCTTATCTTTCCTTTCGGACAACGCCAGATTGTTAGATTCTTCTTCCAAAAATCGACTCGATAGACGTACTCTCTACGCTGGATTACTTTTGGAATGGGGTGCAACAGATAGCAAACTATCCAGTAGTACTCGCAAATTTTTACCAGCGGAATCATCTCAGGCTCTTCAAGCGGCTCTTTCATTGGCGACGCAGCCACAATGGCGGAAAACTACACCTAGAACGAGTGGGATTCGTCTATACAACGACGATGAAAATGCTAAAGGATCGACATTGGGAATGCAAGAAACAATTACCATGTCACTCGTAAGTTGCTTCTTGAAATTGTGGTGATTTTCCGTTCATGCTAGCTAGTATTATTTGAGCTGATGTTAGCTTATGTTTGACTGGGTGCATCTCTCACCAATGTTTATATTTCACTTCGCCTCGATATTTCTTTATTTATGTGGCCAATTATATTGTTAGGCGCACTCGTTAGGCTGCGGAATGTTGATTTTAGACGATCACGTCATCAATAAGGTGCGTCATCAAATGGCAAGCTGTGGCTTATCGGATGAGGCCATGAAACCTGCGGCGTTGATCCAGTCGTTGTTGTCTTTGGCAACTCATGGAAAACTGAGAGCGGGTGAAAATGCGGGTTCCATTTCTGCTTGTATGAAACGAGACCTACTGCTTGGTCTCGACGATCCATACGACGAACGTGCGACCATTAGTTGCGATGATATGGCTTTGTGGGAAACAGAATGGAGAAAGGGTCTTCAGGATGAATCGTCCCCAAAGCTAAAATCGGGAAAACCTCTTCCATTGATTGTTTTTATCCGGACAAATACTTCCACCAACCTTCTTAAGTCGAAATCTGCAATGGAATTATTAATTCACGAATGCGCTTCTAATGATAGTATTCACCTCGTCACGCTCGGTAAAGGAATTGACGCAACGACTTCGTCGCTTCCCAAAGAAGTATTTCAGGATTCGCAAGAGCTTGGAGAGAACTCCCCCAGAGAGATAGAAGGATCTGCACCTTGGTTTGGTTTTTCGAACCAAAATCAAAATGCGTCCGGGCAAAATGATCCAGAGGGGTCTCGGAGGTTCAATATATTTTTGGCTCGAACAGTAGATCAGAATGGTCAACCTGGAGTTCTTGGGGCGATCGCTCCGCCACAGGCAGGAAATCTCTTTCCCCATATGATGGCGATTCAAGCACGTGAACGTCTTGAAAATCAAGATGAAGATTCTCCCGGCCGTGCTGAACTAGAAAGGTGGGCTCAAGCGCTGCAAGAACATATGGAAAATAACGGTAGTACTGATTCAGTCATGCCTCCTCCGCAATTTTTTAACGCAAGTCTGGCACAGTCGACTACTGATGACGACAGTGATGGTGAGCAATCACCACAACCTGAAGTCATAGAAAAAGTGTTACAACAAGCTATGTCAACACTTCTAGACCGTATGTCGCAAATGGCAGATGAGAATGAATCTACTCAGCCAGATACTAGTATATCTCCAGACTTGCAAAAGGCTTTCGCACAAGTTCTTCGAAATGACAATCTAAGACGCGGGATTGCAGAGAACCTAGCTCGCGCTGCTCCCGCCTTGTCTGATCCAAAGTGCCAAGGAGTGATGCTGAGCGTATATGTACCACCACCGCCTCAACACTTGAATAGAGGACAACTTCCTGGACCCCAGAATGGAACGCAAGACCGACAGCCCAATAATATGGGCGGCTGGTTCCAAAAGATTCTTAACAATCAAGAGGGAAATTCTGAAGATACCAACGACGACGATTCTAACAAAAAGAATAAGCAAAAGAGAGTTCGGACGATGGCCGCAGCAGCAGCCGTTATGGCTGTAAATAAGGCGAAGAATTCGAAAGTGAACGATAAATCCTCTGAGAATAAAGCGGGAAGAAATCTTGCCAAGCTAGAATCTATTTGCCGTCCAATTCCTATTGGATTACCTCAAGATCCTGTCCGTGCTAAAAGTTGGGAATTTTGGATAAGTCGTGAACGCGGGGCGGTTATTTTTCGTCAGAATAGAAAGCTTCTGAACGAAGAGTTGGCATCACGAAATCTTGCTATACAGCAACATACTGGTACTCGGGGAGCCGGATCAGCTTTGAGACAAATGTTGAGTGTGCGTGATATTGTTGGTGATATAGAAGATACAATTAAATGTGCAGTTGAATTAGAAGCGGCGAAGAGCCTGCGCCAAGGTGAAACGTCCCAGGAGATGCACGAGAAAGAAATGAATTTGGATGTTGACATTTCATTGAGCCAATTGATGGTTACAGAGGATGGATCTGTCGAAACAAAAGATAAAGCGTTCGACTCTGTTTCTATGAAAGAGGAAAATAAAAACAATACGGGTTTCCAGTACATACACCCATCGAGTCTTGAGACGGCTTTGTCAATGAAGTGCCACATAAGTCCATCACCGTCTGGTGGTATTTCACTTTCTAGTGCACCTGCTTCGCATCGAACCAAGGAAGAGATTATGGGTCTTGCCCAGGACAAGCACGAAAGAGCTCTCGTGTCTCAAGTCGCTTCGCCTCAAGATATCGGTGTCACTTACGACATGGTTGGTGGTCTAACAAATGTCAAGGAATTGCTTCGTCAGAGCATTACGTACCCACTCAAGTTCCCTCATTTATACAGCGAAGGTATTGCCAGGGAAGCTGTCAAAGGTGTTCTTCTGTTTGGACCACCAGGTATGCTTCCGACTTTGATATACTTATTTGTACGTTTCTATTGTCTTGTTTTGTTACTAACACTTTCTTTCTTCGCTTTCATTCATCAGGTACCGGAAAAACTATGTTGGCGAAGGCGGTTGCAACAGAAGGCGGTGCAAGCTTTCTTAGCGTAGATGCTTCTTCTGTTGAGAACAAGTGGCTTGGTGAGTCTGAGAAAAATGCTAAAGCTGTATTTACCCTAGCGCGAAGATTAGCGCCTTGTGTTGTTTTTATCGATGAAGTCGACAGCTTATTGTCAAGTCGAGAGGGTAGCTCAGACGATTCTGCGCATGGTACTCTAACAAGTGTCAAGACAACAATGATGAGTGAATGGGACGGCTTAAACTCTGGAACAAACGGTAGTGGTGACAGAGTAGTGGTGATTGGTTCCACTAATCGCCCCTTTGATCTTGATGAAGCGGTCCTCCGTCGTTTTCCTCGTCGTATTCTTGTAGACCTACCTGACTTAGAAACTCGAGCAGAAATCCTCGAGGTAACATTGGCAGAAAACAGGCTTGATTCGGCTGTAAACTTAACTCAGATTGCTGAGCGTCTTGAGGGCTATACCGGATCTGATCTTAAAGAGGTTTGTCGAGAAGCAGTTGTTCAAATTAGTCACGAACAAGCAAGATTGTTGGACCAAGGGTTTGATAATACTAGAGAGGATATAACAGAGGGATCTCTTCAAAGGCTACGTCCGGTGACCGTGAATGATTTTGAAACTGCTATGGGCAAGCTAAAACGTAGCGTATCGGAAAAAGGCCGTGAGCTTGCCCGAGTATGGGAATGGAATGACGAATACGGAGAGATTAAGAAGGAAAAGCCAAATAATCTACCTCACTTGATGAATATGTACCTTTAAAGCAGATATAAATCAAAAAGAAATGCATAATTCGTGTATTATTATCATGATTTCTTTTTCAATGTTTCTTTTTGATAATTATTTTTTATATTAGATTTACACATTTCTTACACACAGCCAATGTACGGCTAAATATCAAACGTAGAATTTGTAATAAAGTAATCGAAACTATCATTACTGACTAAAAATAAATAGTACTCTCGCGCAATAATTAATTTTGTCATACTTCTTCGTACGCACGTGCCTACGTAAGTAGTCCTAGTCGCCTAAATGGAGTCGTACAAGAAAAAGTATATCCTATGTTGTTGTGATGATGCTTTATTTCGAACTGTGTCTGAAATACTACCGGTAACGCGATGTAAGAATTCTTGAATTGCACATGCACTTACATGTCAGAAAAAAATCAACCAAGTCTCCTCAATGGAGTCCTCAATGGAGACCTATAATAAGCTTCTTTCTTCTACATCGTCTCCCTCAATCGACTGAACAATGTCATCCCCATCACCAAGGCCAGTCGAGTTCGAGAAAGAAGAAAGCTACGAAAGCGTAAGCGAAAGCGTAAGCGAAAGCGAAGACGAAGAAGTAGGATGGCGACCTAATTTCGACGACAATAAACAACAGGATAATTTCACCCGAAACGACGACGAAGCGAATTGTAGCAGTGATGATTCTGACAAGGAATTTAAAAGTGATGATTCGCACATGGAAGGAAGTGGTTATACTGGTATAGATGACGTGGTCAATAATAGTAATTCATACATAGAAGAAGAAGATGATACGCATACTAGTACTGGTAGTCGAGACGAAATTGGTGAAGATGATCAGGTTGACGACGCTCTCAGCAGAGATACAGACAATAATTCACAAAAAGAAGATGAATATGATGACGGAAACGGATCTTGTTCGAATAGTCGATTTTCTTCGCCTGGTGGAGAGAGATCATTGCATGATAAAGACGACAGCTCTTTTTACTCCGACGATAGATCATTCCATTCCGGTGAAGAATCAGAATCATACTATTCCGAAGAAGGATCAAGATCAAGAACACAATCGGAATCAGAATTAGATTTATCTGATGGAAAATCTTTTTATTCCGATGGAAAATCCGATACAAGTACTTCGGAAAAGAAGGGGTCACATTCAGATTGCAGTCAAGAGGATTCTTACAATAGTAGCGAAACTCAATCATTACCTGGAGGTCACGATAGGGGAAAATCGTCCCAGCAAGCAGAACATAGTCTCGGAAATAACGAGCAAGCTTCCATAAATAGTGAAAATACAAATGAAAACGATAGTGGAATCGAGAATGAGAATGAGAGCTACCAATCGGAAATCAATGACAGCGACAAAGGCGATGATTATTTTCCTCAAATAATATCAAATGAGTTGTTAACTGAGTTGTTAACTGATAATAATGATAATAGTATTAATAGTAATAGTAATGATATCGTCAACACTGGAATGCACAAACTGCAACACGAAGATGCACAATCAAAGCATGTTTCAGATGACGAAAGATCCATTAACTCCCAGAACAATAAGGCTCACCTTTCAGACTCGAGACGATCATATGAGTCAAATAGCGATAATTTTCAGGAAGATTCACAGATGTCATCGGAGTCATATCAATCGGAATCGTTGAGAAAAGGTGTTAATAATATATCTACTTTCGCCGAAGATTTTTCTGACAACAAAGATAACGATGCTTCAAAATCACCGAAACAAAACGACGAAGTTAACCAGCAGTCATTTCCCCTCACCACAAACTTTGAACAGGGAAATTTTCAAAAGGAGATCGTCGTATCAGATTCTGTCGAGAGTTCCACTAAAAAGATGGCTTTCAGCGATAACTTTGATGAGGATGACTACTTTGCTAAAAATGGGACATCACATGGATCATCAATTAAAGAGAAATCAAACAATAAAAGCACCGACGATTTTGGAAGTGCTAGATATTTCGATGATGACTTTGGTAGTACTGATCTGTTATTCAGTAAAACCGATGAAACATTGCAAAACAATACCGGAGAATATTCTTCGAAAAAAGTTTCTGATGATAATATTGAGAATGTTTCTCGAGTTCATGAGGAAATCGGTGGCGCTGATTTTGGTATTGACATCTTTGCAGGCGACGGATTTCCACGAGAATCAGTCAAAGAAGTTGCTGAAGCAGATAGTAAATATTTCAATGAAAGTTATAGTTCAAAAGATTATTCTAGTGCTGAAGAGGATACAAAAATCTCCACCGTGGTTGAAAGTCAAGAAGGGTCGCAGCATTCAAGCAGTGTTGGGGATGAAGTAGATACTGCAGATTATAGTGAAAGTTATAGCTCCGAAGGATATACTAGTGCTGAAGAGAACATGAAAATCTCCACCGTGGTTGAAAGTCAAGGAGGGTTGCAGCATTCAAGCAATGTTGGGGATGAAGCAGACAGTGAAGATTATAGTGAAAGTTATAGCTCCGAAGGATATACTAGTGCTGAAGAGGATATAAAAATCTCCACCGTGGTTGAAAGTCAAGAAGGGTCGCAGCATTCAAGCAGTGTTAGGGATGAAGAGAACGAAGCACGTGCGTCACAAAACGATTCATCCGAACATGAAGAAATTACAGTAGCTGAAGATCACGACTACAAATTGTCCTGCGAGGAAATCATAAAAGATGAAAATGATCAAACTTCAAAACCCTTGGTTTCTACAACCCAAAACGATAAAACCGAAAAAAGTTTTTCTTCTTGTGACAGTGAAGAAGAAAACAATACAAACCCCAGAGCCTCTGAGCCCAGGTCTGGTACTGTTTCTTTTACAGTCAAGGAATCAACTATGGGGGGAAAGATATTAATAATCTTATGTACTATGTTTCCTACTACAGAGACAGAAACTCACGACCAGAATCAAGCAGCGAAGATCTGCGAGTCAAATAAAATTCTACCATTTATCCTCATGGGTGAACACGAGCCATCACAAAGAGACGAACTTCTCGCCATTTCAGAGGAAGATGTATTTCCACAGTTCTTCCTCTATTGGAACCAAAATGTTGAATTCTTAGGGGACTTTCTTGATATCTATGAAATGGACGAAAATGATGATTTTAACCAGGGTATGCTTGAGTGCTCGTCGAGCAAAATGATCTCTAACATTTCACATGCCGAGGACTTCAGCAATGATCAATCTGTATCCGTAGACAGTAAAGAGGAGAAGGAAAGTATAGAGTCGTCTTTTGAGAGAGATTCGATATCATTTGTAGATAACGTCGAGGGAGATGGGTCACTTGATAACAGTTGTGTGAATGATCTTGCGTTGACCACCACCAATAATACTAACAACAATAACAGTAACAATAACAATAACAGTAACACGTCTTCAGAATGTTCTCGCGATAGAACCCATACAGATTATGGGTCACATATAGACGGAGTAGAAGAAGTGAGCCAAGTTAATGACCAAGCTGTGAAGAATATTGGTGTCAACAATGATTGGGATTCTCATGAGTCGTCCTTTGCTAGTAGAAGCGACTCCGACTCCGGGTCATTCGAACACGAGGGAAATGAATCAATATCATCTGATAACCAAATTGAGAATGATCGGTACTTGAACAACGAGATGAATAGATCTTCGAATTCTTCCCTTCGAGGTAACGAAGATTCCGGGACAACCCAATATGATGATGTGGGATCAGATCGAACGAAAAGGATGAGGATTCTCTCTGTGATGATAGCGACGACCCTGTATCAATCAAACATGATGCAAATGAGCTTAGAACACTTGATAATCAAATCGTTGATGATCCCTATTCGAACAACGACGAAGAGGAGCCACATTACGAATCTTCTCATGACAGTGTTGAGTCTTCCAGATCACTCAAAGATGAAGTTGACGAATCAGGATTACTCAAAAATCAAAACGAAAATGCTTTCGCTTCTGATAACATGGATGATGATACTTCTGAGTCTTCTTCTGAGTCTTCTTCGGATGGTAGTGACAATTTGATGTTATTCAAAGATGAAGCAAATGAGCTAGGATCACTTGATAATCAAGTTTTGGACGAATCAAATAAATATCCTCATGGCAGTACTGGGTCCTCCAGATTACTCAAAGATGAAGTTGCTTTCGCTTCTCATAACATAGATGAAGATTCTTCTGAGTATTCTTCTGAGTCTTCTTTGGATGGTAATGACAATTTGATGTCCTCCAGATCACTCGAAGATGAAGTTGACGACCTAAATCACTTCATCAAAATGAGAGTGACTCCGTATCTAACGACAGAGATCAGGATTCGTCTGGGTCCTTCTATGGTGATTCTTTAGATTCTGGGTTTTCGAAAGATGTTCGACCGCCTTACGACCAAAGTGAACACTCATTGTCAAATCAAGATTCCAAAATGAGTACTTATAGCGAAGATGGGGATGGCGACAAATCAGAAAATAGCACGCTATCAAATGGTAACAGGGTTGATAATGACGCTGGGAAAGATCCTCTTCCTGTTCTTACCTCGGAGATTAGAGAGACGATGGGTGAATTGCATGATGAATCCATTTGTGACTCCAAAAATGACAGCTCAGTTTATTCTGGTTCAAAATCGATTCTTTCAAATGGCACCACAAAAATTCAATGTATTGTCAATTTAAAGGACCGTGATCAGAACAAATTGTCAACTGATTCGTTAAGACAGCAACAAACATCAGCAACAGACCGAGACTCGTCATACTTACCAAAATCTTCCAACGTTTCAGAGTCAATAGTCAAAATAGGCCACGAATGTGAAGCGTCCATGATGATCGGAGAAGTGTTTGGACAGCCAAACGAGCTCTTTGAAGACTATGAAAAAGACGACCAATCATCTATTGAATCCTCCTTAGTATCAGCAACAGACCGAGACTCGTCATACTTACCAAAATCTTCCAACGTTTCAGAGTCAATGTCAAAATAGGCCACGAATGTGAAGCGTCCATGATGATCGGAGAAGTGTTTGGACAGCCAAACGAGCTCTTTGAAGACTACGAAAAAGACGACCAATCATCTATTGAATCCTCCTTAGACGCAACACATACAAATCAAACCTCTAACGAACACGTACAGTCAAGTATTGATTCATCTGATCTTCAACACGATTTGGCACTACAACAAGATGTAAACTCTAGTAAAAATCAGTCATCTGTTGAATCCTCCGTAGACGCAACACCGACAGAGCAAACCTCTAACGAACACGCACAGTCAAGTATTAATTCGACTGATCTTCAACAAGATATGGCTCTACAGCAAGATGCAGACTCTAGTAAAACTGGTCCTCAAACTCCGTCAGAAGATAGCGAGGCAATCACGAGAATTATTGAAACTGAAACTAACAAAGAAACGCGAGGTTCTACAGAAAGGGACATTAGTAGAAAGAAGAAGAAGAAGAAAAAGCGGCGGAGGAGAAAGAAAGAAGCAAAGAGTCCCGCCCTTTTAGACTTCGCAGCGAACGTAAATGATACCATACTTGACCTCGAAGACCAACTTGGACCAGATGAACAAAACATCGACTCCTCAGCAAATCGTCTTCTTCATGGGTTTGATGCATTACTAGGGATCTTTCTGCAATTATCCGATGAGCTTGAACTTATAGTAACCTTCTCGAAGTTTAACAAGAAAAAAGACGAGGAGCCAGTGGTGCACGTCCTTGCACTCAAAGCTATCCTTAGCTTTGCTGACACTTTTGATCAGCTTTTTGACGATTTGAAACCGATTCTTCTGGATTGTTTCGAAGAAGAACCTGATGAATATATGGATGATGTTTTTTATAGATTGAATTCCCTTGTCGATTTAGTGTGCGAGACCACGCATAGAGTCGGGGAGAGGCAAGCATGGACTGAAAGAGCAGAGACTACGTATGTAACACTACTAGAATTGATAGAACGAGATTCTCTTGAATTAAGATGTTACTTTGATGATGTAGATACGCCAGATCAAGGGATATCTGCAAACGTCCATGAGGCATGGTCGGCAACGGGTCATATTGAGGAACTAAGAGCTCTTCAAAATATTGACGACCCGGTACTTTTTCGCCAAATCTGTTATGAAGTGATGTTGAGCACAGATCAATGGTGTCCCGATGCTAGTGTGTTGATGGATATATGTGATATCGATCCCGAATTGTTGGAGGAAGAGCCTGATCAGTCATACCTCGAGGAAGATGAGCTTGCTCCCATTCCACAAGCAGCTGAGCATATTCTCGACAAAGTGAATGGTGAAACCATACCTCGAACAGATGTTTTTGCAAGTATTTTGAGGCGGATTCTGCCACCTCGTGCTGTGACTGACGCGGCTCTCCTTGATAATTTTACAAGCATTCGCAATACAATTCAAAGTCCTTTAGGACTATCATCAACAAACATAGTATCGATATCATCTGTTCCAGAAACGATGAACGATCCAGATGCATTGGGTGTTGCTGGCGTCGGAAAAACTACACTTGCAGCAATGGTTGCCGAGCATACTGATGTGCGTCGATATTTTATAGACGGCGTTGTTTGGATTTACGTTGGAGATGAAGAGCTAAACTACAATCGATACACACAATGTCTCAGAGAGCTCGTAGCTCAACTTGACTTCTATGATGGCGTTCCTTTATTTGCAGAGCTAGTGCATACACCTACTGAAACTTTGTCAAAGAGGCGCCGGCGTGAGGAGGGTTTTATGGTATATGCTCGTGATACTATCGCTGGATTACTACAGGATAGAAGTGTTTTGGTTATTCTTGACGATGTGTGCTTCGAACCTGATATGGATTGGTTTGATTTTGCTCCTATGCCTGGTGAATCGATTGATGGACAAGACGATAACTGTGCTTTAGTAATTACAACTCGCTGTAGATCGCTTCTTCCAGCTGCTGACACTGTTGAAATAGATATGCTTGAAGAAGGAGATGCCATTAGTCTTTTGATTCAAGAATCTGGACAGTTGTCACATACCTTAATGGCGAATTCAGATGAAGCTAGATCAGTTGTTAGAGAGTGCGCAAATCACCCTTTAGCAGTTAAGAGCGTTGGCCGTTGGTTGAATTTAAAACATGCAACGGCTGGTGTTGTCAGTAGCGTTGAAGAGATACACACCGAAGTAATGAAGTCCATGGATAAAATTTTGAAATCAGGCGATACTACTGGAACTGATATGATGTATGAGATACTGAGCATGAGTCTCTCACCGGCAATCAATGGAGGACCAACAGACATTATTAAATTCTGCTTCGCCGCATTCATTGTAGTTTTCTGTGATCGGAAATATATTTCCGACTTTGCCTTGACAGAACCAACCCCTATCATTCCAATGGATATGGCGGAACTGCTGTTTGAGACGCTCCTGGAGATGTATGAAGTCTCTCTGCTGAAAAAAGGTAGTTTGTTTTATGCCCAGAAGAGAGAGGCGTCAGTTTTAATACCTGAAGCTTTATCAGCGTTGGGTGTTTTGAAAGTTATTACGTACTCAGATGCAGAGGACGAGGAAGAGAACCCTGAAGATGAGCAGAAATTCCTTCAGGTCATGCACTCTATCCATCATGAATACGGTGAATACTTGGCAAACGACGAATTGTCACTCAAAGATTTTACAAAAGATGCTGAGCGACATTGGAATCGTGCCCTCGTTGATGCGTACCTCTCTCGTGTTGAAGAATGGGACGCGGACTTTGAGGAGGCTGCACATAGCTATGCTCTTGAGATGATTGTTTCTCATATGATCCGAGGGGATATGTTCAGCGCAGCGGCTGACCTTTTGACTGAAAAGACCTTTATCCGAGGACGACTTCTATCTCTTGGACGTGAAAATTCAACGAAACGACACATTAAAGACTGTGAAATGTTATTTGCAAAGCTGAGTGAACAACGACCTGCGGACTCTAAGCTGGATCCCCGTCTCATCATGAAACACGCATATCAGGCATTAGGGAGGCAGCTTGCATTCGATGACCAAGGACGAATCACTGAAGACATTCGGATTAAAAATGTCGAGGTAGCAAGGGCTCGCTATGAGATTGGCTTTTCTTTGGCAGAGAACAGATGTTGGGATGCAGCCATATTTCATTGGGAGAAAAGCCACGAATTACTGGCATCAGCTCTGGGTACGGTGGAAGTTGTAGCAGGTATATTGTACAATATTGGAGTTGTATATTCCGAAATGAACGAGTACGACCAAGCACTTGATGCTTTGAAAAAGTGCCTTAAGATCAGGGGACCGATCCATGGAGGTAAGACCGAATCGAAGAAATAATAACGGTGTTTCCCTCTCTATTTTCTTAATTCTCGTATGATGCTACTTAATTCCTCTCACACACGACTATTCTTTTAATATTCCACAACAATGAAATAATAGAGATACACATTCTATATGCGCAAACAATCCAAAAAATTGGAGACGTATTCTTGAATATGAGTGATTATCATGAAGCGCTTGAAGCGTACCAGTGGGCGCTCGACGTTATGTACAAAGAACGAGATCATCATCATATCGAGATAGGTGAGATTCTTGACAACAAGGGTACGATCCATTACAGCAAGGGGGAAATTGAAGAAGCTTTACAGTGCCATCAGGAAAGCCTACGATCGAAGCAAGAGGATTTGGGAGAAGATCACCCTGAACTAGCAGCAACTTATCATCATATTGGAAATTGCCTATCTGATCAGGGAAATATAGACGATGCAATTATTCATTTTGAAGAAGCTATACGACTCAAGGAACTTGACTCAGGAGGTGGTCCTGAGAGTGATGCAGACGTTCTCACTATCGAAGGAATCCTAAATAATCTTGAAGGGAATCAGGAACAAGGTCTTGAGTGCTATGAAAAATCTTTACAAATTCTTGTAACAAAGGTTCCATATCGGAAAGAAAAGGTGGCATCCCTCCTTCATTTGATTGGGTGCGTATATTTGATGAGTGGCCAACAGAAAAAAGCAATGAAGTTGTTCGAAGAAAGTCTCCAAGCACGGCGAAAAGTTCTGGGATTTGTTCATCTTGACGTAGCGAGCACTTTATTCAATATGGCATTTCTGCATCAAACTCGCAACCGCCTCGATAAAGCCCTTCGCTGTCTCGAAGGTAAGTAACTGAGATTGTTTCTGTCACAAAGGGCAATTTTGATATATCTTGAGCAACTTTTAGCTAACTGTAGCGTGGCATTATCCAATTATCTTTCCACAACACTTCACCGACCGGTACTTTTATTAATCATTCCATCATTACTGACTTGTTCACTACGACTCTCCTAAACGTTTAAAAACACGCACGACTTGCAACAAAATAATACGTCACAAACGCTGAATGTATATTTATATGTATATGTATATCTTTTATTTTGATTATTTTGTGCCGTTTAAAACCAAAGAGGCCCTGAAGATCAGACAGTTGCGCTTACCAGATAGCGAAAAAGTAGCAGTAACCCATGAAAAGATAGGATCCTTAGCCAGAGCAATCGGCAAAGCAAAAAAGGCTCAGATTGCATTCGAAGGTAAGTCGTTCAAACTGCGATTCAATATACATTCATTTGAATTGCCCGTCAAGTAACTAACAAACACAATAATGTTCGTTTACCTTCCCTTGTGTACTTCTTTTATTCTATTACATTGGTCGTTACTTTCTTCTGCTACATCCCACTATTCGTTGATTCTATTATCGGCTTGAATGATCATAACAATAAATATGACATCCAATATTTGAATGCATCATAAATATTGAAGAGGCTTTGAAGATCAGAAAATTGATTCATGGAGAACAACACGAAGCTGTGGCCAACGTGCTACAAGAGCTTGGCGACTTGATGGACGATCTCGGCGAATACGAATCTGCTATGAGTTTCTATATTGATGCCCTTGACATACGAAGAAGTCGTTTGGGACTAGACGATATTGCCGTTGCAGAGACTTTGTACAGGTATGCAAAGTTGATCGCAAATATTTTGAGCTCTCCTACCGCTAAAAGAGATGTGTCGCTTTCTGAAATAGATTATCTTCTCACTTATACACGCGCCTTTCCTTTTTCTTCCTCATTATCAAAAAAAATATCATCCGAATTAGCATGGGATATACCTTGCATAACAACGACGAATCTGAGCGAGCTTTGGTCTGTTTTGTTGAAGCTCTTAGTATACGACGTTACCAACTCGGGGATGACTCAAAAGAAGTTGGAGATACACTAAACATGATGGGATTTCTAAAGGCGAAGGGAGGCGAACTAGATGATGCTCTCACGCTTTTGTGGGATGCGCTTCGAATTAGGAAACTACAGGAAGACCACATAAAGGTGTCAGAAACGTTGAAAAATATTGGGAATGTTCACAGAGAAAAAGCGGAACTAGAATTAGCCATTGAGTGCTACGAAGAATGCCTTCGAATCCGTCGGGCTCAACTTGGTCCAGATCACGAGAAGGTCGCTGATGGATTAATTGCTATGGGTAACATTCTTAATGATATGCAAAGAAATGGGGAAGCTATGCAATCATACCAAGAGGCTCTGAAAATCAGATCTCTTGTCTTTGGAGAGGTAAGAAAACCTAAGATTTATATTAGACAATTTCCTTATTTTGTTTATTTTATTATCAGGATAACATATTGAATATTGGAGACCGATTCTAACTACTAGTTCCTCACTCAATTTTCAATTTTTGTCACAGCATGACGAGGTTGTTGCATCAGTTTTGCAGTACATGGGTACAATGGAATTTCGTGCAAATAATTATGACAAAGCACGCGATCTCTTGACTGAATTTATTCGCATTCGTCGTGAGAACAGTACAAAACATGATGGAGACTATGTCAATGTCCTATTTATGATTGGGAACATCCACAAAAGGGAAAGACAAGAAGCAGAGGCGAAACTGTGCTATACCGAAGCATATCAATTATTCCAGGAACTGGGTCTAACAGACACAAACCCAGAAATCGATAAGGTTATGAATAGTATGCTGAAAGTAGAAAACCTAGAGGAAGAAGACACTGAACCCACGAATGTAGCATCCTTGTTTGGTAAAGTGACAGATAAATTCAAGACAGACAAATCTAACGATAGTTTCAATGAGAAACGTCAAAAGAGAAGAAAAGGTAGCAAAGGTGTTAAGCTTTAACTAAACTTAAAGATTGCTTCGATATTGGTACTACTTATTTGCCTTCTGTAGAGCAAATTTCCTCTTCACCCGTAATCTAGCTATTCTGTCGTTTTCACCTCTCAGAGCAGCAAATAATTTACTTGTTTTTTTGTCTGCGTCTTCGGTTGCGTAATAGAAGGAATCTTTGAGCTGTTGTTTTGTCATTTGCATCACAAATTTTCCACAGAGCTTTTCTGAGCTGTCCAAGGCTTCATCAGTAACAAGATGTTTTTTTGTAAGCCAGTTAAGCAGCTGTATCTTCGACCATTGCCTAGGCAAGATCAAATTATTTTCTTCGTAACTTGCTTTCTCATATAGTTCTTTATTTTTGGTACGTCGTAGATTCGCGTCCATTTCATTTTTAAGCAAGAGCATGGTCTTTAAGGTGACGTCCGTGTCTGTTGATGAGGAAGACACAGCTGCAACAAGGCATGTATTGAATTCTTTTTTGCATGTAATAGATGAACTAAGGAGCTTCGTCAAATTACATTGAGATTCACTTCTCAAACGATTTTGGGATGACATCAGGCTTCGTGTAATGTCCATTATGTGTGCCAACGATTTGGTTTCTTTATTAGCACCATCTTTATCTATCTCTGAAGCACGATGCATACTATCACCATAGGGGCATACCAATAGCGAAAGGCATCCAGCTTTACTATCTCCATTTCTTATCATTATCTGACAAAGCAAATACGAATTAATCTCGCTCTCTCGTCGCAAATTCGTTTCCGTCAAATGTCTCTCCTTGGCTTGGGATAACGTGTCTAGAATTTCCTTTGTCGATGAGATGTTTGCCTCTACCACCCCACTAGTTTGATACCCCCCTTCATTTTTGACAACTTTAGCAACACTACCAATAGGTCCCAATAAATCGATACATCGGTCACTGTATAGTCCCAAATACTTAGCAGAGATAGTACAGTTTGATTTTCTTGTATTAGAAAAGATATCGAATCCAGCTCTTTTAAACATATCAGAGCTTGTGCTCGACTTCCCATATTTATCATCCCCAAATATTATTATTGTTCCTGAATCACCCTTCAATGCACTTCTTACTACTAGATCCTGTACACCCGATCGAGTATAAATGTTTTCGAAGGAAACTTTCTCCGAGAAGACGGCATCGAATTGGAATAAATGAGCCTTCAAATCCAATGTCTTAAGATCGGGCAGTGTACTAGCTTCATATAGAGCCACCGCAGTTGAAGACTCATCAGGTGCTTCAACAATTTTAAAATCGCCACGTTTCACCTCAAAGTCTGAAAGGGGCATCAACCTGAGTACAAAACGAAGACTATTTGTATCGCCTGATGGTAGTGTACTTTTAACGATATTATTCCCAACGAGGAGATTTTTGACATATTCCGAAGATTGCAATCGCAATGCATCAAATTCTTTTGCATACAGCAAACGTACAGTTCTTTGGCGGTCCAATTTTGTTGCTGCAGGAGACTCCATATTCATTCTATTCGATTGTAATTGAGGTTTCGTATGACCGACCTGACTTGTAACTATTTGCTTCGGATTCGCTACCATATGTTTCTCCCTTTTCATACCCGAAAGCACCTCAGAATTCATTCCAGACCTAAAAGGTAGACATATATCTTCTATTTGTGTATCAGATCCACCCAAATCTGATAGTAGTTTCCCTTCCCGAGTCATCTCTATTCGACATGGTACTCTTTGAGATATGACTGGAACTCTTGCTATTGGATATTCCGTTTCGTACGCTTTATCGTGCTGTAGTGTTCCACCTTGTTCACGGGACTTTTCAATTCGATCTTTATGATATGATGAGATATCAGTTCTAGTTCTTCCTATTGTCGGTAACTTCGATGGTGTGTCAAGATTACGCATGAACTTGATACCGTACTCATTTTTACTCTCCAATCTAATTGGCAATTCGTATGAGGTTGAGGTCAAATTTGTATGCGTTTGCCTGATTTCCCTTCTATCGCGTATTGAGTGAATATGGAACTGCTGATTCTCTTTCTCTTTGAATTCTTCTTTTTGATCTCGTATCGAGATGACATTTATGTTGGTATTTGCTTTCAATTTGGGCAGAATTTCCATGTACGGAGACGAACTTTGTCGCACGTGAACCTCGCAACAGTCATCTCGTCGTGGTGCTGATTCGTGATCACCCATATGACTATAATATGTACTCGATAGGTTATCGTATGTTCGTTGTTGTTGTTGTTGTTGATGCCGTGGGGCATTTTTTACAGTAGCATTTTGTTTTGATTGGGACCTTTTTTTAGGTGTTGGAAGTATATGTTCAAGCAGGGATGCTTCTAAAAAACTCTTCCTCGTTTTATTTTTCATTTTCTTTTTTATTTGCTGCACCTTATAATCCGTCTTCTTGTCAGTCAACGAAGAGATATTGTTCAGAGGAAGCCTATTTTGTATTTCTTTTAATGGCTTAATCAATATTGCCTTTTTCTTCACCTGGCTGCGACGAGCAGGTCCATCATCAAACATAGCGTTGGATTTGGGCTTGTGTTTGCGTTACTAGTTGTACAATTCGACTCTTTGTTCCTTGTACCTTGTGAAGAATAGTAAGAAGCGTAAGGATTGAATATTGAATTGAAGGTATGCATACAGTACAGTATTTAAATATGCTTTCTTCTAATAAACAAACAAGCATAAAATTAAATTTTTAAATTTTAAATTATAGAATTCAAACCGAGTAAGTCGAGTGAGTCGAGTGAGTCGATTCAGTCGAGTCAGTCGAGTGATGTTAGGTAAAAGTGATGATAAAAATTGTTGCGGACGCCGTACAGACCTCAACGCGAAAGATCCACACATCAGACAGATCGACATCAGATGAACATCACTGTACATCATAATATTATATTTTTGAAGAATACTGTAGAACGTTGCTAGCTGTTGCTTGATGTCGTTGTGGAGCTCTATAGTTGCTAATCGACCATACTTTCTACCTTCAAATCTACTTGAACAAAGATTTTTTAGATCTTAAATTTACTACTAGCTAGTCTATTTTTTTGCGGTATGCCGAAGAAAAATAATAAAGATATATCTACCTCGTTGGCGCCGTGGATGATGGTATCGGTTGCTGCTGTTCTATTTGTCGTCGGCCGTTCGACCACTTACGCTTTTCATACTGCTAGGTCATCGACGAGATTGGTTGGACGGAGCCTATCTTCTTTTACAACGACTGCGAATACTCGGAGTTGTAATCCAATAGATGCACAGTATTATAAGAACAACAAAAAATCCTTCATCCGACTTTTGTCTACTGCATCATCAGCAACGGAACAACTTTCAGAGGAACAAAAGGATGTTTTGGAGACAAAAATTAAGGAAACGGGTGATAAAATCCGTGTCTTAAAGGAAGAGGGGGCTGATAAAGCTACGATAGCACCGATCGTTCAAGAGCTCTTGGCTTTGAAGACACAACTGGATCCTACTTTTAACAAGGCTAAGAAACCAAAGCAACAGCAGAATCAAAAACAAAGCCAAAAACAAAACCAAAAGAATCAACAGAAACTAAAAGGCAACAACAACAACAAAGAAGATGACAGTGAGTCTGATTTCATTACGGCACGAGCAGTAGACTACTCCAAATGGTACTCTGATATTATTCGTGTGGCAGGACTGGCCGAAACATCTCCCGTTCGAGGATGTATGGTCATAAAGCCTTGGGGAATGTCATTATGGGACAAGATCCGAACGGACTTGGATGAACGAATTAAAGAAAATGGAGCTGAAAATTGCTACTTTCCACTGTTAATTCCGAAATCATTCCTATCAAAAGAAGCTGAACACGTCGATGGATTTGCTAAAGAATGCGCAGTTGTGACACATCATCGCCTAAAATCAGCAGATAACAAGGATGATGGGTTAATTGTAGATCCAGAAGCGGAATTAGAGGATCCGTTGATTATTCGTCCTACATCAGAAACTATGATCTGGTATATGTTCCGAAAGTGGATTAATAGTCACAGGTACGTCGACAACAGAAGATGGAAACAATAAAAACAAGAAAATGCTTCTATATTAAATATAGAAATGAATAGAAACTGGAATGTCGCATAAAATTTGCTGTATCGTTTCTATTTTGTGGTAAATTTCCCTTCGATTTTTTTACTTACCACTATTATTCTGCAAATTTTCTGGCAAACGAAACTAACTATAACGACAATTACGATCCATCAAAAATGAATACATGATATACAAAACAAAAACAAAAAAGAGATCTGCCGTTGAAAGTCAATCAATGGGCGAACGTTATGCGTTGGGAAATGAGAACAAGACCATTTCTTCGTACTTCTGAATTTCTGTGGCAAGAAGGTCACACAGCACATGCGACGTCGGAGGGAGCACTTGATGATGCGCGTACGATGATGGAGGAATATGCGACTTTATGTGAAAATTTAATGGCAATGCCAGTAGTTCGGGGCGTTAAGTCTCCGTCAGAACGCTTTGCTGGAGCGGTAGACACGTTTACTATCGAGGCCTTGATGCAAAATGGATGGGCTTTACAGAGCGGAACTTCTCACTTTTTAGGTCAATCATTTGGGAAGGCATTCGATGTAACATTTCAAGATACAGATGGAGAGGAGAAGGATGTATGGGGGACATCATGGGGTGTCTCGACACGTCTCATAGGTGCATTGATCATGACTCATTCGGATGATAATGGACTAGTTCTACCACCTCGTGTTGCGCCTATTCAAATCGTTATCGTTCCTATTCCACCTAAAAAAAATGATGAGGAAGGAAAAATTGCAATGGATAAGGCATTAGATGAACTGGTAGCTGGCCTAAAAGCAAAGGGAATGAGAGTTAAGGTGGATGACCGTGACTTTATGCGCAACGGGGCGAAGTATTTCGAATGGGAAAGGAAAGGAGTACCATTGCGAATCGAACTTGGTCCGCGGGATGTAAAGAGTAATAGTTGCGTCTTCAAATATCGAGCTGGAAGTGGTTCGGACGAAAAGACGAGCATCGATTTGAATGATGCTGTTCAGAAAGCATCGGATGGTTTAGAATCTATGCAGGAGGGTCTTCTAGAGGAAGCCAGGAGTAGATTAAGTAATGGAATCACCGAGGATGCTTCCTACGAAGAAATGAGGGATGCTTTGGATAATGACGAAGCCTCGTCCTACGCGGGACCTGGGTTGTACCTCGTACCGTGGAAATGTGATGCAGAGAACGAAGATAAGATAAAGACGGAATGCAAAGCGACAATTCGATGCTATCCATTGGATTCCAATAGCGAAGGCTTACACGAAGGAAAGAAATGTTTTTATAGCGGAGAAGACGCTACTCATATGGCGCTCTTTGGAAGAGCATATTAACTGGTACTATGCTATGTAACTCCTCTTTTTAATTGTAGAAATTTTACCTCATTCAATCAATCTACACCCATTTAACAAGATGTATTTTTCAGTTATTGTGTAATATTATTGCCATAGATAGTAGTATAATCTAGCTAATAACAGTGAGACACAGAAGCCGCAAGGCAATGAGTTGCTCTACTTTAAGTAACCACCACTACTTTGAGTGTGGTAGGCAGTGGCCGCATTAGTTGCATAGTAAATAGTAGTAGAGGTAAGATCATCATGCGACTCCTGAGAGGTGTAACGGTGGCATACATAGAGAGTTGTGGCAAAAGGTTACCTGGGACCATTCAAGTAGTCTAGAATCAATCCAATCATCCATCAAATTCCCAGTGTTCAATAGCAATCCTGTACAACAAGATTGGGCATCTTCGTGGCAGTGGCAGTGGCAGTGGGCAGTGGCAGTTGTAGTTGTATCTGTTTGGCAATAAGCCGCCATACTTGCAGTCTTTTATCACACTGTAGGAATACATCCCCATGGTACCGGTAACTTACCTGCTTCCTGCTTCTGATTTTACAAAGATTCGAAGAGGCTGGGGGGGGGGGGGGGGGAACTCACACAAAAAAGGCAACTTTGGAAATCCTAATGAGAAGCAAGCCTACAGCATATTATTTTGTCCGAAGGAGTCAAATAAATACACAAGACTGACTAGTGACTCATGTCTTACCCCCTGCAGCAACTAGTGTACCTACTGGTACAGAGTAGCATTGGTTGCAGTCAATAATATCAACATGAACGTTTCGGCAGTTGGACACAATACAAGGCACCGGGTTCTTGGGTAGGTAGGAAAGCTGTTACTGCCTGAGGATAGTCTAGGTCTCCCAAGGTCGAGCCCTTGATATCTGGGCAAGGAGCTTGATGCTATGTTAGACCCTACAGTGTTGGGAGCAGAGTGCAATGAAAAAGGGAGAGAAGACTAGAAAGTTGGCAGCAACGATGATGAGTACAGAGCAGGAAGCAGAGGAAAGAGGAGCACGGAACAAATAGTGGGAGGTTGGTAGCAACGCAACGGTGATGAGCAAAGAGCAGGAAGCAGGAAGTGACCAGGAGCAGGCAACAAAGAGCGGATTCTCAGTATCAACAGTGATGTGATGAGTACAGAGCACAAAGCAGAGAGGGAAGTGGAGCAGGGAACAAGCTCAGTGACAAGGACCAAAGTGTTGTGGCAAATTTGAGTTTACATAGGGTCAATTTTATCAGGCAAGATGTGAACCATAACCAGAGTTCTGGTACACAAGTAAGTATTTGAACATATAAGAAGTCACCACATACCAGTAAGGAAGATGAGAAAGAATAATGGTAGAATATATAATATTCTGGCGCAAATCTTGCTTGGCTAGTTGACAACAAGGCGAGCGAGTTATGACGTGGAAGGTAATCCTAGAGCTTACTGAATCGTGGAATGACGATTTTTTTAACCTATTACAAAAAAGCGAACTTCTAAAAATAATCGTCAGATTCGATAATACGCTCGCTCATGCACGCATGATTTGTGTCTTTAAAAAATACGTACTACCAACCAAGAGAGGAGTGACACCGACACACTCATCATTACTACTAATTGTACGTTTGCTTATTATTCTTGTCGTTGTCGGTAGCGTAACATTCATTCAAATCACAAAAAATCAGACTTGAACGACGACATACATACGTCGTTCTACAGTACTGTATATATCTGTTTATTATTTTCACACCGAGCACAAAAGAACGAAAGGATGCTTTTGTTGTTGCGAAAAAAATGTCTTCGTCTTCTCATGATGAGAAGGAATGATTTTAAAAAGCCTATATTTTGTTTAGTAGTTTGGTGTATTATTCTTTTGGTATCAATTGATATTTCAACAGCAACATGGAGTCCACATCAACATCCTTCGTCGTATTTATCATCGTTGTCGTCATCATCATCAACAATAGCATATAACAACAACAACAACAACAACAACAATAATAATATTGAAAGATCAGCTGTTCGTCGTCAACAGTACATAATGAATGGTGATACACCGCGAGGGGGGAGTACGATATTGCAACCCCCACCTCCACCTCCTCCGCTGCATATGTCACAAGAACGGTACGAATCGGATTTTGACACCCAACAAGAACAGGATGATAAATATCATCGTCGTCGTGATGATCACAATTATCATCATAACAATTCTCCCGAACAACATCATCATCGTCAGGACCAGGACCAGGACCAGAACCAAGGTCAGAACCAAGAAGAGAGGACAACCTTTTTTTCACCAAAAATTCATTTAAAGCATGTAGCAGAGGCATTATTACGTACTAGTGAATGGAATCGACGGCTACGTCAAGGACTGAAATACTGGGGGACCGTAGGGACACGACATCTGAAACGATATAATAGTAATAATAATAATAATTTCGACGAGTACCATCAACAACAGCATCAATATCAAGATCAACAACAAGATCTTCACGATAATTTTTATCCACAGCATCAAAATCAAAATCTACATCAAAATAATGTACCTGTTAATGTACATCCATCTCGTACATGGCAACCTCCTATTCAACCTTCATCAGGTCGATTACTTGAGGATGAAGAATTATCTTTATTTCATGCCAAAATTCCTCATCCAAGACGATCATCGGCATCCTCTTCTTCTGAAATAGTCGACGACGACAATGATGAAAGAGAGGAGGAACAAGAAGAAGAAGTCACAAAAAAACACGACGATGAACTTTATGATGAAAATGATATACGTTATTGGGGTCCTGATATATTACCATATTTAGAATACATATGTGATAAGCTTGGGATTGATAAGAATGGGATAGAAGTTTCATTGGCTATGATATATATGGACCGTGCATGTTCTGTTGAAACATCCAGAAGTAATGGTGTACCAGCATGTCCATTCTGTACACCACGAACGGTTCATCGGTTAAGTCTTGCTGCATTTGTAATTTCTCTTCAAGCTGTACGTGGACAAGCTGGAGGAGGAGGAGGAGGAGGAGGAGGAGGAGAACAACATCAACAACAACTTGAACAACAATATCAACAACTACAGTTATTATCAGTATCTTTAGGTATCCCTCTATTGCAATTGGAACAGATGGTAGAATGGATGCATTCTGCATTGGGTGATAGTGGTTTATTTGTAACAATGGAAGAAATGATATCATGGAATCGTTCATTAGAAATTATTTTCTCTTCTTCAAAATAAGTCAATGCATGCAAAAAACAAACGTTTGATTTGTTTGATCTATTTAAAAAAAAATGATGCTTCTGCGGGTACTCAAATATATACGAAACATGGGGATTCCGCTCGTTGGAATCCCATTCATCCATCTTCTTTACTATGTTTCGGCAAAACAGCAGTAACAACCCCCAAAAAAGATGACAGTCGTGGTCTACTGTAGTTGTTACAATTCCGAATGGAAGAGAAAGAAATAATTACATGGGGAGCCGCTCGTGGGAGACCCGTATTGTTTTTCTTTGTGGTGGGATATGAAGTCATAATAACAGGGACGTATGGATCCGTTCGATGGGACTCACTCCGATTCTTCTAGGTACATTAAATGACTATTATGCGAAGCAACCAGGTATAAATAATAAAAGTAGATTAAATAATGATATTATAAGTAATATACAAATTTGCAGTAGGGAAAATCATACAATCCATGAATTATCGATACATGTTGTAGCAGTACATAATATAATGTATACTGTAAATATATTGTGAATGTACTGTATTAGACTTTAAAATAGTAAGAGTCATCATCGTAACGTAGTGGATCTATTGTTCAATTTTCAAGTACTAAGGGTACGTAGGCAGACCACCATACGGTAGAATAGCATAGCATAGCATGGGGTAGAATAGGATAGCAACAGGTAAAATAGCAAAGTATGGAATCACAGCACAAGGAATGAAATGTGACAATGATCAATACTCCCAAAATTATTGTCAGTGTTGTAATTAGCTCAAGTGGTTACGACACCTCATGTTGTTGTTGTTGTTGATGATGTTATCGCGTTATTGTTGGTTTTTGACCGCTGTAGAAATTATTGGTTGAGCAAAGAAAATCACCATCATCATCTAACGATATAACAAAGTTCTGTATTATTATTAACTAACAGTCCTAATACTAGTTATTGTTGTTGCAGAAGTACTTTCTTCTTCCTCCTCAAGCTCATCAAAGGCAGATATGTTTACATATTCTTGTAACATGATCTGTTCTTCGACGTCATCAGTCTCTTCAAGAACACTATCTTTGCTTTGAGCCTGAGAAGCTAGTATAGCATTCCATACAAGATCAACAGAATTAACCCACAAAATTCGATGCTGGGCAGGGATTACACTTTTTTTTTCGGTTTAGAAGAAGAACGATAGTAGGAAATTCAGTAGAGTAAATAATGTCAGTTATTGGATGGAACATTGAAAATTGGACAGAAGAATTGTTCCTCTTATTTTCCTTCTCTCTCCTTAATAAAAAAGTCAACAAATAATTAACAGATAAATATTCATATTAATATTAACTTACGAATATGTTATACAATGTACGATAGGCCAAAACTTCCAAGCTGTTAACATAATACCACCAATTTTATCTTTAACAGTTTTAGTAACTGTTGATAGATCTTCTCCAGCTAATAATCCAACTGCACAAATATATACAGAACACTTTACTGATAAATAACTGCACACGGCGGCGACACATGATGATTGAAATGAAATGAAAAAGGAAATGAATGCAATTGAATGTTGATTAGATATTGTGAGAGACCTAGAGTTTCAATTCTTGTAGTTTTAATGTCAATTGGGAGTGTCGCATGTTATATTACACGGCACAGAACATGCCAATCAATATCCAAAAATGATATAATATAGCTTACATAGTTTGATCCATAAGAATTTTTTCCATTTTTATAATTAATCCATTTTCGGCTGGTAAAATAGCATCACTGAATTCATAATATTGATGTACTAACGGTCCAAAGCATAAACCAATAAAGCCATTACGTAGTGTACGTTTTATATCAAAATTTAGTAAATTCTTTTTTTGGAATGCAGTTTGACTTAACCAATCACCTAATAAATATATAATAACATTAATTAATGTCTTTGTTACAATTGGTTTATTTGCTAAATTAGATTCATACGCACCCCAATTATCAAGTGGTATTCCTCATGAAATTTCTGATGTTGACCAACCTCGTGTCATACCATTATCAATATTTAATATTGTATATATCGCATATCCAAATGCTAAAGAAAGAAACATTATATTAATAATTTTTTGTTCTGCACTAATCAATAATAATTCATCCTCATTATCATTACTATCATCAGCTGTGTGGTTGTTATGGTTGATATTTCTTCTTCTACTGTCGGGTTTAGATTCAACGCCATCGCCATCACCATTTCATTGTTGTTGATAGTATAATTCCACCACCATTATTAGCGTTGGCTACCTCCACCGAATATAACGATGATGATGATGATGATGACGAGGGTAATGATCTGTGAAGCCGCCTTGATGTTATTGTTATTGGATTACCTATTATTGTTGATTTATTTATACTTAATTTTGCTGCTACTCTCGTCGGTCTTATTGTAGGGTGTTGGTCTGTAATCTGAGACTCATTGTTGTGTCCATGCAGTCGTTGCACTCATTTGCAAGTAAAATAAAATACATAATATAAATATAATTGGATGATTCATTATTTGGGAGTATATAATATTCTATAACACAGAATAGATGCTGTGTACTGGTATGTTCTTTAACTACCCTTGCTTGACTCGACTCGACTCTCCCTCTCCTCTACAAGTCTAGAGTGCTAGCTGTACTAGTACGGTCGATGATTAACAAAATATCCGATACAGAAGAAGATGTTTTTTCTTGGCTTTTCACATTTTTAAATTTCCGAGATTATTATTGAACTTTGTTGGTGCGTTCGTGCAAGATTTACACTTGCATACAGCAGCTTGAAGAAGAATTGTGTCCTTTTTGCGGACATGCACATCATTGCAAAACAATGACATACAGACAGTCGCCAAAAAATGTAGACACCAAAGAATAGCTCGAAGAAAGACCTCGCACACAACAGAGTACATGTGATTTTATTTTATTTTATCTTTAAAGTAGCAACTTGAGAGATTATAATTGGCTGACTTCTGAAGGCTACTAGTATCCTGTAGGTGCAGAAATGGCTATAGGAGAAAATCCTGATAGCCTTATGTTGCATTGTTGGAAAGGATTATCATCATTATTGACCAGAGTTTTTTTTATGTATGATGATTGCAATTGGAATTTGGTGCTCATTGCACATGTTGTAGGTAGATAAATGTGTGGGTAAATCAGAGGTAATGCATGTACGTAATGTCTCCTCTTTACCTCTCTCATTAAGGCATTCACTCGACCCTCCATTTCATTCTACGCTGTCATGTCCCATCCAGATAGATTGGTGACAGCTGCTCTGCTCCATGGCATGGCAAGGCATGGCAAGGCATGGCATGGCATTGCATGGCTGTACAATGCATTACAAGTTTTGGTAAATGCATCTAGCTACCTTAGCTCTACTAGATTGAAGACTTCCTAACTATGTATGTATGTCAATACTGTCCATTAGAAGTGTGAGCTTAGTTGCTCATGGTGATGTTATGTACAAGTCTACTCGTACTAAGTTAGGTGTTCATTCACTAGTGACTAGTGACTCGTGTCTTACTCGAACAATTTATTTCTTCGGTATTATTATTTTAGCCGATTACGGGTGGCGCACTGTGAAGACGGTTTTTTCGCCAAAAAAAAGTAGCCACGCGCCAACTCTTTTTTTGAGGAGGATGCGATGCCAAAAATATTGACTCACAATTATTGAATCACATTTAAAAAAAAAATATTTCATATTCAATTTCAATTTGCAGTTATCAATAACTGCATCTTGTATTTTTTCTGAAATTATTTCGCGACAAATAAAAAAATTTTGCTGTACACAATGAACTGAGATTAACAAGAGCCCCTAAGTAAAAAAAAATCAAAGTACGAATTTTCAACCAAAAAAATAAATTTTCACTGTACACAATGAACTGAAATTAATACGAGCCCCTAAGTAAAAAAAAATCACTTTTGAAAAGCACGAATTTTCAACCAAAATAATAAATTTTTGCTGTACACAATGAACTGAGATTAACACGAGCCCCTAAGTAAAAAAAAAACACTTAAAGAAAAGTCAGAATTTTCGACCAAAAACATAAATTTTCACTGTACAGAATGAACTGAAATTAACACGAGCCCCTAAGTAAAAAAAAATCACTTTTGAAAAGCACGAATTTTCAACCAAAATAATAAATTTTTGCTGTACACAATGAACTGAGATTAACACGAGCCCCTAAGTAAAAAAAAATCACTTTTGCTAAGTAAAAAAAAATCACTTTTGAAAAGTAAGTTGAAAGTGCTTTATTCGCTAAGTTAAAAAAAATCACTTCTGAAAAGTGCATTTTTCGCTAAGTTAAAACGTGTTTCATTAGCTAAGTTAAGTTAAAATATAATAATAATAATTTAATCAATGTATTCATAATTTTCATCATCTATTACTTGGTGAACCATATGGAGCTAGTCTTTTGTACTTCTTCTTCTTTTCAATTGCTGGTAGTGACACAAATTCATTGTGTTTTCTTTCTATTTTCTTAGTACTACTATTGTTGGTATATCTGTACAGTTCTTCTCTCATAGCACTAAAATGTTGGTTAGCAATTGCCAAACCACCTTGATTAGTGACCAATCTGGCACACTCTGAAAATGCTGGTTGGATTGCTGTATATGCATTGGAAACAGCTTCATTAGGATCAAATTCAAAACTTGCATCATCACCAGCATCATCATAACCGCCATCGTCATCCTCTTGAAACATATTCAGGAATCCAAATTCATTCATCTCAGCTTCCGCTTCTTCATCCCTCTCTTTCTCAAGATCTGTCTTCACATCTTCAACTGGATTGATTGGAACACATTGCTTCAAAGGTGTCGTGAACTGTTTCAAAGGAATCGAATTTGTTCCATCATTGTTTGCATTTGTGGTCAAGGGAACTGAAATCAGAGGTCCCCGCAACTTCTTCAACAGCAATTCATTGCATTGATTTGTAAACTCCTGGGTGGACGCATTTTTGTTGTAAAATGCTTCATATTTTTTCAACGCGCGTACTCCACAATGATGTGGTCGTGGTAACTCATCAACAACACAATAAATATGACGACATGGTATTGATTTACGAACATAGTGAAAGCAACTACAAACAACAACAGATTGATTCTTGTCGAACTTTGTTACCTCCACCAACGAAGTATTCACATACATTGTCACTGCACCGTCAGCAATTGGTAGTCTCTTCTGTACCAGATACTTATTGTTCATTATTCGATAAAATACGTACTTCTTAGATTGTTCCCACTGAGATACAGCAATTTCAACGGCTCGTTCAACAAGATGATCAGATAACGATGTTTTTAAATCTTCAAGTTCAAATGTGTCTTCGGTGTAGTAGCCAATATATTGTTTTCTGGTGAGCTTCGTCATTGCGTCCTTTTGCAGTCGGTCAATTCGTCGCTGTTCATGATCGGTTATAGCCATTTGAGATGAATCAATGGCCTGATGCGGTTTCGGCCCCATAATGTCACGCTTCAAGGATGAATTGGCTGATTCAGTGAAAGACGTAGACCTTTCATCACCTCCAGGTATTTTCTTATAATGACGAAAACACATGCGATATAGATTATTCTTGAAACTTTTCTCCCAGAAAGTAGCCGTAAATCTAAATAGGGGTTTTGATACGTTGGACTTCTCTTGTTGTAACCATAATGCAAAATATTTGATATGTGTCTCCTCTTTCATTTCAGTATCAATATCAGTTGTAAAAGAATAGAACCAATCTCGGCAATTTTCAACAAAAATGAAGTCTTTACCATGTCTCTTTAGCCTTCTGACTTTTGTAATATATCCCCTATCAACCTTGTGCCAGCAACATATACGATGATTACCATTAGGAATGATACGCTCTTTTATGGCAGCGTTTACTTGTCCTACACATTGCTCGTCTTGATCAGTAGGTATATTGAATATTCCACGTAATGTTATCTTACTACTCACTAGTAGCGGAACAGCCGTCCTAAACACCCAACCAAAAACCCAAGAAGCTTCTGAAGGCAAGAATGCATTGAACACCGTAACAATCTTTCTGTCTGGAGTAATGACCACACCTCGGCCTAAAGGACGTTTTTCCGCATTGGTCCCATGAGTTACATCAAAGCCAAGTACTGTTGGGTACATTTGAAAATATCGCTTCTGGTCCCGACTCATCCAACAGCAACCCAAAAGCAACTGTTGATTACCATCCAACGACAAGGCCTTGACAATAGAAGCTGCATATGACTGCGGTGTCTCTTTCAATGGAACAGTTGTTTCCTGAGAGAATTGATCAACTTCAGTGTTTTCGACAACTTCGGCAGCATTTTTATCCATTTTTTTTCTTGTTTTTTTAATCGTTAACAAATCTCTTGCTGTGGATACCTGCGCAATGTAGGCAACATATTCTATATCCGGATTCTCGTCCAGGGAAGAAATGAGTCGCTGCGCTGGTGAATTTCCTTCCATGACAATACACAAACGACATTTTCTTTTGAGCTTGCGTAGCTGTGCGGCTGATATATTAATACCGGTCTGTTGAATAAGTAACGTTTGAATTGCATTAGTAGGAATGTTGCTCTTCAATTGATTCATCACCCTTTCCAGTTCATCAGTGTCAACATCTGATGATCTAGCCTTGACTTGCTGAGATAGAAGCTTGTAGTGTCCATTGTGATGGTGACACCCATTTCCAAACTTCCGTATGTACCATCGCTTGCTATCAGCGGATTGATAAAGTGATATACTAAAGTTACATTTCTCTTCGTTAGTTATTGGACGGTCCGTTCGTGATGTACCGTCACTTACTCTTTTGGATGGAGCAGCAGTTACACCTCTTGAACAACCAACGACGACCCTTTTATCTAATGGTCTATGAAGGGACTTGGTGGTAGAACTTGAGAATACAGAAACCTTAAATCCTTGTTCAATACAGCACCTATTAATTAATTTCACCACTTGTTCTTGATCAAGAAGACTTGGTGGAAACCAATATCTGATTGCCTTTTTGGTCCTCATTGTAACCCCTGATTCTGCACCTAATGTTTCAATGATATCAATAGGAATAGGAACAGATGTAACCTCAGTTGAAAGAGACAACATTATTGTCGATGTCTCCCATTTCAGCAATGATTGTACTGTTTTATCCAAATGGCTTAAAAATTCTTCATTCATTGTGGATGATAGATTCAAATGTAGAATTGAATTCTACTTTAGAAAACCGTTTCAGTTTTTTTTTTCAGGGCCTTGGGGACTGTATAGAAGTACAGGTAGAAAGATTTGCTGATAATGATTATTATTTTTGAAAAAAAATCCGACTTGAGGATGGTGGATATGAATCCAAAACGTAGCAGCAACTAGCCACTGGACACCAAAACGGATGGAAGATTTGAATAGCTGGTTGAATTTTAGTTTAGAAAACCGTTTCAGTCTTCTTTTCAGGGCCTTGGGGACTGGTTAGAAGTACCAGTGCAAGATTTGCTGGTGAGGAATTTTTGTTGCTGAAAAACAAATGCGATTTGAGGAGGGTGGATATGAATCCAAAACGTAGCAGCAACTAGCCACTGGACACCAAAACGGATGGAAGATTTGAATAGCTGGTTGAATTTTAGTTTAGAAAACCGTTTCAGTCTTCTTTTCTGGGCCTTGGGGACTGGTTAGAAGTACCAGTGCAAGATTTGCTGGTGAGGAATTTTTGTTGCTGAAAAACAAATGCGATTTGAGGAGGGTGGATATGAATCCAAAACGTAGCAGCAACTAGCCACTGGACACCAAAACGGATGGAAGATTTGAATAGCTGGTTGAATTTTAGTTTAGAAAACCGTTTCAGTCTTCTTTTCTGGGCCTTGGGGACTGGTTAGAAGTACCAGTGCAAGATTTGCTGGTGAGGAATTTTTGTTGCTGAAAAACAAATGCGATTTGAGGAGGGTGGATATGAATCCAAAACGTAGCAACAACTAGCCACTGGACACCAAAACGGATGGAAGATTTGAATAGCTGGTTGAATTTTAGTTTAGAAAACCGTTTCAGTCTTCTTTCCAGGGCCTTGTAGACTTGTTAGTAGTACCAGTAGAAGATTTGCTGGTGAGGAATTTTTGTTGTTGAAAAAAAATCCGACTGTTGTGTCTGTGATAAAATGCGACCTAAAGGGTAGCTCCTGCACCAAAACGGATGGAAGATTCAGATCAAGCGTTCAATTCTACTTTAGAATAGTGTTTCAGCTTTAGAATAATATCTTGGGTATATGGTAACAGTATCAGCAAGTAGGGGGAAGAAGGTGTACAGTAGTACAGTAATGATGTATGTTAATGGGATTTTATGATAAGAGAATAAGAGCTAAAAAATGCGCGAATTATTTCTGAGTCATTTTTTTGAAGTTGCATCGCATCCTCCTCAAAAAAAGAGTTGGCGCGTGGCTACTTTTTTTTGGCGAAAAAACCGTCTTCGCAGTGCGCCTCCCATTTTTTTTGCTGTCACACGCCGTATGTGTTTTGCCTGTGTTCTTTTATTCCACGCTACAGTACAACGTCAGCAACATTTAACACGCTAGTTATATTTAAACGTAGGACCCTATCTATCAAAATAAATTAAAAAATGTTATTATACTGTAATTAAATTAATTTTATACCTACAGTACAGTACATAGTAATGAAAATTAGTTTTTGTTAAGTATATTTATTTGTTTTAATAAATAAGTTCGTCTTCAGATATTTTACGTACGGCAACATCATACTGTAGCTATACAAACGGTACTGTACATACAAAACGGCACTGGTACTGGAGCAAACGGCAGTGTACTATAAGAATACAAACGGTACTGTGCATACAAAACGGCACTGGAACTGGTTCTCTTACCGCTTTGACGATTGATCGACAACAACAACACAATCTTTCCTGTGCAGAAATTCAATCCTCCACATATTTTTTTCATTGCGTCGAGTATCGGAATAACAAAACATATTGGATGCAATCGGCATTAAACATACATTATTACTTGTTATCGTATAATACAAAGAAGTACGTCATTTATATCATTCTATATTCTTTTGACAACGTTACTTTCTGCAGTGTACACATATCATATACGACTATTGTAATCAACAAAAACGAGATACTATGTTACCACTGGAAAAGGGGAAAAAATTCGGGGCATCGGTATCTTTTTCTACAATTGAAATCAAAGAATATCCGATAATCGCAGGCGATAACCCTGCTGTAACTATGGGAGCACCAATCACAATAGATTGGATTCCCTTTAGCGACGAAAAATGCACGGTCGATGACTATGAGGAGAGAAGACCATATCCTCGATCCATGGTGGAATTACGGATGCTGTCTACGTACCGGATGCAACTATTACGAAGTCTCGGATTTACCCGTGAAGAGGTTCAGAAATGTATTAAGGCTGCAAATATAACTCGAAATCATCGTAAACGTACAAACGAAATAACGGCTCTCTCTCGGGTTCAAGAAAATTTGGAAATAATGACACATGCTATGTTGAATGTAACTATCAGAAGGAGGGCGAAGAAACGAGAGAAACTGATAATGAATTCGTACCTGCTCAACAAAAAAGTTATTGACGATAGCAGGTCTTCCGTCACAACTAGAGACACTTCCGGTTCCTCTTCAATACTGATTACAAATCAATAACTTAAGGTATTCGGAAATTCATACATATAACAATGTATTGCAATACACGAAATAAATCCCAATGTACATATTAAGACATAACTGTATGTATTTTATCTGCAATTCAATTTGAGATCGACTGTCTAAATGACTGATTGATTATCTTACATCAATATATATATTTCTAGTAGAGCTGTAATTATTGTACTTGCTTAAAAGAAAGACGGTGGATTAATTCACCTCCACTGCCTAAGATTATTCGTAGTTACACGGAATCCAATAAATAATGAAGTTGTTCCATGAATCTTTGTACGTCTGCTGCATCGACTTCAACGACATTGCTATCAAAGCTGTCAAACTTGAACATGCCATTCATCGACTCAGCAGTCTGCTTGAACATTGGGCCGAATGTATTCTTCACAAAGTCACCTGCCCTTTCAGGATATTCATAACCGACTATCAGGCACGTTTTGCTTCGTGGTTTATCAGCAATTAAGACCAATGGACGGGCCTTCGTACCGGTCCATTTTCCATTTTCTCGGTTCATGTTCATTAAAAAATGGGCAAGACGGGTCAATGCTAATGGCTTCGAGAAAATATGATCCCTCTTGTCCCCCGCGCTCCCGTTATTATTTTTACTTTTAGAACGGATCAAATCTGTACCAATAATTTGATTCTCTCCAACTGAGGTGGATGTAACGTGAGCGTACCGGAAATGACGAAGGAGAGCGATCGATCCTCGTTCTGAAAGTCCTACTGCCGTATGTATGATACTTTTTTGGAGCGCCATGGCACGACGGAGTCCTGCACCAATCCCAATGGTCGACGATAAGTTACCTCCATTGACCAAGTTGGAAGCGTCGTACCCTTCGTTGTTCATACCATTCATTAGTCCTCCCATTGGTTCGGATGAATGAGTACCGAGAGCATCATATGCATTATTGAAGGCTTCTACCCCAGCCTTGTTTTCCTGGTCAATGATGTTGGTAGGATCATCATCCGAACCCGACGACAATTCATTGGGCGTTTCGTATTCAAGAAGTGCAGTTACAGCATAGGAAGCATCACTAGCGGACAGCATTGATTGGTATCCCGTAACACGGGTAAAGCTTGTAAATTCAAAACGATCCAAATTGTATTCCTTTATTACAAATAAAAAGAAGCATAATAGTATTGATACTAGTGATGAGAGGGAGAGAAACAATAACAATGATACGGATACAATTATTGTCTGAAAATAGTGTGATAAAAAATATATAGACTTACCGGGGCATGTGTTCCTAACTTCTCCTTTAGTCGACGGCGTAAATTCGGCTTCATGAATGGAAATGGTTGCCGACATTCGTCTAATGGGTAACCCATCTTGGCTAGCATTTCCATTAATTGTTGTTCCCCCCTCTTCGTGTAAACTTGTAGTCTTGTACAAACATATTCGGAATATTGCATACTATCCAATAAATTCGAATGTCGTAGCATAAAGAAACGAAAATCCTTCTCTGAAAAGATTCGTCCATTTTCACTTAGTGCAATCTTTGTTTTATTTTGGTCACTGTTATTATTATTATTAATATTATTGTTGTTTTTACCGATCAGATCTTCTGCGTAGACCGTATTCAATGCTCGATCATACATGTTATTTGGAAATAACTTTACACATAAATCACTTAATTTTTGAGCTAACGCTGCGTAACCGACCATATCTAAACGAGAATGTAGGTACGCATCGGTAACGCCAACACATGCCAACCAAAGTAAATCTCCCTTTTCTCCATATCGGAGTTGTGTAGCCAAATTGTACGCAACGAAGGCAGCAGGTGATCCGAAGTAACTACCATCGGTGTAATACTTGCGCAGTCGATTACGACGTTGACTGTGCAATTCTCTTGGAGAAATTTTGTTTTGTGTTGTTTAGGTGATTCATCATCATCTTCATCTTCGTTACGATTATCAGCGGCGGTAGTACTTGTACCGTCATTGTCTTGTTCCCGATCGGTGTTCGTCTTTTGTCGTTTGGATTCTCTGGTAGTAGAATTGTCATCCTCCTTAAGATCATCATCATCATCATCATCATGTCGTCACCGTCGTCATTCCCGTCTTTTTCATCTTCCCCGTCATAGCTTGGGTCGATGTCGTCGTTCTTGTCCTTTCCACCACGCTTTAGTAGTAGTAGTAGTAGTAGTAGCACTAGTATCATCAGGAATTTCCGATTTTTTCCCTCTTAACCCAGACCCAGACCCTTCAACAGTATCATCAAAGTTAGCTTCTTCCTCATCATCGTCGTCACTTCATTGCCATTTTATCGTCGTCACTACTATCATCTTCTTCGTCGCTATCATCACTGTCATCCGAGGACGACGATTCTTCATCTCCGCTTAAATTATCACCATCACTTGGCATCTCATTTATTTTTTGGGCAGAATCAAAAAATACAACAATACTTCTAGACGAATAAACATTGGCTAAATGGATTGGCCGACGACAATCCATGACGTAAATTTTAACTGCCCCGTCTTGCAATAATTGTTTTCCGAAAAGACGAGTTAAATTGTACGTTGCACCAAAATTTAATAGTACGATTGAACTAACGTCATCCATTCCACCCTCCGAGACCATATTAGTTAATTGCCGTTCTAGATCACTATAACACGTACATGGAAGGAGTTGGTAATGTATTCCATCAGATCGTAGCATGTAGGATAAAATACGTGCGGATGACATAGCATCGACGTCGGCGTTGCACAATAGAAGTGCCGTTCGAGAGCCATTGTTATTGTCCTTATCATGACGACAATCCTTTAAGATTTGTTGGTAACCCATATGCCATAGATCATGTTCAAGTAACATCCTTCCTTTCTTCTTTCGTTATCCTTCCTTCCTTTCTATGATCTATGGATGTAGACCCCTTTGTCACCTCCGAAACCCTCTTACTTGTGTATTGCTTCGAGTTTTTTGATATACTTGTGGTACTTATTTATTTTTTGTGAACAAGAATTACTTCAATATACCAACCGGGATTTTTTTGTGAATTTTTTAAATAATTAACACCAATTCAGCACCGATACAGTAGAAATACCGTGCTAAAGCCGTTAATTGTCTATTATTTATAACAAAAAATGCTAAAAGTTCGCGCCAGAAAATTTGGCGCGCCCGGCTTGGCATAAAAAGTATACTACGGCTACTTACAGTAGATCAAGAGTCTTTTTGCCAGAGTGTTATTGTGGTAGAGTGATAATACCGTATTGAGCTTATACATAGTATAAAATTCTAATCCATGACTGCTAAAGCGTACTGTATCCAAGATCTTCAAGATCTAGGATCTAGGAACGGAATACCACCCATTGGTGGCAAAACCTTCTACCCGGTAGCTTTGACTGACACGATACACACAAGGAGGTCAGTATAAAAAATGAAGTAGAAATTTTGACCGAAGACAATTGATCTATATTATAGTATATCCCTTTCTTTGCTTTTTCTACAGTATACCCAGTAGCTAAAGAGATTCATTCTTCAATGAGTGTAGATTATTGTGACGTATTAGATTCAACAGCAAAATGCATTGCATAAACAGAAAGAAGAACAAAAGGCGTTCCTAGTTTTTTGACAATAATTAAGACAAGAAGCCAGGATTAAGTCAGGAAATGGAGTTCTCTATCCATTACCTATATTAAGAAATAAAGCAAATTTGAGAGACTGAGATGAGGCCCTGATTGTACAATAGACAGACTGAAGAGTAGTAATTAATTCTCAATTGGATTCTTTTTTCATGTGAATCAGTATGTTTAGAGTAGAGATAGTAATGCTAGAAAAATGACAGTTTTCTAGTGATGTCTTACCATCAAATATAATTTATATAGGAGCAAGGATTGGTAGCAATGTTTTTGTTTTAATCTATCATATTAATATTATAAGTTATATTCTTTCTTTTCATAAAATAAAGTTAGCTGTTATTTTTAAAAGTGTTTGTTTGTGTTAAGAAGAGTGCCACATATATAGACACTTACTTAACTTACAGTATATACAGTCATATAATAAAACCAACTGAATGTATTTTATTACAACTGCATTGGTTCTGGTCTACTAGTAGAAGATTCAATCATGATGCCCACCCCTCTAGCGCCGTCCTTGGTTCTTTGCAATGCATCTTGATCGCAATTGGAAGTCAACCAAGGATGAGTCAAAGCTTGACCAGCTGTATAACGGTACTCAATGTTGTACGAAAGCAAAGTCGAAACAAAGGCCATTGCTTCGTCGGACACATCTCGGAACAATTCGTGAGGGAATGTGTATTCACCTTGTACGATTGATGCCTTGATGGCCTCGTCGTTTTTACCATAAAATGGTGGAGCGCCACTAAGAAGCATATAAACAATAACACCCAAACTCCACAAGTCACAAGCCTCCGTGTACGACTTCTTCAAGACCTCAGGAGCAACATAGTAAGACGATCCCACAACACGTGTTAGTCTCTCGCCTGCGCGATAGTGAGTTGATAGACCAAAATCGATCAATTTCAGTGGACTCCAAACATCCTTCCCAGATTCTAATACCCAGTTTTCAAGCTTCAAATCTCGATGGACTATGCTTCGAGAATGCAAGAAAGCGACTGCCGAGAGCATTTCCGATACTGTTTTGGCTGTAAGTGTAATAAGATAGACAGATGAGGATAGATAAAAACGAGTAAATAAATAAACATGAGTTACGATATGTAGAAACAACATAAACGAAAAAGAACTTGAACGGAAGATGATAAAATATATATATAGATGCACTTACCGGCGTAGGCTTCGGTGACACCATGCTTTGGATGGGTCGTTAGTAGATGGAATAAATCTCCACCTCTCCCCAATTCCGTTATTATAAATAGTTCATTATCGACACAGAAGACATCATACAGTCGAATTACATTGTCATGACCACGCAATTCCCGAAGAACATTAACTTCTTCTTGTAATTTCGAAATATACTTAGGATCATTCCGTAACATGACACATTTACAGGCAAATTTCTTTCGTTTTCCTGACCGGCCACTACTCCCCGACATATGTCCTTCGGCTTCTCCGCGAGATGCGATACAAACTTGTCCGTACGATCCTTTTCCGATGACCAGATCACGATGAAGTAAATATGCAGGTCGACGCTGTGCCTGTTCGGAGGGAGGTGGTGACTCTGATGTAACAGCTGGTGGAGGAAAAGTCGGTTGTAAGGACTGATCGGGAGTGTGAGGGGCAACATGATTCCGATGTTGTTGCTGACCAAAGTGACCTTGTGGAGGTGTGAAGTTGTGATTTGTAGTCGCAGGTGTCATCATCGAAGAAGGAGGAGCATTCGTTGGTCCTTGTCTTGACGATTGATGATGGGCGTATTGAGACGATGAAGAAGGATGATGGTAACTCGAACCTCCTCCTCCACCACCACCACCACCTGATTGCTGGCTCTGATGCTGATGCTGCTGGGTGTACCGTGAAGATGATCTACTGCTACTGGTGGTTCCTCCTCCTACCCGAGAAGAGTGACGAGTAGATGATGATGATCCTCGACCACTACTACTACGCTGTTGCTGTTGTGGAGGATTCTGTCCGTCATTTTCGAGTTCACCCTCCCGAGTCCCTCGATTCGATCGACTTCCTCGACTTTCGTACACAGGTTTCGATGAAGAAGATGATCCAGGTGCAGGAGATTGATGATATTGCTGCTGTTGCGAATGTTGATGGTGAGATGATGCACCAGCATACTTAGTACGCTGCTGATTCTGATTATCAATATCCATTGCTGATCTTTGTGCTGCTACTGCTACTGGACTTCGCATATGCCGTTACTGTATGTATTATTTTAGGTTGTTTTATTGCGTTCCTTGTTGCTTTGTTAACTTGATTGAGTTGAGAATGATATGATGTAAATCGTGTCGATTGGCGATGTTGTATGATGATTTTGTGATTCTCAGGAAAATTTATGAGAATTCGGTAAGGCGGAATGATGAAATGGAGATGACCAAAAATCTCTATACCAATGTAATGTGGTATAATAAAATTATAACCGCGGAAGTTTTAGAGAGAGAGAAAGACCCGTTTCAATTGTTAATAACCAACGAAAGAGAAACCGAAGATCGAGAAACTGATGTATTATCCGTTTCTATTTCTTTTTTGGAAGTAACGAATCTTATAAAAGATTATTATGTGAAGCTCGCTTAAAATCTTTTACTGTTGTAAATCCTTTAGCAAAAAATATGACAAACAAACAAACAGACGAAACCTTGTAGATGTCAATTAATTCAACAGTTGTAGGTGTTGATGACAAATCCGACAATAACAATGGAATAGACGAAGAAGCTAAAGAGTTTGTTGCTATTGTTGTATTGTGTTCACTACACTTGCATGTGTTTTCGTGTTGTAGGGTGGTTGTGTGCTAGTAATAAAAACTAACAGAGAAAGCAATGATTCACAAACTCCCTTAAAATTAATTATCGATAAAATAACGCTCGTAATCCGACCATGGACCGAAGTCCAACCCAATAAATAGCGATACATATAATATATATCCATGTATATAACATATAAGACGGCTCGTGAATATGCGATCCCCGCGCGCGTACCATCTCGAGATAGCGAGAGGAGTATGGAACATGACGTAAATGACCTCGAAACTGCATGACTCGACTCAATCGACTCATCGATCATCGATTGTTTATCGATAAAATGGCGATGGTTTGCTTGGCTGAGCAGCTATTGTTTACAGTAGAACATGCCAGGGGTAATATCTTTTTTATAACCCCTGGAACATGCAACATACTGTACAGTACAGTATGCCCAAACACAAACAAACACACACACACATCCATCCATCCATCATTTATTTATGAATCATAAAAAGTAGAACTAATAACAACCCACATAAGAAGACATACATTTGTATGCATTTAAAAAAATACTTAGTAGTATCGTGCTCTATTTCTCATACTTTTAGATCCAAATAAATGATGCATGTTATTGTCTTGACTCTACCTGAACTATATATTGTTCTCTAATACTGCCAAATCTCACAATATTGCTTTATGGTATATATTTTATGTGACTTATAGGATTGCTGCTTCACATCATTGCTCTATTTTTCAATGTTATACCAATTCTGCCATTTTGTGGTTCTTAACGGTTCAGAAACTATTTTTCAAACCCACAGTAATAAAATATTCATAACATACCAAAGTAGGTCCTAGTTTCTTACAATGACAAATGAATGAATGTGACAAATTTTCAGTCATGACTACAGTATACATGATATGTATGCACCATACAGATGATCACTATACTCAATAGTGAAGAGAAAAATATGTGTGAATGACATCAAAAACAGAATGAATATCAGTTAGATATTCAATACAAACACTTTGAGATTTGATGAGATTTTTCTGCAATATCCAGTAGTGTATGTATCACTTCAGTAACATTAGATTAAGAAGGCCATTTTTCAGCTAGTTGGTCCAATAATGGTTAACTACATTACTTGTAATATGATTAGTATTCCAGGGTAAGAAAAGTTCCTGATGCGGCAGTAGATGATACGGTACATAATTTCATAGCAATGCATTCTACTAAACAATTTTTACAATTTCCCTTTCGCTTAAGCTACAGAAGTGGGAGGTGCTAATAATATACAAAATACAAAGCGTAGTAGTTGGTAAATCGTAAATCTTAAAGTTATGATAGCTAAAGTAAGTGCACATCTTTCGCCTCACATGCCTCACACCACCAGATAAATGGGTTATCTACCCATTCTGAACAGGTGTCGCCTATATCAAATATAGGGCTCTCCTATCCATTCATTCTAGAGAGGTGCGCCATGTCATCTTATCCATGATTGGAAATCCGCGAGACGACTCATACGACTCAATCTATTGCTATACCGTTCCTTCTAGCACCCCCCATAGGTGTACTAATAGGTTTATACCAAACTAATATATATATCTTATTTGCAAAGGTTCCGGACGCTCTCACGGGGTTTAACCATGAGGTTCCGTAGTCCTTCGAAGTGTCCTACATCTTTGTCTTCCTTGGTAAAGATATCAGCCGGATTGGTCTTTCCTGGGATCCAGGCAATATTGACCTCTCCATTCAATCTTCCTTCTGCAATGCTCAATTCGCTTATGTTTTCATGTCTTAGTTTCTTTGTAGCTTTACAACCACTTTCAACCCAGTCAACACTTCCCTTGTTGTCATTCAGTACTGGAGTAGGATTGTTCACATCACTCAAACCTAGCTGTCTCATGAGATGCCTGAGATATTGAATCTCCTTGACACCTTCATGCATAGCTTTGATCTCTGCAATGCAAGAACTTCCACTCAGTCTCTTCTCGCGATATACCCCCCAGCATATGGGACCCCCCATTCTGGTGATGTAATATCCTTGAATGGACTTCATTTCTTCTGCAGTAACTATTCGCTTTTCATTTTCTCTGGGTTGTGATGCATCTTGCGATCCCCAATTCGAATCTGTGAAAGTGATTGTCTTCTCATCTTCAAATATCTCTGGCAGTCCCACATTTCCCTCTAGCACATTGTCTCCTTGTGTGAACCATATTCCATGGGAGGAGGTGTGGCTCAAGTATCGGAGTACATATTTTGCAGATTGAAAGTGACCGTATGATGGATTACTACAAAATTGCCCAAGCAATTTCGTAGCAGTACATATGTCAGGTCGAGTGTTGATTGACAGCCAGGTCAGTCCTCCCATGATAGATTGGTAAGCGTTCACCAGTTCTTCTTTGTCACATGGATCCACTTCATCGCGATTCACTCTATCAATCACTAAACCCGATCGATATGGTGTTCTACTTGGCTTGCAATCAGTTAGTTTGTGCTTTTCCAGCATTTGATCTATGAAGGCTTGTTGTGATATATGACATGTCACTCTTCCATCGTCGAATCTATGCCATTCGTAAGCTTGTCCTAAAAACCATGAGACTGTACCCATGAAATCAACCTTGACCTTGGACTTCAATTGTTGTTCAAACCATTCTTCCACTTCTTCCGATTTGGAGTAAAATACAAAGTCATCTACATATAGTCCCAAGCATATTGGAGGTTTTCCAGGAATTGGGGTGCATTTGTAGACACATCGGTCTTGACCCATTGATTCAAAACCAATGTCTTTTAGCAAGTTATCCATCAATGTGTACCAATGATGAGCTGATCTCGATAATCCATATAATGTCTTGTTTAATTTCCAGTAGGTTCCCTTCTTGGTGTTAGGGCATCCGATAGGAGGTCTGACTATACAAAGTTCATCATCTGGCAGTTCAGGTTGACAGAAAGCATTCTTACAATCACCTTGCTTCAGATAGCATCCATCATCGACGGCCATTGACACGAGTAATCTTGCAGCCGAAGAGCTCAATACGGGTGCGTATCTGTCTTCTCTAGTCCACACTCTATTTTCATGATTTCCTAAGACGACAATCCTTGACTTGGCACGGACTGGGTTTCCCTCCTTGTCCTTCTTCACAGTGAAGAGGTTCATAGTTGGAATGGCTTCAATATCTTTACCATGTTCTTTAAGCAGGTTTTGATAATCTTTCTCATTTATTTCCGTGAACGTATCTAATCGTTTTAAACCACTGTATTCTTCATTGTATGCATCCTTCCATATCTTATTGTCTTTGTTTGATTCATGCAAAGCTTTCTTAAGATTGGCTGGCGCAAGTGGGTTGTGTAAATGGGCAGCAGAGACATGCCGTCCCCAACCCACTACTCGTCTTGCTATATCATCTTGCCATCCAATATCAAAGGTGTTTTCTTGCAGTCGATGCTTCCAGGAGTATGCTATGTCTGCGATGTCAGGGGACATAATAATCTTCCCTTCCCTATCTCTTGTCACAAACTCCCATGTATTACGAGTTCCAATAGATAAGTATCCTTGCTATATACATCTTCGAGTAGCATGGTCACCGGTTGATCCTGCTTCAACCATTTTGGTCGAAGGAAATCTAACGCCAGTGATGGCTTCCCTGATGCCGGAATGTTGTGCTCAGTAAACATGTGCTCTTGTTGCACGTCCAAGTTACTACTGTCGTCAAGCTTGACTGTGTAGTAATTGCTCTTGGATGTTGGTGGTGTCACCACAGTTGCTTCCAATATATCGTATGACTCTTGACATTGAATGTAAACCTTTTCATGTATATCGAATTTAGTAGGACTACTACTGTTCGATATCACAGATGTCGTCAATCCCCCATCATACTGTAGATTGGGAAATACCTCTCCGACCAGGCGTCTTTTGTCTAGAATGTAGTCTGCTGATGTACAGAAACTATCCATAGTTGGATTGTAAAATACCATTCCGTTCGTGAATTCACTTCGGCCTAGGGCAATTCCCAGTAATCCTTGTGATTCAAATTTGGTACGGTCTCTGTTGCTATCCCTGACCCTCCTAAATGCACCGATGCATCCGAAAGGAAATAGGACTCGATAGTCTGGTTTCTCTCCGTAAAAGGCTTCATGTGGCGTGGTGAGGAATTCTGCAGCATTACTGTCTGAATTTGAACTGATTGGTAGAACGTTTAATCGGACACAAGCTTCCCTAATAGCCCAGTACCAGAATTTCTTTGGTAGCTTGGCTTCGGCAAAGAAATGATCTTGCCATTGATGTGAGCAAGGACCATCTGCGTTCAACTAAACCGTTCTTGTCCTGCCGTCCCGGTGGAGCAGCGCGAACACGACAACCGTGTGATCGGAGGAGTGCAATAGCCTTTCCTCCAATCAATTTAGGATCAAAATCGCATTGAATAGTTTCAGGAAATCCACCGGCATCTATAAAGAATTTCCATAGAGCTTCAGCTACGTCCGCACCTGATGCACCATGCATTCCATATACGAATGAATTAGTAGTGCATTTGTCCACAAGTACCAGAGCATATTTGTAACCTCCAGGGGAATTTCCATCTCCGTACCCAATATCCATTCCAACCAGTTGTAGTGGCGCGATAGCTTTGGATCCCTTCTGTCTGCGCTTTCCTCGCTTTCGATTTACGAGAGATCCAACAGTGGGGATTTCATTCTTGTTGTCAACCACGGAGATCCCTGTTCCAAGTTGGGATAGGACCCCATAGTCTTGTAATTGCCTGCCTCCAAAGTATGACTGCAGGGTGTGGTTAGTAAGACGTTCTTTCACATTTCCTCTACTACTTTCCAAATGATATTGTGGTGGTGGCGCACGCAGTTGCTTCTCAAAGGGCATATCACTGTTAGATCCATCATTTAAGAAGTCTCGAATATCATTGACATCCAGTTCAGTCAGTGCCTGTTTAAGCATTTCCCCAGGATCGCCTTCACATAAATAGTCGTCGTCAAAAGGCTCGTCGCAACTTGATGGTTGTGCGTCGACATCTGGCGATGACGGACGTGCTGCATCAATATCTGCAGTTGTGTTCTTCAAACATGACAAGAGTTGATCTTGGTTCTTGGTTCTTTGTCCGCGTGTCAGCACGCGACCCCTATGTACTCTGTTCAGGAAGTCCAATCTGTTAGATAAAACATCAAGGAAGTCATCTCCCTCGTCCTCATAAGTAAAATCGGGTTCTCCCCAGTCATCGGCACTGAGAGGTTCAAGCTCTAGCCTTAAGTCACCATTTTCGGGACAGGGGCAGTGATCGAGAAGTTCGGAAACGTTAAGTGCATCTCGGAGTCCGCGATTAAGAACGCGCAACCCTTCCCACTTCTACCGTGACGTGTTATTGACATTAGACTACAGTCGAGGGAGGGCACATGTAGAGATTTCTTGAGTGCTTGCACTTTTCCATCTAACTTGATCCTACCTGTTCCATATCCGTGTACAGGGACTGGCGTGCCATCCCCCATATAAACAAAGACGTCGCGACATTGCTTATAGTCTTCACCAAAGTCGTCGCGATCAGTTAACATGTGGGTCGTGGCGCCACTATCAGGAACAATCTGTCGTTTTGGTTTCGGAGTATTCGCGCTGCAAACTTTTCTATTGCAATTGCTTTGAACAGTCAACATCGACTCTACGAAAGCTACAGCCTTCTTGCAAGAGCCTATACAGTGTGTCATACGATTGGTGATAGGGTCCATACGAGACAAACGACTAAGTTCACTGTAGATAGGAGCAAAGTAACCGGTTGAATCTTCTTTAATATCGTTAATAGCTGTATGAGCGTCTACAAAATCTCCTCCAGAAGTGAAGGATCCTAAACTCGCAATACGACCTGACCCAGCGTTAGTCCCTTGACTAGCTACGTTCTTCTTCTCTGCTGCAACCTTGTCTTGGTTCGTCTTGACGTCCTTTCCGTTTTTACCAACGGTTTGGTAGCCTTCCGTTCCAGTACTGGTAGCAGGTGCAGGTGTAGATGCTGGAGCTGATGCTCCTGCAACTATAGCCGCGGCTTGCTTCTTCTTGTCACTATCACGAGCGCGTTGCTTGATACGCTTGCTCACCTTCTCACGATGCTGATCTTTCTCAGGATCATATGTTACCGTTAAGCCAAATTCCTCCAGCAATCCACAGTTGTGCATGTGGTGATTGCACACATCGTTCTTGGGGTATCTGCATGCCAAACAGTTTGTCATTTTGAGCATGTTAGCAACATCAAATACAGTCACTTTCGAGTTTCCGCCGCTAGAGCTTACTAGTCCAAAGTCACCATTCATATCGATATGCATGTTAGCATTCTTTGCGTCACTGTTCGATTGATCGGTAGACAATCCCCCTTGACTAGCAGCTCTAGCTACATGGCGAGCATTGAGCTTCTTCATGCGACCGGCGCTGTAGACATCGGAATTCGTGAAAATCTGATTCATATGGTTGACAAACTTATCAGTCGAATAGTCCAAAAGCTTGATGTCCCCTTGAATTAGTTGACTGTCAATGTAGTCAAGACACTTCTCGTCTTTATACACGCCATCAAGGAAAGCACGTTGGACAAAAGCTGTCTTGACTTGATCAAGAGTGGTATAGCCCATGAGATCGAATCGATCCCATAGATTACTGACTCGGGAAGCCAGGTCATGGCACTCTCTTCATTTCGTTGTGTAACGGTTCCCAGCTCCCGAATACAGGAGATGATCTTCATGGTCGTGAGAGGGAGTAGTGTATCGAATATTTCCACAAATAGACTGACACCAAAACCTTTAGAGATCGTTGGCTGCAGTTGCATGGACATAGAGTCTAAACCCGACTCCAACATGATATCATGGAGATGATTGCATAGCTTGTTGGTCCTCAATTTGTATCGATCCGAAGCATCCGCCATATCCTTCATATCAAGGATGGAGACACCGTCCAATTGCCATGGAGGAGAGTTGAGCCTATTCGCAATGCGCAGTTTCCATTTGCACATTGATTCATAGGTGAATGCTTTAGGAAGCATTTCGAAATCACCATACTTTGAATTCATCACCTGCTTATCATCATGTGTCAATACTACATCCGATGAAGGACTCGTAAGACGGAGTGAGATCATATCCAGTTGTCGTTAACCTTGGAAAGAGAATCCATGATTGAGTTGTTTGCGGATGTGCTACCGCCACTACTGGACGCAATTTCCAGAGATGGGGGTGGGTGAAGGTCATTGTATGCTTTCGTGAATAGGTATTCTGCCATGGCAATATTCTTGGGGAGTCATCACCATTCGCATACCGGTTCATGTCCCTTTGAATGTCATCAATCATTCTGCCTGGAAGAGCGAGAATCATTGACCGAGTAGGGTAACTGACGACGCTCAGCCAAGGAATGTCGGTTGAAGGGATATCTTGGTATACAAATGGTGCTGAAACCACCTCGGGAATGATCGCGATGGTGGGTTCATCATTCTTCTTTCTTCCATGTGGCGAAGCAGATGTAGATTCAATTGGTTCAAGTTTCTTGCTTGTGGAAGGGAGAGACGTAGTCATGGCTGAAACATCATCTTCTTTCGCAGTGTCTTGGATTTCATTGATCTTCTCCATTTCTGCCTCAATTGCACGGTGGGCAGTTGTTGCATAGGCTCGAAGACTGGCAGCGATTGCTTCATCACCGGTGCTTCCATCTGGATCTGTTGATCGGCGTGAAGTGGCAGTCGGCGACCCAAGACTAGGCGCTAAAGGTTGTGGTTGTTGTAGGGGCTCAGAGGTGTGAGCAGGTCGCATAGAGGAGCTCGCTAACGATGGAGAGACATGTTGGTGTGTACCAGGGGAGCTCATGGGTGGTGTCGACGCTGCAGTGATCCGTCGTAGGAATCGATTTGCAGCGGACACAGCCTGTGATACTGGTGTACCTACCCCTCCAGGGTCAGTCGGCGCGGATGCCATGATACGATTGACTAGGTGTCAATCGACAGGACGGACGTTCAATGCCCGGTTTGGGTGAATTAACCTGCTAATAATATACAAAATACAAAGCGTAGTAGTTGGTAAATCGTAAATCTTAAAGTTATGATAGCTAAATTAAGTGCACATCTTTCGCCTCACATGCCTCACACCACCAGATAAATGGGTTATCTACCCATTCTGAACAGGTGTCGCCTATATCAAATATAGGGCTCTCCTATCCATTCATTCTAGAGAGGTGCGCCATGTCATCTTATCCATGATTGGAAATCCGCGAGACGACTCATACGACTCAATCTATTGCTATACCGTTCCTTCTAGCAGGAGGTATCTGTGTTATTGGAGCAAAACTGCCTTGAGCCTTTTTCGTTCACCATCTGAAAAGGGATTGTTATGACCGCAGTGCAGATTCATGAAAGACCCTTCTGCCATTAAACCGTTTGCATTTAAGTGACGACTTTTCCAACTCGCCTCCAAGGTAGTGGGTGTCGATAACCGAGACATGACATATTCGAGGGTACCTATCACAAACGTCACCTCGTGACTCACTGCAGCGTCATACAAATAAAAATGGATCAGCGATTTTTACATAAAATATAATTTCCATTTTTTAGATAGATAAATAGCACCGATAAATCGGAGGGAAGTACTTACCACTGTTCAGAAGCTCGTCGTTGGGATTATCTTCGATAATCTTTTTCAACGCTTTCAAAACCTCCGGAATGGGCTTTGGATGCACTACTGTTTCTGATTCTTGAGTCTCATAACCAGGGGGTCGACAATCAAAATCAGACTCTTCAGTTTGTCCCAATTGGTGAAATTTTGAGTAAGCTTCTTCATCGGACCACTTGTGCCGGTGTTCCATCGCCTCCACGACTGTCTGTCCTCCAAATGTTAACAACGAAGATAGCCATGACACAGTAGTATCGAAACCACCTTTGACGGTAATCCCAAGTGCCGAACCACATAAGCCTTCGCAACAGCCAAGGTATTTCCAAACAAGATATATAGGCGCTTGACAGCTATCTACCACCCCTGTCTCCGTATCGTTCATTCCAAACGACATCATGACGGCAAGTCTTTTCTTTTCACTAGAAGCGAGTTTCCCAATTCTCTTGGCACATGCCGCAAAATGAAACCCCTCCTCTATGGAGATGTGCTTATCGGCAGGCCATTCTGGAGCGGTCATTCCTGTGACTCTTGGTGGTGGGACATAGCGAGAATCTGAAACACAAACGTTCTCCCAATCAGCCATCCTATAGTGCAATGGGGCATCCATTATCCAACCTATCCCCTTTGTAGACGAAGAGCCCCGTTTTATTTCTTTCCAAAACGAGATTCCAGATTTGAGAGAGGAAGAGTCGGCAATGATGGCATCGGCAGCATCGTTTGCGACAATTTTCGGACAGGTTGCTGCAAGAAAGTCCCCAACAACATCGGTAGACCAAAATGGAGCTAACATTCTTATAGCATATCCTGACCACCCGCCAACTAAACGTTGTGCAACTGCTTCTAGATTGCAAAATGTTCTATCGCAAATCAACAAGGAGACTTTATCTTTCAAATGAGAATTTTCCGTGCATTTTCGAGCCGTACCCGATGCTGCGACACCTCCAATACTTTCGCCATGAATTATCAAAGATTCCACGCCCATCTGAGAAATAATATGGCTCGACACGGCAAAGCCATCCGCACGTAATGTATCTGGTGTGGGATTGAAGCCACAAAAGACTCCATGAAATATTCTCTTGATTCTACCCCAAGCTCCTAAAACGTATATTTCATCGTCATTAGCTCTCTTGCACATTCCGAAAAAGCCTCCTCCATAACTTCTTCCAAATCCTGCATAATTGAATAGGTAAATATCAAAGCCTAAATTAGTATAGAAGTCGGCCCAGCAATTGTCGTTTACGACACCATCTGTTTCGACGTTGCCTCCCGCAAGGCTCATCCCTGTAGCAACTTCAATTAAGCCGGCATTGGGATTGCAATACAAAACGGCTTTTGAATTGCGAGGAGCAACAATTCCATTTGTTGCACTAGCGGATACTGGTGACAATGCTATCGGTTTGGCAGGGATATGCAAACAATCAATCATACCACCACCAGGTCTCTGCACCCATATTTGTCGTGCACCATGATAACGAGACAGCACACAACCACGCAAAACATCAAAACCAAAGATAGATGCATGGGGTGGTGGATCTATCATCGGCATAATAGAGGCTAGACCCATCCGGATCGTATCCATAATGGATCCACTACTATTTTGTTCTTCCTCAAATCTCCTATGGACTTCGTCAACGGTAAAATTTTCACTATCGCTGCCATCGTTCGATATTGATGCATCTCCAGCAGCCAATGGTTTAAGTGATTCGACAAAGTTTTTAAGTTCGGTTGCAGCAGTCATCAGCGAATTTGCTACGTTGCGAGCAGAATCAGGGGGACTACCTCCTGTTTCCAGTATCGACTTGGCTTGATCTTCGAGAGTGCCCAGTTGCGCCAATACACTTTCCAACTTGTTCACCAAAGCTCGACCATCCTCCTTTGCTCCAGCAGTTAGTCCTGTTAAATTTCCAACGTCACCCTTTAAATTGTTGTTTCCGTACTTATTTAGATCAGATGGCGAGGAGCTACCACTCTCCGGACAATCTTGTAAGGTGTAATGTAAAACCTCCAGATATACGCCCAAAACTCGATCGCGATACGATTTTACTCTCTTCCACAGCGAAGGTATCTCGTATTCACTTCCTCCGTGTGTTCCGTGGACAGCTGCGGCAAGATCGATAATACTTTCAGCTGAAGAGGTAATAATCCTGACTGAATACTTAGCAAATTCCTTTTCAATTTCTTTCGATATACGACTCGATGATCCTGGAAAGGCGATCATTCTAATTATGGCACGTCCCACCACAAAGATCGTGCACACAAAGAGTAAATATAGACCCAATTCCGAAACCACAAACGAGATCAACCAAAACGGCAACCAGGCCAGAAAAAGAACGAGTTGCCCACCCATAAAGAAGAAGACGGACATCTTACCATTAGCTACAACAGGTTGTAACATGGGAGGTAGGGCATCCGCCAAGGTACGAATCCTTAGACACCAGGCAATCGTTCCTCTAACTATTGGATTATTATTTGTCATCATCATAGATGACATTCTACTACTAAAGTTGTTGTTGTCAGTAGATCCTCCCGTCGGTGTTGTGGTTTCCATTCTATTTCTTGAATTAAAAGATTCCAATAACTGTGCACTGAATTCGTCGACCTCTGCCAACAAGGGCTCGGCCAATAAGGCCGCCTCTTCTTCTTCTATTCGATTCACTTTGGCTAAATTCACTTCAAATGACTGTGCGCAATGAACACAACCACCAGATTGAAATTGAAACTAGAACGAAAACTCAGTAGGAAGCTTTCCATATACATAGGCAATAGCAGATAGACTCAAAGCAAAATGATTTTGTATCGGTATGTATCACTGGTATTAATTAGTAACTGTATTGATACGGGTCTTTTCGATAAGATTCGGCGTTAGGATATGTGAAGTTGTTACTTTACTACTTCTTGTGTGTGTCATAAACAAAAAAAATATCACTCAAAAACAATTCATTCGCGGAAAAAATCGATGCGGGAAAATGAGAAAATCATCATCTCCCCCTTTAATTCTTCTTTCTAAGAAGAGCAAAGCTCCACTGATGCATGATTTTGAGGATCAATTCAACAGTAGAATTGAGAACATTCATAATAGTTTTAGTAAACAATTACATTATTAAGGTGCTGTACTTAGCCAAATAGAAGAGCTTATATTCAAATGAATTCAAATTGTACATCTAAAATGAAGTTATGACATTATTTTCTACTGTAAATTGAAATCAATTGGAAGGAGTTATTGTCCATAACTACTAAAAATTAGATCTACAACAATACTGTACCTCAAAAAGGTGTTTTTTAAATGCTTATACTACGGTACTGTACTGGGAATTATTATAGTATGTTATATTAGTATAGGACACATACGAGTATTATGATTGGTTATAAGAGTGTGGAAAATCTTCTAGAAATACTCTGTTGATCTGTGGGGGGTGTTACACTGCCGCAACTTCATCGTTGTTCTGATCTATATGATTACTGTGGAATCCAAGAGCTTCATCCAATACATCCAACGCACGGTCAAGGCGTTCGAAGCCATCAATTAATTCATCTTCAGTGATGGATAGAGGAGGTGCACAATGAATGTGCGGATAACGATGTAATCCAACCAAGCCTTGTCGTATGAATTCCTTTTTGTATTCAAAGAACGCATCATGAGCGGCCTCATGTTGCAACTTAGGATTTTTTCCATTGATATCTTGAACATCAAGACAACCGAAAAGACCAATTGCTCTGTATTGTTTGATGCATGGATGATCCTCGACCAATCGTTGCATGCAGCTTTCAAAGAGTGGAGCAATAGCTTGTACGCGGCCAACGATATTATTCTGTAGTATATACTTGGTATTTTCGTACGAAACAGCTATGGCTACAGGATGGCCCTGGTAGGTAGATCCCCATCCAATTGATTTATCTTCAAAGAAGTCAAGAACCTCGCCGCTGCAAGCAACCATTGACATTGGAACAGCAGACGAAGAGATACCCTTGGCGCATGTGACTATGTCAGGAACAACTCCATCGTAGTTTTGGAAACCAAACATTTTTCCAGTTCGTCCGAAACCCATCATAACCTGTAGTTTATTTAGTTTATTTCAGTTTTGAGATGGAGATAATAGATATGGGTTAGAAATGAATGACAATGTATGATTGAAGGCACATGTGTGTGTAAAGTAAAAAAACAGAACGAGAATCAAAGCTTACCTCATCAACATGCATCAAGATACCGTATTGGTCACACAGTGCTCGGATTCCTTGCATGTACCCTTCTGGGAAGACAAAACATCCACCAGCACCCAAGACACTTTCAGTCATAATAGATGCGATGTTATCAGGTCCTTCATTTAAAATTTGTTCCTCAAGCATGACCAATGACGATTCAACCATTTCAGCTTCGGTGGAATTTTGGCCACCTGGTTTGAAGAATAGTGGAAATGGGTTAAATGCTTTGACGAATCCTGGAGTGCTATCACCATTAAGCCATCGCCGGGAGTCACCGGTGGCGGCACTTGAATTAGAGGTTGCACCGTGATAGGATCGGTACCATGAGATGATCTTTTGACGACCGGTATAGCGCCGAGCCATCATAATTCCAGCTTCATTGGCTTCCGAGCCACTGCTGGGATAAACAGCTGCTCGTAAATCCCCAGGGAGGATTTCATTCATGAGTTGATTCATGCGTGTGCGGACTTCAGGTTGACCGATATCACCGTACGCGTATGGTAGTAATCGCATTTGGTATTCAGCGGCTTCAATGACGGCCTCTGGTAGATCATGTCCAAGATTGCTGCATACTGCTTGGGACGTCCAATCGAGGTATTTGTTTCCCTTATCGTCGAATAGGTAAACACCTTCTCCGTGAGTCATATTAGGAACGGCATGTCGGCCTTTGTTAGGCCCCCAACCCATAGCGAAAGGGTTTTCTGCTCGAGATTTATCCAATTGTTCTGAGGTCCATGATCCGAGTGGTTGGAAATGTTTAGCATCAACAGTGGGAACATCATCTGCGAAATTGTTTTTGGCCTACATTATTAGGTATTGTGTGTGGGTAGATAGATGAGAATCGTTTGACGGTGAGTGGATATATTTAGAGATGAATGAATTGAATGGGTGTGCCATGGTCAGTCTTTCTCGGATAAATCGGGTATCAATTTGTCACTCAGTTTCAATTCATGCAAAAACGCCTGTAAAAGCTTTTGCATTTGTAAGCATCGGCATCATTGTCGAATCGAATGTCTCAATTTATAACTAAGCATCGATTGGACTACTCGGAACAGTTTCAAACCAAGTGACCTATCCGAGATTGTTGGTCGATCAGCAGCAGCTAACACAATAAATAACCCAAGACCGTTACCGCATCCTAACTACAGTAAGCCGCCAATTGGGAATCAAATTCAATTGAGAATATACGTACATTGATGGATGGAAGATTGCGTGACCAAAAGTTTGAACCTTTGGGTTGTACAGCCTTTGCTTGTGTGTGCACCTTTCGTCGAACAAGCTTTGCAGCTTCCTTAGTAATGGAACTCATTGTGACTTATCTTTTTTTATCTCTCTTTTCGTGTTGAAAGTGATAAAGCAAGATTAAAATATGGTTAATTGCCACAGTTGAAACGCTTGAGAATTGAAAATGTGAGCGTAATTGTGCAGTGGAATGAAATTCTCGTCTTGGTTCGCGTGAAATAGCTAGCGGATACAGGTAAAAAAACCTAAATCAAATAACCTCGAGGGTAACTTTAGTACAATAAATTTTGTTGAGAACAAAAAGACCTCTAGTGCATTGGCCGTAAAGCTAGTACTGAAAGATTTGAGAGGTCTCTATTTTGTGAGCATTTTCATTTCAAGTTTTACGGGGCAGCCGCTATTTTTGAGTTTTGGCGCAGCCGCTCTGTTTTAGACCTCCTATATCAACCAGAATTTGATGTCTTTTCGGTTGCTGACCAATTCAAAACTTCATTCTTGTCCTATTTGGACGCCGAACAATCACGCATGCCGAATTTCCCGTACGTAGGAAAGACGAATTCTTGTTGCGCGGTACTACAACTAGGTCCTACTTGATATCATAATTAGATCGGCGCGAAACAGCGTTGAGTTTTGAAAAACTGATGGCTCTCGCATTTTGTATGCGGCGCGCATCATATTTTCTCGAGCAGAAGGCCATTTTTGCCTCAATAGGATTGGATGAATAAATAGACGCGCGAAAATAAAAAAATATTATGCTTACAAGATTTACCATAAGGTCACGTTTGTCATTGGCCTGCCCGAATAAATGAAACATTTTTCGAACATTCTCTCTTTACGACTGATATTTGTTAAAAAAAACTTGGCGCGCGACTACTAAAGAACTAATTTGGAGACATCAGGCACGTTCTTGCATTTTGAAATCATTTTGGCTGTGGTTCATACGTTCTTACGTACGACACCATCTGCGCCGCAGATTCTTTCTGCTTTTGACAAATCGAATATCGAATCAAAATCAGAAAATTATGGCGAATAATGGACATTATTTGTTCTCGTCTTGCGCTGTCCGTTCAGTGAATCAATCGTCGTCGTCATGTGAGGTCATGTGACGAAAGAAAAAAGAAGATGGTGAGTTGATGATGTGTTATGCGTCATTCGTTATTCGTCATTCGTTATTCAGCTTATTGTCATTGCTTCGCTTTTTTGAGCTGGGATGTTGATAGTAGTATGTTCTTGCAATTGATGGAGGAAGATTACACAGAATGAGTGAACTGCATTGTAGAATTCAAGTTCATTGGGATCATAGCATTGAAGACATGACACTGTAGCTGCCATAGTGATGTCATCATCATATGCTGTACACATATTCTTTGTCAGTCTTACCCTTAATGCCTCCTGATGAGATGTGATATTTATTCCAGGATTTCTATCAACAGCAGCCTAATATATTGTACTGCATTCTCCAGTTCACCATCACCATTTCAATAGATCTTTCAGGTCCATCATATAAGAGTACGGGTAATTCAGACATATGATATGTTACTGATATGATGAGGAGGAGCAGATAGGGCATTAGGGCAAACCCATCTGACTGTTACTATTTCTGGGACAATTCAAACCAATATGGAGTTGTGTGTGTGTGTGTGTGTGTGTGTGTGTGTATGTGCCATGAATTTTCAGGCTGGATGTTTTTCAATTCTTCACAATAATCAAAGGCATATATCATGTCACTTTTTACTCACCACCACAGAGGACACATGGCAAGTGGTATCATTTTTTTTGGTCCTATGTAGATTCTTTGTCTTCCAAGTCCATATTGAAATGCAATACTCTGCACTGTCTGTACTGCATAATAAATCATAAAAAATATATTGTGATGGACCATAAAGTATTTGCACAAAGAATTATTTGTTTGTGCAACATGTTGGTTGTTGTTGTTGTAGTAGCAATTATTTTACACGTTGTTAGAAGTTGGTAGCATTAGCAATGGTGCAAGCTGTGTGGTATACCAACATCACATATCTCTCATTGAAATGGAGATTTCATTATTTTTCTTCACAATAGATAACAAAATATGCATACATACATCATACATTAACAATACAGCAGACATCTCATTTGAATTTTATGTATTCATTCCCACTGTAGTAATATAATAATGACTGTTTACTACTTTGTATTATGCTTCATCATCAGAGTCACTACACTTGATTCACTTTTGAGGAGAGTTGTTATGAATTGAATAGAATATGAAGGGTAGTTATAGTTACTCTATGTAAATTGTAAGATAGAGGAGTAGTCCAGAAGGAATAAGATCAGATAATGAACAAAAAATGTATCCCTTACAAAATAAAAGATTTAAAAAAAAATATATAAAAAAGACAAAAAAAAGAGAACAACACCTGGGATTCCAACCCATAGTCCACCGTAGTTCTTTTTTCTCACGCTTTATCACGGACAATCCAAAATCCACGATTGAAGGAAATTTCATAAAAAATTGTTTGATGTTGTTCTGGATTTTTTCCAATTCAATTTCCAATCATGCAACACATCGGTCATTAATACCGGTACCGATATTACATTATTTCTTCATCATAAATTATAATCGACACGTCAAGATGATGTCATTCCGATCCATTTTTCTCTTCCTTGTATTAGCCGTTGCAGCTGTGTCTGCTGGAACAAACCAAGAGGGTTTAGCATTCCTCGCCAGGAAAGCTAACGAGGATGGAGTCGTTAAGCTTGATTCGGCATGATGTACAAAGGTATGTCAATCAATAACAATAACAATAACGACAACGATTCTTGGTCCCAAATTTACAACTATTATGCGAAAGAAAGATCTGGTTTATTCACAATCTCACGTCGTTTATTTGCTTCTGATTCTTCTTGCACAAGAAATAAATAAACAAATAGAATTGAAAGCTGGAGCAGGCGATAAAAGAGCTAAAATCGGTACTAAGTGCAGTTGTCATTACGCTGGAACTCTTCTGATGGGACAGAATTCGACTCGAGCTATAAGAGAGGAAGGTGAGTCTGTTTCTGCATGCTATTATCCTTTGCTGCATTAAGTAATCGATGCTTGTTGTATTGATCGTTTGATTTGATTTACAAAGGAATAATTTAGCTCACAATAAAAATTCAAATGTTCATTTCAGCCTATGGAGTTCGCGCCAAATCAAGTTATTAAGGGCTGGACCGAGGCATTACAAATCATGCAAGAGGGAGCCAAGGTATGTTTCATTTGATGTCATTTTTACATTATTAGCTTATCCATATTAGGATTTACTTTGAATGAAAAATTGCGGTTATAATAATTTTTCAACTAAATATTTCTGTTCCATTTTTCTTTTTCAAATTGTCGGCTATAACAGTGGGAACTCTACATTCCATCAGAATTAGCATACGGTGATAGAGGTGCTGGAGGTAGTATTCCTGGAGGAGCGGTATTGATCTTTACACTCGAATTACAAAAAATCATGGATTAGAAATTATTTTTCAACGATCGAGAAAAATCGTACCGTAGCGGCAATGAAAATTAATCTACATCTGCCTTATTTAGTTGTGATGATTCTATAATTACTGTAATTGAATACTAATATATTGATTTCCACGGTGCAATCGATATAACTGTTAATGATTTACCTTTGGTCTGTCTGTTAGTAATACTGTGATCTTCGGCAGCCTTGTTCCAAATTCTAATAATTAGTACTGACTTCAATTAAGGTATTTGTGCGGAGCCATATCGAAACCAAGTTCTTCAATGATATCGCATTTGATCCGTAACTGTTGCACTGGAAAATCACACAAAACAACTCAAAGTATCACCGTATGGTTACTCGAGAGAGAAATAGACAAATTGTTTTGTTAAGATGTAAATGCTACTAGTAGATATGCTATCCTTCAGCTTTCTTCTACAGTGTTGCAATTATCATGTAAAAATTAAATGGCTGATCCGAGACTTGAATTTGAAAAAAAAAATATTGGTGTGTGCGATAATATGAATATCAAATCTTCAGCACATTACTATACAATGAGCGAAATCATTGAAAGAAAAGGCTTATCAGTCATACTTCTATCGAATACTTGTTGCTGATACATGTGACGTAAGCAAGTAGGAAACACATCTTCATACTGTAATTAAATGGTTGAAGGTCAAAAAAAATAAAAATTGTTCTACTTCTTGGGGTCTCCGATTATTTTATATTCTTCTGTCTTTTTTTTAATTGATTCCTGTTTCTCGAACCCACACAACTAACACAAAAGACGTTCAACTTTTAACTCGAAGAAGATACAGTACATTTTCGTGCTCGTAAAAATTGATCATAGTACCGAAAAGAGCTTCAAAAGAAAACCGCTGTTCCTACCAACTATCATATAATCTACGATAAACCACTACAGAAGAAAACTCCGAGTCAGAAAATGGCAGAAGTACTATCGTCCCTCGAATCCATCAAAGTGATATACTGCGCCAAATGTGGCATGCCACCGGAATACTGTGAGTACGGACCCGATTTCGAACGAGTATGTTTACCTTGGCAGAAGAAAAAAGTTCCCGAGTTGTATGCGAAACTAAGAGCCCTCCGTGGCGAGGACAAACTATTAAAAGGTGATGGTGACGAAGAAGGCGATGACGATAATGTGGCGGATAGCAAACCGGACGCTCCGTGGACAACAGAAGAAAGGCTTACTAAATTTTATGAAATGTACGTTCCGGAAAAGGTAGATGACGTGCCTTCGCTTCTTGAAAAATATGCCGGTAAGGAAGATAAATTGTTTATGGCACTGGCAAAGAATATGGATCAGAACCAGAAGACCCGTATTACATGGACGATGATGAGGACGAGGATCACGGCGACGATGATGATGACGACGAATTAGCTGAAGGTATGGATAACCTTGGAGTTGGTGGTAAAAAACGTAGAGGAGTTAAGGCAAAAAAGTCAGTGAAGTCCGAAACTCGAGTATTAATCCAAAAGGTCGTCCGACAAAGAAAGAAAGCCACAACAGTTGTTGTTGGCATGGACACTGTCGAAGGGGTGAAATTAAAGGATGTTGCTAAGGCTTTTTCAAAAAAATTCGCTGGATCTTCTACTGTTAAAAAGGGTGTGAATGGTGAAGAAATTATCATTCAAGGTGATCACATGGAAGATTGTGCACAGATGATTGTGAGTACTTTAAAGTTGAGGGTTCATGTATATTTTTAGACTTCAATGGGGAATTTGTCCCATTTAAATAGAATGAATCAACTATTATTAAACTTTGCTCCAAAATAAAGTATAAATCTTGCAGTGAAAACATATCTCTATTACATAATATAATATAGTATAATATAGTAAATATAAGATGATGATATAAGATAATCTTGTATTCAAAGTATCCTATACGATATTGTTGTTGGTATGCTTTTCCCTTTTTTTTAAGTTGCATTTATAGAGAAAAGAGAGGAGATAGAATGCTTTTTTTAAACTTTAAATCGTGGACCGTGAAAAACAAATAGTGCAACGATAATCTTCGATGGATTTTTGTAAGTACAACGCCGAAAATATATTCGCAATCATACATTGTGCAATATCCTGTAATTCAATCAAACACACAGATACGCTACATAAAAGTCGGCATCTGTATTGATTTGAATACCATAGTAAAATCCTCCCGAACTCATTTCGGCTTTGCTCTGGTTTTCTTTTTGATTCCAAAATTTTAGTAGTCTCTCTATCTGCAAGTCTGTTAAGGGATAGTCTCGACTGTTTGCATTGCGATATTTAGCATAATATCGTCGGAAAGATTTTACTATATCTGTTCTATGGCAATTTCCTCCAAGTATTAATCGATTTTCTGCAAATACATTGAACTCTTCATTCAATTGAACGGCACTATCTTTTTCGTTTCTTGTCATTTTTTTCTCTCCGCTGTCGCAATTGGAGATCAAATAATCGTGATGCAGGGTAATATCATTTGGTATGTGCGTGTGCGAATGTGTGGAGAGATGATATATTAGTGTGAAAGCAAAATTAAAAATTAATTAATAAACGACCAAATAAAATACATTAGTACAATGTATAATTGACAACTAACTTACTTCGCAATTCTTCCAATTTCGAAAAATCCGCTGCCAATTACAGAAACGCCAGCCAAGTCACCGCAAATCCACTATCTCCCTCTGATATTGTAATAGAATAAATTGAGTGAGTAATCCCATACATAAAAATAAGAACGATAACAGAAATAGGAATGGCAATGGTGGAGATCCAAACAGTCCCGCATTCCGATCTTGGAGCCATTTCTCATTCTTTTCGTCATAGATAAGGTTAGCAAGAGGAGTAGCGACGGGCGAATTTCGTGAACCCGACACAAAAAATAAAGCCAAACCCCAAGCCATAGATGGTAATATATCATCTTTCAAATTAAAATTCGACAGATTCTGATCCATTTTTTTCTTCGCTTGTTCAGCCTTCTGTTTTCGTTGTTGCGAATTGGCTCGTGCCATAACAACGGGTCGTGTTTTATCGTCGGCATCTGTAAGTTCAAGTGGAAATGTTTTGTCAAAAGCGTTTGATGGTTGTGATGATATCGAAGAGGAGAGTATACCAGCTGTAGTGGCTACTAAAGAAGAAGAAATGGAAGCTAATGCCTGTTTCCGATTTAGTATAGTTGGTCCGGATAATTCCTTTTTTTGTTTTGACGTTGATGTCAACAATGACGAATTTATCTCTTCAGAGCCATACGAATTCGTATTCGTATTCGTTATGGAAGGTCGTCTAGTCGGCGTCGGCGTAGTCAACGCATTCGTATACGTAATCGCAGTGAAAGTTATAGCAAAAGTAAATACGAATGTAAATTCATCGTGCTCCTCATTGTTGCGTTCGAACGAATTTTGTTAGAGTAACGATTAGGTAATCACTGCTTTGATTTCACGTTGCTGATACGTGTAATTGTGTCAACAAGTACATAAGAGTTGTTTAAGAGGTATGACCTTCTACTTTGAACTTGTACTTGTACTTGTTCTTTCTGTGCCTATGCTTTACGTGTGTATGCTATTGCAATAATCATTATCTTTGTTTTATGTTCGAAGTTTTGCCTGAATATATCACTGACTCACTCGACTCGAGTTTACCACGCACCTCACAGACGCATAATCTAGCTGTCAATTTTGTAGCTGTGCTCCTAGTAACTTGCTTTTAAAGCTTTATACTTACCTAAGAGTAACCAAATCAATAACTCGAATGGTAGTACATGTATGCCACTGGGAATGTTTCAATCTAGCTAGATTCACAAATTAGGAACTTGTACTCTAATAGTATTAATAAACCCGTATTAACAATACATTGCAATAAAACTCCCATCTCCTAGCTAGTCTATATCAATTAGTCCAAAAAGTAGCATAGTAAGATCTATTTTTGAATGTCAAAATTAATAAACAGATGTAAATTTAGAAAATGGCACTAAGGTTGTAACACATTGGACCAGTTCATTTCTCCCCCATCCTGCAACAAAATATGATGTTACAAGTTGTCACTGCACAATTATAACCAGATGAGACACACATAAGACACTTAACTCTCTAATATAATGCTTTCCCTAATTTCATTTGGGATGCGGCCTATACAGTAGGATGCATTGCCTAGTTTGGTAACATTGTCACATTATCCAATAGTTATAGTACTATTTGATTCATAATGCATATTTTAAACCTTTTATTATCAAACATTGAGTTTGCAATCAGTATAAACCCAACTTAACTCAATTCAAACTTTCTTACCGAATGCTTTTTATATCATTATTTGTGGCATTCTTACTTTACTTCGACTTCGTATGATTATGCGCTATCGATAGTAGCTCTTTCAGCTCTTTGAATATTGGATAGCCAACTAAAAATATCATAATTCCCCACAAACTTGCCGGTACAACTCCAACTTTGAGCGATGTCAAAGAGTAGTAGACTGCTATTATAGCTTCAAATGCATGTGCGACAATGGCAAACCAGAATGAACCTGATACAAAATATCCAAAATTTCTGGTTGTTCCAAATAGAGCGTTGATAAATTTCTCTAGTTGCGGAGCCTGAATGAAGGCATCCGTTATACCGTCTACATCGAGGTATGTACCATAGGCCAGTATACTACAGAAGACTAAGATCAATAGCGCCAAGGGATTGGTTATCAACCATGATGGATTGGACTACATAACTCATCGTGCAAATCGGACATTCGTTTATTTAATTCATCTGCAGATTGAAGCGGCGGGTGGAACTTATAAAATGATCTTGTCATATTGCATAGATCACCACTACATAATGTAACTCGAATTTCGCATCCATCATTTTTCACTGCAGTGACCGCTACAGAAGATATTCCAAAACCGGAATCGATTTTCGTAGTAGATTTAGCCATACAATAAACAGCCAACATGTGTTCGTTCGTTAACTCTTTCGCCAGTTTTTTGGCCTCATCGTCGCTGATCTCGATCATTATTGATTTTTCTTCTTCCTAAAAGATATATCTAATAAAGACGAATTTTCAATAGAAGTAATTGACAAGTACGGGTTGTAGTGTGTTCACAATAAATAACATCGTTTTGCTCGATCGTCGTCTCCGTTCGTCGTCGTCGTCGTCGTCGTCGTCGTTGTTGTTGTCGTTTGATTGTTGATACCTTTCCAGCTCATTAGCATACCGTCATACCGTCATACCGTGATCTAATAATTGCGCGACCATAAATTTAATCACGGACGAAAAATTAAAATTGAGACGTTACCTTCGTGGGAATCATAGGCAGCACATACAATAAGTAACGGTACAAGACTTGATACATCACTCGAAAACCCAAAAAAATTCTACACAACGGATCTGAGGGGTCTTAATAGAGCCAAAACGGCTTCTCCAAATGTACTTTAGATAAAATCTTCCACGAAAGTTGGAATAAGTAGCGATAGCATTGTTCATTTCGACCATTTAAAATCAGCACATAAATGGAAGTAGTGTACGTTTCTGACCATATTGAAATCAAAAGTAGAAGTAGGAAGAAGGAGATGACGACGTTGACAGAAACTAACGAGAACCAAAGACATGATGATGGGATATCAAAATCTTTGAGGAACCAAAATAAAACTCAACGTTGCACAGTTATTGGTCTAAATAGAGGCATGAGTACCGTTTTGCAAGATCACGGTCCATGTCCATGTTGCAATCGCCAGCTTCGTTGTGCTGTGCAACAGCAAGTTGTGGGGGAAAACGTTGTTGTTCAAAGAAGCCGCCGTAGTTATGACAGCCTCTTGATATATGTGATGACGATAGCGATGAGGATCCAAATAAAGAAGATCTAGATGAATTAGACCGAATGTTACCGGGTGTACTTGCGAAGGGGATTGCGTACACAGTGAAGAGCGTAATCGCTCAAGGATATGTTGATAAGAAAGGTTCGGGGTTTGACTGGATCATGTCTAGGGCTTGGAAAGGACGGTGGGCCGTTCTTGTGGTAAGTTACTATGGTAATGAAATAGGCCGGCTGGGAAGAAATGTTTATTCGTTTCTTATTGATTTCTCCTTCCCTTTGCTTTTGCTTCTGCTTTTACTAATCTTTATACTTTTTTATTATTGTAAATTTCAGATGGCGAGGACGGATGGTCAGGACGTAGATGTTCCACTCCTTCAAATATTCTGGGATAATAGCTCGCCTACTCCATCAACAGTAATCTCGTTAGATTCTGCAGTTGTCCTTCCTGAAGACAATCTGGATACTACCAAGTCAAGTTCGAACCACCCATTTCGATTCAAAATTCGTCACTTAAAAAAATCAGTTAACCCAGAACATTCACTGCAGATGACACGCATCTTTAGTTGTTCCGAAAAGGCTGAAAGAGATGAATGGGTATACTTAATAAATGCAGCACTTCTGAATTATGAGAAAGAAAAGGCTAGTTCAAAGAGATTAAATCATTTGTCATTAAGTCCTCCACGAGTACGCGGCACTTCTAGATCCTGGGCAAAAGAAGATGTAATGCCAGCACAATTATCTACTGCCCGACAGCAAAATACAAGTACAAGTATACGCCTTTCGACTCCTCTCCTCTTCCCTTCTTGATCACAAAAAGGAAATTATGAGTATGAGCTTGATCTTAAAACGATATGAAATTGAACTTGGTAGGCTCTTTATAAATAGATAGCTTTATTTTGACAATATTACTTCAATTGAATTGCGTATTCAGTATTATTCATTGATTGCAGCAACAACAACAGCAAAAACGAACTTTATAGAAAGTTGACCAGAGAAGAACTGATTGATGCTTATAATGATAGTTATGAGTTTTATTCTACTTATACTTTATATTTAGCTACTAATTGATAGATGATTAGATTTTATCATTTTGAGACAGTTGCAACTACTGTAGTAACTATGATTTAGTAGAGCCTTCATCTTCAATAGATATTATTCGTAGTGGGGCTTCGCCTTCTCCTGGCCAAAACTTATGCTTCGGTAGCTTCTCTTTCTTTAATAAGATCCGACTTCCAAACCAATTTCCGTATAAACCTTTATTTTCTACAGATCGAACTAGCTTTGCAACTTTATTATCTCCTTTATTTTCCTCTCCTTTACATAATGGTAATGTATGAACAGTAAGCATCGAATACAGATTACCGAAAACAACATCTGTTAACAGTCTATCTCCGACCATACATAGTGTAGCTGGATCTTCGATATCAAAATGCGAAAGTACTGAATCTAACCCACCTGGTTTTTTCTCGTCGTGTCGGATGACAGCAATCCCCAATGCTTCTTCTATCAGTATCGCGTCTTCGTAGTTAGGATCGTCCTTTGTCCCAGCGCTGTTACTCATAATCGCTACATTTTCTGGTCCAAATACTTCTTTTGCATTTTCTAATCCCTTAGCAGCGTCTGGATGTATAACATTGACGTACGGTGCAGTTAACGTGTTGTCCTTGTCAAAAACGACAGCACGAATACCAGCAGATTCCTTCATAGCTTTATAATCAATTTCTGAAACATTAGATACCGATACATGAGGAATTAAACATCTCGGATTACGAAGAACATACGCCAAAGTAATCAATGCTTTGGTATTCAATGATTGCACCATTTCTTTTTTACTAAATTTTTTAATTAATAATAAAGTCTGTTAATAACAATAATAACTTGAACTTCGTAACACAAATCCTGAATGCATTGATCGATAACGATCTCGTATTTTTTTAACCCACCATTTTTTAACAAAATGCTTACTATGCCTTTGTCTTTTCGTTTTTAGCGTAAACATCTACAAAACATGATTGAGTTCAATTCACGTTCTAGGTCCTACTGACACTATTCAATATATTGAACAAATCAAAGTTTTTTTTGACACAAAACGACAACAAACAATCAAAAAAGCGATAGAACAACATCAACGATCGCCCATGCATTCTAATTCTGTTATTCTGTTTTGCATATTACCCTCTTCAACATGCTGCACACAAAAAGCTAGTGAGCTACTGTACCTACAAACATTTCATGTATTCCGATCACAAAAAGGATCATACAATAAATACAGAAAGGTACACCTATACTGTAATCGTGAAGGGAAGAATATATCGATTATCGATAGTAGTGCTAATGCATTATTTCCGTCGAAAAACCGATACAAGTATATTGCTGCAGTCAAATAGGATAAACGAGAATGAGTCATCCCTCTAACTATCTTTTTCAGGTAGTCCCACTATTATTGAAATGTAAAAAAAACTTGCGATTGGCACTATCACAAACACAAATACGTATGTCACCGGGTCGATATGAATCTTTAAATCAGTTGCAGAAAAGTCTCGTTGCTACAGAGAAACTACTATTTGGATACGTTTTCGAAAAATTGCACGAAGAAAGGGATAACGACAATAAGGCGTCGTCTGACGAAACAAAAGGAAATATTAACAGTGATGACATTGATATCGTTCGGGCTTTGGAAATTCTAAAGCAAATCTCGCAAGTAAAATCAAACAACATTAACAGTCACATAGATGAATCCCGTCACAACAACCATCGTCATTCAAATCTTCGCAATCCACAAGAACCAAGAACGCTTAAAAGCCGGTCATCTCTCTATACAACTAGTAGTCAAAGTGCAGATAGTCAGCTTTTATTTCGGCTGATTGTTATCTGTCAACTTCTATTGGTACGGATAGATGACGCACACTATGTGATATCGGGTCATAGAATACCTAACGCTGAACACGAAAATCCTCAGCAAGTACATTATAACTTGTTGTCATTCAGTTGCTACTGCTGTTTGGGAGCAGGATTAATTACAGGGTATTTTGGTCGAAGTTCTACCGGGAATCATAGAATACAATTACTTTCTTTATCTTCTTACGACAAAAAGCGATTGATCCTTGCTACATCTAAAGCAAGTGTCTCATTGCTCAGTTTGACATTACTCAAAAACTTTCTAAACGTGTGTTGGATGACCGATAAGATCATACGTAGTAACAATGAACTTTTGGAATGGAGTCATCAATGGGAATTGATCCACTACTCTCCTAAAGAGTCAAATACAGAACAGAGTCGCCATTATTCCTCACTGTCAGCCTTCCAGCCGAACGCCTTGTCACCTGTGAAATGTAAGACGTCCAAGGATATTATCATGGAAGAGTTCCTCGGCATGGACGATGATAAATCAAGGAAATTGATTGAGTATGCAAAGGTACACGGTGAAAAGAAGTCGTACTTCTGGAGCTCAACTGGTGAGATTCGGTTCCTTATGATAAAGCGCTTCATGGACATATATTATGCCTCTGTTGGAGTAGGTGTACATTGCACGAAGCAGACGTCTCCTCTTTTCCTTCCGTTGGTTACAGGAGCTGCAGCGTCTTTTTATACAATCACTGGTGCCCCAACTCCAACTGTAGTCAACGAGTCTTCGCGTGATTTGATTCAGCATGCATGGTAAGTCTTCTTTATATGGCATTTTCCCAGACGGATCCAATGCATTAGACATTTATATAATTTAAACTTATGTAATCGCGTCTTACCAATTTATGATATTTCGATACTTTTTACAGGGGTATGGTGTCTCTTCCTGCATTGAAAAATCTTATGCTACAGGCTTCTAAGCTTGTCAAAGGAGCCGCTGTGGCGGATCGGATTTATATCTGCGGTGTTCCGTGTTTTATTCTATCAAAGGACCCAGCTCCTGAATTGGCATCTTTACTTAAGTGCAAAACGAAGCGCAAGCGCAGGGATTCTGTATCGAACTTATCTCAGTTATCGACTATCGCTGAAACCGAAATACAATCACATGCTGAAGATGCAAACTTTGACAGAAAAAGCTTCGTTGGATCCAAAGGAAAATATCGCCAACGAGATATAATTTTGCACCTGACAGGTGGGGGATTTTTTGCTCACACTATCGCTTCGGATCTTCCCTACTTATTAGATTGGAGCTCTTCAACAGGTGCAGTCGTTATTTGCCCTGAGGTACGTTGAAACGATCGTAAACAATTATTGGTATGTCTTTCTAGGTACAAGTAGTCTGCTTATCAATTTATTTTCTCCCAATATACTAGTATTCGTTGCTACCAGAACACCATTTCCCAACTCAATTGAATCAGATTGCTATAATTTATGCCGCGTTAGCAAGTGGGAACACAGGTCCAGAATTGGGATTCGATGTTAATTCTATCATCGTCACTGGGGAGAGTGCGGGGGGTAATCTGCCGCGGCTTTATGCGTCAAGCTTGCTATGCACAACATTGGTGCGGAAACTGAGGATGTTGACATAGATGATTCTTCGTCGTCGTCATCATCGTCGCCTATTCCGATAGACAACAGTACAGAAAAGTTACACAGAATGCCAGATGCAATCATGCTTTCTTGTCCCGCACTGAATCTTACAACAGAATTATCTCATTCTCGAGTAGTTGGTACAGAAGATCCGGTACTTCCCAATGCCTTAATTTCTGCCATATCAGATGCGTACCTCCCTCCTGGTTTCAACAAAAAGGATCCATTGGCATCACCACATTATGCACCGGATTCCGTCCTTAGGCGTTTTCCACCAACGTTGCTATTCGCTAGTTCGAAAGATCCCCTATTAGACGATTCTGTTACTTTCAATGAGCGTCTAAGTGTATTGGGTGTCGATTCTGAATTGATGGCTGTCAACAACGTCCCTCATGCTTATCTAGGCCTAGGGACGGCAGGATTTCCCGAGGCTGTACAAGTACAAAAATATGCAGTTGATTGGTTGTCATCGAAGTTACGCTAATTGTTGTTCTCTCTCTAATTTTTTGTTTTAATTTTGTTTTGGTGTAAGCTAGCTACAGTAACTATTGATCAATTGTTTTAAAAGATTTTTATTTAAATCAAGTTGACTAAAAGTGTGGTCACTCTGACAACTACATTTCGATGTTTGATTGCGAGAGCTATCGCTGGTATGTAGGATGAGACTTCATGCTGCTATTGTATTCAATGAGTAATATATTGATACGTGTGTTTCGTGTTCCTTTCAGATCCTATCGCTGATAAACAATATGTAAATAGTAATCTTCGTCTCTCCTCCATGACTGTTATTATTGTCGGTTGTATTGACCGTCACTGAATCTTTTTAGTGCGATATTGTAACTTTTCCAGATTCAATCGTATTAAAAATAATACGGTAGGAACAAACCCAAGATATTTAAAAGATTGGCAACATTCAACGCATCTTCCAAACTGACTGTACTATTGCGTCATTTTTTTTAATCGAAATGAAAAACATTGACTTTCCGAAAAAGAAATATTCATTTTTCGTTCGTCTCATTTGAAATCCACTATTTATTTAAATAAATATATTAGTTATCGTACGAGAGGCAAATGAACATCATACAATGGCAACAATGTACAGTAGTATAGACAACATCCATCGATCAAACAAAAAATCAACAACAAAACAGTTACATTTGTCGTTTACAAACTTTTTCCCTTGGTACCATTTCTAATTTAGGTTTTAATCTCTGGTAATTCTTATCCCACGGAGCTGGTTGTTCATATCGGCCAGTAGCAGGATTCTTCCAGGCTTCAACCATTGCCTCCTGATGATGATATTCTGGTCGTTTAGATGACATTCCTCCCATCAAAGAACCCAGTAATGCTACGCTACCAAATCCAATAACTCCATATAACATATATCGTGGATTTGATAATGTCTCCATAGCCACATGAAGTCCAGGTTTTGGTCTTCGATGATTATTCAGATTCCCAGTACCATAAAAGTTGCCACTGCCCCGTTGTTGATGATTCATTCCTTTTCTCCACATGGTATCTTCTAGGAGTTGTCGATCATATTTCTGTCGTTCCAGCGTACATGATAAAACTGAATGTGCATTGGATATAAACTTGAATTTTTCACCGCATGAATGTTCCTTGTTCAAATCTGGATGATACTTTAATGATTTTTCAAGATATGATTTTCGAATAATATCCGTGGTAGCATCTTTTGGAACATCTAAAATATCATAATGAGTTTTTCCCATATTGTTTTCCAGAAGAGCGGGTTATCAGCGACGATTTGTAACGGCGATGCTGTAATTCATTAGTACTAGTAGCTTAGATCTACTAATCTAGATATTGTGTTAGATAGAGAACAGGGGAGGATATGTATTCGTTCATCCCCTCATCCTTCATTGTCGTGCGATGAATGTTGAAAAATATTTTTATATTTTTATATTTTTTAAAGATGAGTCATGCATGAGGGGGGGGGGTGTGATAATTTTATAAATTCGACGAAATTTCGAAATTATGTGAGAACTTCATCGTCCTCGTCGGCTTATTTTCAATGTTCATGATCAAATATTTTAATAAATCGTACTTCGACACAAATATTTTATGAGGCTAATAATCGACCATGGTCTACTCAAATCTATTCACAATAATCTGAGAGGAGAGGAGAGGAGAGTGAATTTTAGTCCATACGAACGATCCAACACTATTATATGATGGCCTTCCAGCTATATCAACGCCCTTATTGTTGTTCCGCCATCAGAATTTCTTAAGATTTCGAAGTTGTCGTTCTCCAACAAAAAATCAAAAGAAGATATCTTCTCCTATTTCGAGTATCTCGCTTTTCATCATTAGCTGCTGTTCCATCCGCTGAGTACCATTATAACGTCTGTTGTTGGTCGTTCGACTGTTAGAATTCACAACTTATTACATCAGGGATGTTTACCATATCCCAAAACATGGGCCTATCAATTATATTTGTTGAACCATCGATTGGAACAACGGCGACGACGACAGCAGCAACATGATCAGCAGCTACAGAAGAAACATCAACAACAACAACAACAATCTTCGAGCGATGATTTTCATGACCAGGATTGTGTATTGTTACTAGAGCATTCGCATGTCTATACACTTGGTCGAGGAGCTGATGAGACACACCTCACATTTCTACAACAACAAGATGATGATGATTCTTTTTCTTCTTCCGATGATAAGTCGTCTTATTCTACTTCTATATCAGCTGCTCTCCAAAAACTTTCCCGTAAGGCGAGAGGAGAAGGAACAGCACGATTAACATTGGATCGTCGTATGGAGGATCAAATGAAAACCATGATGAAGAACAATATAGTATTGATCACGACGATATAATAACGACGAAAAGAAATCGATGCTAAGAATTATAGAAAAGTTGACAGAATCAATTTCTCCCGTCGTAGCTCCAAATGACGTACCAGTTTACCGTGTCGAACGCGGTGGAGAAGGTAAATATAGTAGTGTGTGTATGTGTGTGTGTGTATGTTTGTGTGTGTATACCTGTTCATATATTATATTCATAAAACTAATCAATCGCCCCATCTCATCAATACAAAAATTAAATACGCAACACGGAAAAATACTGCTATATATATATCTATATATATATATATGTATACAGTCACGTATCATGGTCCAAAACAATTAGTTGTATATCCCATGCTTAATTTGAAAACGGGTCCTTCCTTGAAAATGGATCTGCATTGGTATTTACGTATGATAGAAGAGGTGATTATTCAGACTTTAGCACACTACATATTGAAGGAAATAGAGATGAAATAAATACAGGAGTTTGGGTCGGTACGAATAAAGTTGCTGCTGTTGGTATAAGTAGTTCACGATGGATTACAACACATGGGTTTGCTCTTAATGTAGATCCTGATTTATCCTACTTTGATACATCTATTATACTTCCATGTGGTATCGAGGGACGAGGTGTCACAAGCTTGGGAGAAATTTTGAGACTACAGGATAGACCAATACCAACTGTTACTGAGGTCGCAGAAGTTGTAGTTAGTATCATGGGGAAAGTCTTTAGTGTAGAGATACAATAAATGAATAAATAGATAGTTGAAGTATATTCAGATAATGATATATTAAGTGTAGCTACATAATTCATTGATACCCCATGATCACCCCATCATTGCTTTTGTGATAAAATATTAGTCGTTACCGATGTTGTCTATTTCCTCCCTCTCTCTCTCTCCATGTATATTGACATGCATATGCATGTGCATACGCATATATATATATATATATATATATATATTCTATCTCAATTTCCAGCTTGATTCAGAAGATACTGATGTATCATCCTTAACCGCCGGAACTGCCGCTTTTGTTTTTGTTTGACTAGAATGAATCTCGATTTTTGCTCTACGCACTGTCCATCCATCGTCATCGTCATCGTCATCGTCATCATCGTCATCTCGTCTTGCCGGAAGAGGTTGTTCTACTTTCTTGCGTTTTTTACCATCACTGGGTCTTTTGCCATTATCAGAATCCCCAGAAATTTTTTCGTCATCATCATCATTATCATCGTGTCCTGCCGAAAGAGGTTGTTTGACTTTCCTACGCTTCTTGCCATACCTAGATTTTTTGCCGTTATCAGAATCACTATAAATTATTTTATTATCGTCATCGTTTTCATGGTCGTCTTCGTTGTGTCTTGTCGGAGGTTGTTTTAGTTTCTTGCGTTTCTTGCCATAACTGGATTTTTTGCAATTATCAGAATCAATTGTTATGTCGTCGTCGTCCATCGTCATCGTCATCGTCATCGTCATCGTCATCGTCATCGTCGTCTGTGGAAGAAAGAGGTTGTTGTACTTTCTTGTGCTTCTTGCGTTTTTTGGATTTGCTACTGGATTTTTTTTATTGTATTCTTGTTCTTCCCGTTGTATACCGACCATGTCGATAGGTTCTTTAAGTAATGCTTTCTATGTTTTGTCTTACTTGTCTTCCGACCTTCCGCTAGACAATCGATTTGATTCTCCCCTTCGAAGAGTTCTTCGTAATCCTGTACTGGATCATCTTTACGCTTTGGTCGTACTTTCTTGGGAGCTGTAATGATAGATAAGATTCCTTCTTCCATGTTTTTTCTCCTCTTCATGTAATTGTTTAAGTTCCTCTAATTCCTTTTGATATTTTTCATTCAAGAAATTTCTTAACTTAGTAAAGTTTGCCAAAAGTGTATCTTTATTATCTTGTTGAGTCCGATCAAGATCTTCAGCGGTTTTCTTCCACATTGAAACTTGTGATTTCAATTTTGTCACTTCATCGATTGATTTGTTCAATGTCACTCCTATCGGAATACAATAGGATAGTTTTCCTTCTACTTCTTTCATTTTCGAACGAAGAATAATTTTCTTCATTCCATGTTGTAATTTTTCTCGAATAATTAGATTGATACCTTTTGTAGTATCAATATCTTCTTCGTCATCGATACCTCCAGCAGTAGTGTCGTTGAATTCGAAAGAAATTACGATATCATCAAATTTCGTTCCTGATAAGCTTTTTTCGTGTTGATTATTTCCCTCATTATCGGACGTCGTCGTAGGATGTTCTCGTAAAAAATGACGACCAAATTCGATCATTCGAGTAGCAGTAGTATTAGTGTTATCGCCGCTATCTTGTTACCACGAAGACATCAGATATACCAGGGAATGAGACTGAACAACAATAGGTCTTCGTACCTGTACTAAGTCGAATATCGAGTACAGGATCATCATCATCATCTTTGAATTCCATCAAAATAGTAGCCGCATCGTTATTTGATGACAGCTGTCCTCCTGTAACTGTTACACGCGTGCACCCAGGCACATCGACATCGGTGCCATCTTCAACACTAGTGTCGCTCATAATTATGATTGGATTAAATATTCTTTTGGAGGGCGTTGCTTTGTCAAACACTTTTTAATTCAGCAATCATGTTCAGTGTCGTGCATGAATACGTAGGATTTTTGATTTTTTTAACTGTAAGTGAAAACAGTCGAAATGAGAATGAGAAGCAAAGATTTTATCGAATCGAATGAATCAATCATTCGAGATACAGCTCACGCGCAGTGCGCGCCTAGAATATCTCGTTTTGTAACTGTAATTATTGGCGTAGTAAGGTGAATTGAATGAAATGACGAGGAAACAAAATCTGAAATAATGGAATAATAAATAAAAGACAAAATAAGAGAGCTAAAACAAGGTGAAAATGCTATAAATTATCCATTATCTTTTGTCTAGGAAGTAAGCCTTTGTTTCGCAATTCAATTTAAATCTTCCATCTTCCTCTTGAACGAAGTAATGCTTGGAGAGTAAGGCCCTTGTATCGGTTTCAATCCTTCTCAAGTCATCTTGCGTGAGTGCGTTTTTACGTAACTGAAAGTATTCATGGAGAGATATAAATTCGTTGGCATTTGAAAGTTGGGGATTTACGTAAGGTTTTTTTCTCGCCTTATAGAAATCATCGTTGTGTTCATTCAATTGATATTCGCAATTTTCTGCGACTTTCATATTGCGAGTATATTTCGGATTGTATCGCTCGACCAACATCTCCCATTTTCCGAAACGAAATCATCGGAAAAAGCGCCGTCGTTCCATGCCACCAAAATTCGACTTCTATTACTACTACAATTACCATCACTACTGTACGTAGCATTCTCTTTATTATTTCCAGTACAATTTTCCAGAACTTGGCTGAACTCGTTCAATGCTATACGAGCGTCGAGCCAGTGAAATGCCTGAAGACAAATGACAAGATCTACCGACTGGGCTTTTATTTTTGAGCACATGTCATTTGCTCTAGCTTGTATCGTTCTGATATTATTATTATCATTTTTGATACTACTATCGTTTCCGATGTTGCCGTTAACTAGCAGCTGCTGTAGCATTTTTTTGTCGGTATCCACAGCAATAACGTTTTTGAATCCTTTATTTATTGAAGCTTTTGCTCCAAATCCCGTTCCCGCACAAACATCGAGTACCGTCAGATTTTGGATATCAATATCCAAGCCAGCAGCAGCATCGTCCCCACAATGCAGTAGGGTAGTCTGGTCGAACGAATACGATCGTAACTTTCTGCGTATTCACCGAATACGTTCAACCCACCGTCGTCGTCGTCGTCGTTGTCGAATTTCTTATCCTTGCTTTCTTCAACGATCTAGTTGCCGTAAGCAATGCTTGAGCTTGAATAATTACAATGAATATGAATGACGCCTTGGCAATAATAATAATGGCGCTCTCATCGTCGTCTGTCTTGAAAGCTAAGGTGTCGAACCCTTATCCTTATCATGGCTAGGCTTTTTTCTACAGTATATCATATGAAAGTTGGCACCTGCACGAAATCACAACTACTTTCTAGTACACATGATGGTGCTACATTACAACCCAGTACTTTGCAAAGTGGTTGTTCACTTAGTAGAGCTACAAAGTAGAATTAATCAACCAAATTTACAACTGTAGGAATTTTTGAAGAACGAAGATATCTTGTTTTTTTTTATTTCAAGCATGTGGCTGTATTTTTTGTTCTATTGATGATGTGTATCCGTTGCGCGGAATATTACATACGACTGAAAATATGCGCCCCTACAACTTTGAAACTCCGAATGTGTTTCCTTATTACTGACGAATCATTGGTAGCGTTGTAAGAGGTCGCCATAATTCTAGATCAATTGTACGGAGAAATTTTATATAATATTTTAATTCAAAAGCCAATAAAATTGCTTCAAATATTATTATTTGTTAACCTTCGGAGATTATAATAAATTGACGATATTATTTGGACGAATATTGTAAATCATGTTGAAAATAAGTGAATGATTATCCAGCAATAAAACTAAAATGAGCTCCTACTTTGAAAAAATTCATTAAAAACAAAAGTTAACACGTTACACGATCCAAAAAGTAATCATTTTCCAGCATTTTTTTAGCACATACTCCAACCCTCCTCCGAAAAGGACTGCTGTACCGTATTTACGATTTTGGTGAAAAAACGATAAGTCGTCATCGATACACTAAAAGAAGAGCCAAGAGAAGGGAGTTGTACATTTTAGATAATAGTCTTCCACAAAGAAAAAAATAGTTCGAAGTACCTACCTATCTTGAATATCGTTGAATCGATTTTGTTACTGTTAGATTTTTGATTCTGAGTTGCACATGGAAGGCATCGTTTGTAAAAATCAAATAATGACGATGTCGCCGACGACGACGACAAGGAGGAGGAGGACATCGACGACGACAACAACAACAACAACAACAACCTTTTTGGTTGGATTATTCGTCGTTCTGTTATGCCAACATCAACATCAATATGTCGCTGATGCACAGTCCGATGGTGTATGGAGCGACAACAGTAGTCAAAATACTGACAATAACTTTTTTGGTCGTGACGATACGTCCCCTGAAGTGGCAAAGAAAATGTTATCGGATCTGTATACCGCAACAGGTGGTCTTGATTGGAATGATTCCACCAACTGGATACAACAGGGTACCGATATATGCAACTGGAAGGGAATTTCTGTACCAAAGTGACGGATATTCGGGCGATACACGTCGTGATGGACAAATAAAGGAAATTAATTTAAGTCATAACAATTTAGGTGGAACACTTCCTCCGAGCATATTTAATTTGCCGTACCTTGATCATTAAATGTTGAAGACAATCCTGATTTACATATTGATCTATCTGGTGGCTTGAGTAAGGCTCAATTTCTGAATTCCTAATTCTTAGTAAGACCCAAGTATCTAATTTGAACGGAATCGGAGATGCCAAGAGTTTGGAGGAATTGCATATTGCAGATATGAAATTAGGTGGAACAATCCCTTCTTCTTTGTTTAACTTACCTCCTTGAAGGTTCTACACGCCAACGACAATTCCTTTTCCGGTCCATTACCGCCAACAATCGGTCAATTGACGAACATGGAAGAATTATATCTTTATGATAATGAACTGACGGGACAAATTCCATTAGAATTGGGACGATTGTCATTGATGCAAATCTTGACCTTAACGAATAATGCATTTAGTGGATCGTTACCCGCCCAGGTGTTTGATCAGATGACTAATTTACGTACATTAGCCATCCAACGCTTACCAGCGTCGGGTGGCAACATGAACTCCATGAAGGGGTCGGGTATATCTGGATCTATTCCTGCCTTCCGTAGTCACCGTCGATTGACTAAATTACAATTGGAAAACCAACGATTCAGTGGAAGTCTCGATCCTGACTTTTTGTTGTCTAGTCCTACGGGAGAATCTGTTGAAGTTGACTTGCGAGGTAATGCTTTAACTGGACGAGTCCCTTCTACCTTGGCGGATAAAAGATATCTGAGTTTGTACTTGGCAGACAATCAAATTATGACTGTCCCATCGCAAATCTTTGACACGTCGTCTGGAACCTGTAGTAATATCAACGATTGGATGAGTGGAGATATTGCTAGATTGGGTTGTCAAGCTTTTTTGTGTCCCCCGGGACGTGGGCTCCTCAAGGACGGACCACTTCGGATTCTTCTTGCCAGGTGTGTGGTGACGATAGCTCTCATTGGGGACGCACGAAATGTCAATCTTCTACATCTAGTACGACAAAAGAACGAGAGATTCTATTGAGTTTTTATAACGCCTTGGGTGGACGAAATTGGAAAGTCGATGAGGGTTGGTTGGAACTTAATGGAGACGTATGTCAATGGCATGGGATTGGTTGCGATAGTTCTACAGGACAAGTTACGTCTATTATTCTTCGTAACAACGGTTTGAGTGGAATGGTACCATCGGATTTGTTCGACCTTCCAAGTTGCAAATATTGAATTTAGAATCGAACACTATCGAATTTGATTTTACTAGTGTAAATGATGCTGCAAGTCTCCAATCACTTAATTTGGCTGCGACCGGTTTGCGATCTTTGAACGGTCTAGAAACCCTATCGCCTCTACCCAATTTGAAATTCCTATCATTAGCATCGAACCGTTTGGAAGGAATCATTCCTAATGCCATGTACCAGTTAACCAGATTGGAAGACATCAATTTGTCGTACAACGACTTTACTGGTACCTTGAGTTCTCGTATCGGTGATATGACAAATCTGAAACGATTTGCTTGTGATGGTACACAGTTGACCGGTCAATTACCGGCAGAAATAGGAAATTTAGTAAATGTGGAAGAATTTTCAGCTGCCGAGAATGAATTTACTGGTACTCTCCCCAATACTTTGAATGCCCTTACAAACCTACAAACTTTAAATTTCCAACAAGTCACGGGTAATGGTGCTGGAATTGGTGGCCTCTACTACCATTTACCAATTCGGGACAACTGAAGACATTGTATTTAGATTCAAACCAATTGACAGGTAGCCTCCCATCGAACTTTCTGGCAAATAGCCGATATTTACAAACCAGGATAGATATTGGGTTGAGTGATAACCAATTTCAAGGAATTGTGCCAGACAGTTGGTCGCGATTTGACGAGTTATACGTTGACCTAGCTGGGAACAAAATTAGCGGAATCTCTAGTTCTCTCTGCTCGATTCCAGTTGGATGAAGGGCGCTGTGTCAGAATTCCAATGCGATGCCATTCTTTGCCCAACAGGAACTTACAACACTTTCGGTCGTAAGACGGATAATGCCTCTACTTGTCTTGATTGTCCCAGCAGCGCAAGCATGGGTGCTACATTTTGTGGTCAAGAGGGGACCAAAGATGTTTCATCGGAAATAAATATCCTCCTTGATATCTTTAGTGAAACTGGTGGTAATGGATGGAAGAACAATGACGGATGGGATACATCTACTGATTACTGCAATAGATTTTAGGAGTTGAATGTGATGGAGCAGGTCGTGTCACAGTTCTCAATCTTTCAAATAACGACCTGAAGGGTGCAGTCCCAGTATCTGTTTTCAAACTGAAATCTCTTCGGGAACTACTTTGTCAGGAAATCCTGTTGAATTGACCTTTGAAGGCATCGGTGAGGCGGTAAAACTGATCAATTTGATCCTTGATAATACAAACGTAAATTCTGTCGACGGAATCGGAGATAGTAAGAACATCCAAATTCTTAACTTAGCGGGTAATGATCTGAAGGGTTCGATTCCGCTTGAGCTGTATCTGATGACTAGTATCAAGAAGCTTGATCTTGGCTACAACCTTTTTTCTGGTCGGTTGGACAATGTGATTGGAGCTATGACATCTTTGGAATCCCTTCATTTGTATCACAATCAATTTACTGGTCGTATTCCAGCTGCGATTGGAGATTTGGTCAACCTACAAGAATTGAATTTGGCTGAAAATAACTTTGACGGAACCATTCCAGCTCAGCTGAATGACCTCACGAACTTGAAATTCCTTTCGATTCAGCGTGAGGGTGGCATATCGGGTACCACTGACGTTGGCATTAACCAAGGAAAGAGTAGTCTGCAAGGCATTGGACTTACAGGTCCTTTGCCAGCTTTTGAAAAGTTGAAATATATAACAGAGTTGTATCTTGGCGTCAATGGTTTGACAGGCGATGTTCCCTTTAACTTCTTGGATGGGGTAGAAAACAAAGCTACGCAGATCAAAGTCGACATAACATCAAACATGTTGACAGGTACTCTCCCAGCATCGATGACACAATTCGACAATATGTCCTTGTACGCAGCGGGTAATCGCTTTACAGGGATTGCCGATGGTATTTGTGGCAAATCACAATGGCTGAACGGTGATGTCAATTCCTACCAATGCGGTGGAATTTTGTGTCCTGTTGGGACTTACAATGAAATTGGTCGAGCGAGCAGCACTGCATCGTGTCAAACGTGTAGTTCTGGTACAAATGGGTACCTAGGGAGCTTTGATTGCTTGTCGTCTGCTGATACTCAAGAGGGATCTGAGCGAGAAATCTTGGAGAAGCTTTACTATGCAATGGATGGTCCCAATTGGATCGACAATACCAATTGGCTTGATCCGGATGAAAGTATATGTAACTGGTTTGGTATTCAGTGTGATTCTAGTATTCTCAAATCGGTATCTTCAATCAAACTTAGTTATAACAGATTAATCAATGAATTCCCCAGTCAAACGTACAAACTTCCAAGTTTGAAGGAATTGAATCTTCAAGGCAACGCGATCACCTTTACTTTTAATGGAATCAGAAATGCAGTGAATCTTGAATCACTTGATCTAGAGGATACCGGACTAACATCACTTTTCGGCATTGGTCAAGCTAGCAACCTCAAGCTTCTTCGTGTCGATAGCAATAATTTTGGCTCATTCCCTAATGAGGTATTTGATATCCCGGCTCTCGAAATACTTTCTCTATCAGACAATTTGTTTGTATTTCAACAGATCCCGACCAATTTGCAATATTTTACCTCAATGACGTCCTTTTCTTGTTCGGGCTGTGGATTCATGGGTCCTATTCCTGGTTGGTTTAGTTCTATGCAAAATCTACAATATTTGAAGCTATCTCAGAATGCATTGACTGGAACTTTACCGTCTGATCTTGAACTAATTTTGACGCTAAAACATTTGGATCTCTCGGATCAAGCAACGTTGGGTAGGGGACTTTCTGGAAGTCTTCTTACTTTTGCGGCGCAATCTGATATCACTGAACTTTATCTGCAACATAATAGTTTTGAAGGTGCGATCCCTGATACATTTTTATCCAGCGTGAGAAAAGACGCGCTCGTGACAGTGGATCTTCGGTATAATAGATTTAGCGGAACTATCCCACTTAATCTTGGAAATATCGATCAGCTAAGTATTTATATGGCATCAAACCTTTTTGAAACTATTCCTCAATCTCTATGTGGAAATGATTGGAATGAGGGTGATGTTGCTAAGAATGGATGCGATGGTCTTCTTTGTCCTTCCGGAACCTTCAATGCATATGGTCGTGCAACTGCTGGTGTGGAATGCATCCAATGCGATGACCCTCTAAACTCGCAATATCTTGGAAACACTTTCTGTGGTTCGGCTCTTGAGCATCAAGCTCTAATAATTCTTTATCGGTCATTTGGAGGCCCGAACTGGACGTCGGATAATAATTGGATTCACAGCGACGATCACTGCACTTGGGAAGGTATAACATGTTGGACAAGCGGATTATTCAACGGTCTCGTGAATAGAATTGTACTTCCAAATAACAACATGTTCGGTAATATGCCGTTTGCTCTCATATGGCAGCTGGAGGGACTCACATATCTTGATTTGCAAGACAATGATATCTCGTTGCCCTTTTCACAGATTGGGAATGCTATTAACCTTGAGACTGTCATCCTGTCGAATACTAAAACTAATTCCCTGGTTGGTATTGGGGAAGCATCGTTTCTTAAATCCTTACATCTGACTAACGCTGCTCTAACGGGCAGTATTCCTGAAGAATTATTCTCGCTCACCCTCTTAGAAGAATTATTTCTCAGTCACAATGAATTGACAGGGTCAATCGGATCTGGAGTGGAACAATTGAAACAGCTCAGAGATCTTTACTTGTTTGGAAATAACTTGGTCGGAACCATTCCCCCTCAGCTAGGATATCTAGCTAAAATGGAGCATATGTCACTTGGTAAAAACAGATTACAAGGTTCTATTCCAAGACAAATTACGTCGTTACCACTGCTTGAATTCTTGTCGTTGGAGAATGAGGCAGGCACGCCAGATGACGCCTTCGCGTCAGGGACCGGCTTGTCTGGTCCTGTTCCAGCGTTGGATGGGTTTCCTCGTATCCGTGAGTTATATCTGGGGCACAATTCCTTTACTGGAACAGTACCCTCACATTTCTTGCAAGGTGTTCGTGACAAGAGCGCAAAAATTACTGTCGATTTGGGGTTTAATGCCATTGTTGGCTCAATTCCGGTAGACCTTTCAAACTTTAATGACTTAAACCTGTTGCTTGTCGGAAATGAAATATCTGATATTCCTGCAGAATTATGCAAGAACGTTGGTTGGATGAACGGTGAGGTTGCTCACGGTTGTGATTCCATTCTTTGTCCCCCTGGTTTCTACAATATGGATGGACGACAAGTTGATACAACTACTCTGTGTGAACCTTGCACTTATCCAGGATCAGCTAGACATTATGGTTCGACATCATGTGGGCCTGGATCAGCCGATTCTCTTGACGATCGAGCGATCCTTTTCGAGTTGTACGATGCTGCTGGAGGTAATAGCTGGACTACCTCTACCGGGTGGAAATCTGACAGCGTTAATTTTTGTGACTGGTATGGTGTTACCTGTGCAATATCTGATACAGGTGAACAGCATGTTTCCGAGTTGAATCTAGCCGAAAATAACCTAAATGGAATCGTTCCTTCTGTTATCTTCCATTTGGAAGCTCTGGAAAAACTCGACGTGAGGAAAAATCCTGTCTTCGTAACTTTCCAGGGAATCGATGAGGCAACAGAGCTAAAAGAAATGTACTTGGACGAAACGCTTGTCAAGAATATGAATGGAATTGGTCAGGCAAATAATCTTCAAATTCTTCATGCTTATAGGAACAACTTTGGTGGGCAGTCTATCCCTGATGAGCTTTTCGATATATCGACACTCGTCGATCTGAATCTGTCTGATTCCATGCTAATTGGCACTCTTAGTACCAAGATTGGTCAATTGAGTAATCTGCAACGCATAACTCTTTTTGGAAACTCGCTTAATGGAGAGCTACCCTCCCAGTTTGGCCAGCTTAAGGCCTTAAAGGAACTTGAGATATCTAATAATAAATGGATCGGAACCCTCCCTTCGAGTTGGGTGGGAATGACTGCACTTGAGGCTATATTCCTTGATAACACCGACGAAAAGACTTCTGGGATCACTGGGTCGTTGATTGCATTTGCAGCCATGCCTAACTTGAGAGAAGTACACTTGTCTAATAACCAATTGACTGGTACAATTCCTTCCAATTTCTTATCTGGTATTGCAGCAACAAATAGTCTCATCAACGCTCGTCTTGATCAGAATCATCTTGTTGGAACAGTGCCGTCTTCTCTTGTCACTTTTTCGAAACTTAATATTGACCTAACTGGCAATCTTATCACAGCAATTGGTTCCGGTTTGTGTGAAAAATCTGAGTGGAATGATGGAAATGTCGGAAGATACCGATGTGATGGTATTCTATGTCCCGCGGGCGAATTCAGTCCTTCTGGACGACAAAGCAATGCAAATGATGCCTGTCAACCTTGTCCCGGAAAAGAAAATTCCTCCTATTTGGGTGATACTATTTGTATAACACTTGCTAAACAACGCGAGAGGGAAATCCTAGGAATGCTTTTCGAAGCGACCAACGGAAATAATTGGAAAATCAAAGATGGATGGATGGACGACAACTCCGACGTTTGTACATGGCACGGTATAAAATGCCAGGATGGCTCAACTGTCGAATCAATTCAACTCGGGAGTAACCACTTGGTGGGTTCAGTTCCAAAGGAAATATTTGAGCTTCCCAATATGAAATCATTGTGGCTTTACTCGAATCCTGTCGAGTTTAGCTTCGATGGTATTGGAGAAGCCACCAAGCTGGAAAGTTTACGGTTGGATTCAACTAAGTTACAATCCCTTGACGGAATCGGAGCTGGTTTCTCCCTGGTAGATGTCGATGTTGGATTCAATCAACTGTCTATTCCTATTCCGAAGGAGATAGAGAATCTAACCAATCTCGAGAGTTTCACTGGCTCGGTCAATGGCTTCACAGGACCTGTTCCCAATTTTTCTACTCTTCGCAAACTAAACACAATTCGTCTGAGTGACAACGAGCTGACAGGGGGCCTACCATCATTTTCTCGTCATTCAGAACTCAAGGCATTAGATTTTTCTGAAAATAATTTAGAGGGACCCGTACCATCTAATTTTTTGGAAAGTGTCGATTCAGAACGAAGTCTTTCTGTAGATCTGTCAAACAACAAGCTAACAGGAACGGTACCAGGAGATCTCACTCGAATAACGGACATGATGATCTACTTGCGGGATAATCGTATCAATGGCATTGATCCATCTCTATGTACCAAAACAAGTTGGAATCAGGGCGATGTCGGCACATTTCAATGTGACGGAATCTTGTGTCCATCGGGAACCTTTGCGTTATCAGGGCGTGCATCTAGATCAGGATCCTCTTGTGAACCTTGTAGGTTGAACCAATATTATGGAGGTTCTACATGCGGAGGAAGCTCAGCATCATCATCAAGGCCCGCTGCAACGACAATATTTATCCTTGCGGTCAGTACGTCAATAGTGGCTTTTGTATTTTAACTACAATAGTCGCATGCTATGCAGCTGATACAAAATTCAAGACCAGATAAATACACATACAATTCATAAGTAATAGATAATACATCAAGTTATAGATAATTCGACATAAAACAATAATAAAACTGTCATCATTAGTAACATATTTTCCCCGAGATTCCACTGGAATAGTTGGTCTCTATTTTGATATTGTATGCAGTAGAGTTTTGCTGAAGATATGTTCCTCTTGATAAGTTAGTTTGCAGTGGCATATTATGTATCATGACATTATACAATGTAGTAACTAAAAGCTAGCTATATTCAGCTACAGGCTAACTACTACATGTAGTCTTACATATTATATTATATAAACTAAAACGATTTATGATTTATGATTTATAATTTATAGTTATCGGGCCGGGGGGGGGGGGGGGGGGGGGATACGATTTTTTAAATTATTTCGTATCAATTTTTCCCAGTTGTTCGATTTTCGATTTTATGATATTGGTTATGACAATAATTTTAAATTCAATTTTACATTGTTCACATCTATTAAAAAGTCCATCGATACTAGTACAACATCCATCTTCAGTCTTTCTTTGGAAGAGAAAAGAAAGCCAGCGAAGACGAAAATTAAGTTAATAGAAAAGAGGAAAAAAGTTAAAAATGGTTGTTGGACCTGATCCTGCAGTTTTAGCTGCAATTGAAAAAGGAAACGTTGTCGTATTCTTTGATATAGCGTTAGGAGAAAGTGGCGGTGGCGCATCAACAAACAATGCTAATTCTGCCGAACTTGGACGAATTAAAATGGAACTATTTACGAAAGATTGTCCAAAGACTTGTGAAAAGTATGTCATCTATCAGTATTATTGTCTGAAAGAATTTTACATTTTTTTCACTTTTAAAATCTTTCTTCGTCTTCATCACTTCACGATGGAGTAAATCTCCAGGGGTGTGATTTTGCAGTCCAATCTTCCATGTTTGTTTCAGCACACAAATCTTCCTCCGACTTGTCACTCACTCATAACTAAATATTCTTGTACTGTATTTCTGAACTGCAGTTTCCGTCAATTTTGTACTGGTGAATTCCTTCAAAACGAACAACCGACTGGGTATTTAAATTCTACCTTTCATCGTGTCATTAAAGGCTTTGTTCTCCAGGGCGGAGACTTTGTTAACAATGATGGTAAGAGAGAAAAAAATATGGTATTCATATTCCATATCATTTTAATTATGTTGACCTATCTCTCTATCTTTCAATAGAATATTTGCGACGCACACCTCACTTTGACTGGTCCTTCCTTATCTTTAATATTCTTTTTGGCACGCACACACCACACACACACACATCAGGAACGGGAAAACTTAGTATATATGGCTCATCCTTTGCAGACGAAAATCTAACAACACATAAGCATGTTAATGCAGGCATGCTCAGTATGGCGAATTCCGGTCCGAACACTAATGGATGTCAGTTCTTTATTACTTGTGCTGCTGCACCTCATCTTGGTACGTTGTCATTATACACACACAAAACATACAAACATACGATACAATACAATACAATACAATACGATACGATACGATACGATACGATACGATACGATACGATACGAGCGCACACTTAAGTCCATATGCGTTACATAAGTATTCTAACAACAGCTTTTTGTATTTTTCACTACTTTTCACACCACACCACACCACACCACACACACACACACAAACTCGATATCAGATGGTAAGCATACCGTTTTTGGACAAGTTCTCGACGATGCAAGTATGTTAACTGTGAGAAAATGTGAAGCAGTTCCTGTGAACGGATCGGTTCCGAGATTGCCTCTAACAATCACTCAATGTGGGGAGCTATAGCAAACAAAAGAATTGCACTATTATTTTTAATATTATTATTGGTTGGTTGATTAGGGATGTTAAATTATAATTGAGCTTATTATTATTGTTATAGTTATTGCAATGCTGGAATTCCTGTAGTTCTTTTGTCTTATTGTTATTATTTCGTATCGAGTGTATTTTCTCCTTTTCCTGCTTCTTAAATGATTTTTTTAATCATAAGGTGTATTGTCGCTCTTTGATTGGTTTACTGTAGTAGATAATAAGTAATTAGTTAATTATTGAAGATAAATTTTGATTTACTTCTTTTTCTTAGTAGCAGTACGTGATCCCTTCGCAAATACTGCAACATCATCATCGTCATCATCATCTCGTCCTCCCTTTTTTTTACTTGGAATTCTCTTAGCAGCTTTTTCTGCTTTTCTTTTTTCTACGGCAAGTCGTTCTTCTACTCTTGCCTGTTTCTTTTTTAATTTCGTGGCCTCAATTTCATTTTTCTTTTTTGTTTCCTCATCATCCTCATCAAGTTCTAATGCTAAATCCTTAAGATCATCATCGTCCATATTTTGTATTTTATTTTCACGAACTATATTATATTATATATACACACACAATTAATTGTATCCCGATTATTATTCATTTTCATAAAATCGAAAAAGTGAAGGAAGAAATAGATGAGTGAAACGCATGATCAAAGGCAATGATAATATATATATACATATATATTATATATATATATATATATAGGACTATTAAAGTTATTACAAGATACAATTTACTTCATATTATTATCGTTTCTACTACTTTTTTGGAACAGGACACAGACACAAGAAGCATGCATCACTCAAGTTATTTTGCAAATGCAACTCAACTCTTACCTTTTTTGATTTGAATTTGTATTTGATAGATAACAAAGATTCCTACCAGAAATGGGATCCCAAATTTAAGTGGTACAAAGCTGAAGTACGCGTATGTACCACAAACCGCAAGCAGAGGCATGGCGAATGCCTTTCATACAGTAATATATATATATATATATATATATATTTATAAATCATTTTTGAAGGTTAATAGAGGGGGGGGGGGGGGGGATGAGAGAGAAAGAAATATCGAATGAGAATGAGTTGTGTTAAAATTTAAAAAGACAGATATATAAAACGTCCCAAAAAGCAAGCTTCATCGAGACAATAAATTACAACGAATGAAATAATGTGACATACCAAATTCTCTACGGTGAGAAAAATATTTCCCTGAGTATCGCTCATATTGATAATATAATTTCGTTTGATAGGATTGAAATAGAATAAATTGATTACTATGTGCTACTTGAAGGAGTTAAAGTGTTTTTGATGCCTTTATTGTCTTCGTCTGGCTTTCCGCTTTGCTTCACACTATGGTGAATGCATTGATCTCTCGTTATCTAGTATCTTTTTCTCTGTCGAAGCTTTTCGAATGAAGACTTTCTTAGATTTGGATATCATCGTTATTCAGGGGTCATAAAATGGGGAGCGTGCCGTGTCCAATTATTTCCCCTCGTTTTTCCCGCCTAATTAATTCTGTTTTTTCTTAACTTGTAAAAGAATAAGAAGTTTCACAAAAATACAAAAATGGATGGCTTGGAATTCACGTCCACGTACTTATGTCGCACTATTATGTATACCTCTATTTTTGTACAGTAGCTACGTAGTTGTTAGACGTATCACACTTCTTTTTATTTGGAGAAATACTACGGAAATACAAAACTACCGGAATCTAATTTCTTTTTCTTACGTACCACATCATCCAACCGATAATAAAGAATTCCACTTACTTCCTCTTGACTCTGCGCTCGGAAACCAAAAAGATCAAGTTTTGTTCAATCAACACGGAATTTCAACTTCTCCTTGATTGCAATTGCATCATAAAAGAATTTTGTGAAACGAAGTCAGCAGTACATTATACCAAGTACTGAGTTACCATAAATAATAGGCTATTAGCTATCCTAAGTTCTCACAGAAAGGGATTTGATAGGAAGGTACTGCCACGAAAATAGGGAAAAAAGAAAATGCAGTTTCTTTCATCTACTGCCAGTCTGTTGTCGTTGTCGACGATACTATTAACGACAACAACTTTGGGTTTTTCTCCATCGCATCATCAATCGTCAGTGAAAAACACAGCAGCAACAACAACAGCATCAACATCGTCGTCGTCTCCATTTCGTCATGAAGAATGTTTTTCTTCTGCCGATCGTGTAAATGAACCATGGTCACGCTTAAACATGGCATTTAAATCATCTGAGGAACAAAGTAATATCTTTGATGGTCCTATGGCTCTTACTAAAGAACGTGATGCATGTGGAGTTGGTTTCGTTTCCAATACACAGAATGGTGGTAAGTTATGGAGTCCAATTAAAATGTATACTTGTTCACAGTACTTGTTCACAGTACCATGTTCTCGATCGACCCAAAATCAAATCCTGAACGTTGTGGTATGTGGGGCATCAAGTAATTAAAATATTATTATTTGAATAACTTTCAACTCTCTCACCCCCACAAACCTTTTTTCATCATCATTATCATCGTCATCGCAGAATTTGGTACCCATAAAGTTGTCCAACAGGGACTTTCCGCACTAACCTGTATGGAACATAGAGGAGGATGTGGAGGAGATGGAATCTCTGGAGATGGTGCCGGTATTATGACAGAAATCCCATGGAAGCTTTTTGAGGATTTCCGATCAGATAGTTGCCAGAAACCGGGTGTTGGTATGGTTTTCTTACCTGGTGATGAATCACGTCGTGATGGTATCAAGACACTTATCGAATCAGTTTGTAAGGCGAACGAACTTGATTTCTTGGGTTGGAGAGAAGTACCTGTTGATCCTAGTGTACTGGGACCACAAGCATTGGATGCTATGCCAAGTGTTTGGCAATTCTTCGTTAAGGCACCTCAACGTCTTGATGATAGTGATGATTCTGGACGAGATGGCTTCGAACGGACCTTGTACTTAGTCAGACGACGATTTTCGGTCGAATTGAAGAATGCTGGATTAGAATGGGATGATGATGACGGTGTTGTTTATGTTGCATCATTTAGTTCTCGAACTATTGTATACAAGGGTATGGTCCAATCAGCTGTTTTATCACAATTCTACAAAGATTTAGTCAATCCTGATTATACATCCAAATTTATTATCTACCATCGTCGCTTTTCGACTAACACCACTCCAAAGTGGCCTCTTGCACAACCCATGCGTACCGTTGGACATAATGGAGAAATTAATACGTTGTTAGGAAATGTCAATTGGATCAAGGCTCGAGAAGCCTCTAAGGGCAATGATCAGGATTGTGTGGGTGATACTTGTGTGAGTGATCTAGTGGATTATGAATCTACAGAAAATATTATACAGATGTGCAATACTCAGGATATTCCATCCGTATTAGAACCTGTTGTTAGCTTGGATCGATCTGATTCTGCTAACCTTGATGGAGTATTCGAACTGATGTGTCAATCTCGCCACACTGCTCCTTGTGCATTAATGGCCATGGTCCCAACTGCGTACATGGAAAACCCAGATTTGAAAGAGAATCCTGAAATTACCGATTTCTACAAGTTCCATGGTGGTCTTTTGGAGGCGTGGGATGGTCCTGCTCTTCTAGTCTACTCTGACGGAAAATCGATTGGTGCCTCTTTGGATAGAAATGGGTTACGACCAGCACGATACTCTAAAACAAAGGATGGTACAGTTTTCATGATGAGTGAAACCGGTGTCATCCCTGACCTTCTCGAGTCAGATATTGTTGAAAAAGGTCGATTAGGTCCGGGTCAAATGATTAATGTCGATTTGGTGTCCGGAGAATTTAAGGATAATATTGCCATCAAGAGTGAAATTGCCAGTCGTAAGTGACTCATCATCTCGGCGCATTTGTAGATATGGCATACAACTACATATTTCTTATTTCAACTCATTATACTAACATGATTATTGTCTTTTTACATCTTCTCACATTACATAAAACACGCAGATCATCCATATGGTGAATGGATTGCAGCTCAGAGAAAAGACGTAAGAAAAATCCCAGGTGTAGATGAACGCATGTATGACGACGAAACAACTACGTTTGCTCAATCTACTTTCGGATGGGGTCTTGAAGACATTGGAATGCAAATCCAAGATATGGCAGGAGCTGCCAAGGAAACAACTTATTCAATGGGAGACGATGCACCAATTGCATGCCTTTCTGAACGCCCACACACTTTGTACAACTACTTCAAACAGCGGTTCGCACAAGTTACGAACCCTCCTATCGATCCTCTTCGTGAAGGTGTTGTTATGTCCCTCGGAATGACTCTTGGGAAGAAGGAAAGCATCTACAAGGTTAGCGAAGAAGGAGCCCGACTAATTCACCTTGAATCACCAGTCTTGAACAGTGCCGAGATGGAAAGAATTGCTTCATTCGCCGAGGATGAAAATGGTGGTTTCAAGCAATCTACATTGTCAACTAGATATCCTTTATCCAGTGGTCCTGAAGGAATTAACACCGCACTAGACTCTCTTTGTAATGCGGCAGTCGAACAAGTCAAGGCTGGAGCTGAAGTCTTGATTCTTAGTGATGTCGGTGCTGATCAGGCAGACTTGGACGAAACAACATATATTTCACCACTCTTGGCCGTAGGCGCTGTTCATCATCGACTTATCGAAGAGGGTCTTCGTATGGACACTGGTCTAGTTTCTGAGACAGGTTCAGCATGGTCTACTCATCACTTCGCCTGTCTTGTTGGGTATGGAGCCAACGCTGTCCATCCCTACCTTGCACTTGAAACTGTCAAGCAGTGGCACGGTCAGAAGAGAACTCAAAAGATGATGGAAAATGGCAAGCTAACAACAACTACGTTGGCTGAAGCTCAAGAAAATTACAGAACTGCCGTCGAAAACGGTCTATTGAAAATTTTGTCGAAGATTGGAATTTCATTGCTCACTTCGTATTCTGGAGCGCAAATTTTTGAAGCAATTGGTCTTGGCGACGATGTAATCGATCGAAGTTTCAAGGGTACCACTAGCCGTATCGGTGGTCTAGATCTTGAGGATCTTGCTTCTGAAACCATCATGATGCGCCCTGAGAGCCATGGGAAGAAGCTTGTGAATTATGGATACTACAAGCCTGTGCCGAAGCTAGGTGAATACCATGCAAACTCTGCTGATCTAGCGAAACTATTGCATGATGCAATTGGTCTAGACAAAGGTGTTAGTGCTGCGAAGGGTAGGGATGAACTTGAAAATGACGGTGTGAAACCAAAGAACTTTGCTAATTATGAAATCTTCAGGAAAAGTCTAGAAAGCGCACCCCTTGCTAATATTAGAGATCTTCTTGATTTTGATTCTGATCGCAAAAGCATATCAATTGACGAGGTCGAACCCGCCTCCGAAATCATGCAACGTTTTTGTACTGGTGCCATGTCCCTTGGAGCTCTCAGTCGTGAAGCTCACGAGACCTTAGCCATTGCTGTCAATCGTATCGGTGGAAAGTCTAACTCTGGAGAGGGTGGCGAGGATACTATCAGAATCAAACCACTCACTGACGTCGATGACAGAGGTAGAAGTGCTACTTTCCCCCATTTGGCTGGATTGAAAAACGGCGATTCTGCAAATTCATTTGTTCATCAAGTTGCCAGTGGACGATTCGGAGTAACTCCTGAATTTCTTGTTACAGCCAAACAGCTAGAGATCAAGATGGCTCAAGGAGCCAAACCTGGTGAGGGTGGTCAGCTTCCTGGTCCAAAGGTTTCGGAATATATTGCTGGATTACGTGCCAGCAAGGAAGGTGTCACTTTGATTTCACCTCCTCCCCATCATGACATTTATAGTATTGAGGATTTAGCTCAATTGATCCACGATTTACACGCCATTAATGAGAAGGCAGGAGTATCTGTTAAACTTGTCTCCTCGATTGGAATTGGAACTGTCGCATGTGGTGTGGCGAAGGCTAATGCGGACGTTATCCAAATTTCTGGCGGGGACGGTGGTACAGGAGCATCTCCGCTATCCTCCATCAAGCACGCTGGAGGTCCATGGGAACTTGGACTGACAGAGGCCCACTCTGCCTTGTTCTCTAATGGTCTTCGTGATCGTGTTGTTTTGCGTGTTGATGGTGGTATCCGAACTGGACGAGATGTTGTCGTAGCCTCTTTACTTGGAGCGGAACAAGTAGGTTTTGGAACAATTGCTATGATTGCTGAAGGATGTGTTATGGCTCGAGTATGCCATCTTAACACTTGCCCGGTGGGTGTAACAAGTCAAAAGGAACAACTCCGAAAGAGATTCCCTGGAACACCTGAGCATGTGGTCAACTTTTTTGAGTTTGTAGCAGAAGAAGTTCGTGAATTGTTAGCGCATCTTGGTTACAAGAGTTTGGACGATGTCATTGGACGTGCTGATCTTCTTAAGGCAAGCCCGGAACAAAATGGTCGAGTTGCCAAGACAAAGGGAGTTAATGTTGATAAATTCTTTTCCGGCGTTCCAAATTCCGAAAAAGATCGTTCTTTCTTAAAGGCAACAATTGAAGGCGGAATCCAAGTACCAAAAGAGGAGGTCGTTCATGTCAATAATTTCAGCTCAGATCTTGATCGTGAGCTATGCAGTAATGCTGATATTGAAAAGATCATCAAGGACAATTCAGGAGAAGCAGTTGTGACTGTTCCTATCAAAAACACGGACCGCAGTTCGGGTGCAATGCTTTCTGGAGACATCGCCCGTGCTCACGGCAATAAAGGCTTTAAGGGTCAAATTAACGTGCAATTTGAAGGTAGTGCAGGTCAGTCGTTCGGAGCATTCACTTTACCAGGATTAAGCCTTCGTCTTGTGGGCGAGGGTAACGATTATGTTGGAAAGGGTATGCACGGTGGAGATATTATTGTTGTTCCTAGTCCTGAAGCTAGTTTTGTCTCAGCTGATTCAAGTATTATCGGTAACGCCTGCCTTTATGGTGCTACCGGAGGTGATTTCCATGCAAATGGTAGAGCTGGTGAAAGATTTTGCGTCCGTAATAGCGGAGCCTTTGCAGTTGCTGAAGGAGCCGGTGATCACTGCTGTGAATATATGACAGGAGGTGTTGTAGTAATTCTTGGCAGCGTGGGTAGAAATGTTGGAGCCGGTATGACGGGTGGTATTGGATATTTTTACGATGCTGATAATTCTTTCGACGATAAGGTGAACCTAGAGATTGTGAAAGTTCAAAAACTTGCTACGGCTGAAGGTGAAATGCAGCTTAAGCACATGATTGAGCGCCATTTTGAACTTACAGGAAGCGAAAGAGCCGACGAGATATTGGGAAATTGGGACGAAGAAAAGAATAAATTCTGGCAAGTTTACCCTCCCTCGGAAAGCAAGACTGCTGTTGTCTCACCGGCTGAAGATGCTACACAAGTTCTCAGAGTCTCCGCGTCAGCTCCAGAAGGTGATATGTGTTTCTTGCCTGTTGGATCTGATATGACACCAGAGCAAACTCAACGGTGTGCAGATTAAATAACAATAATAGACAGTTCCTTTCTAACGCTATAATAAAATCAATTTTACTTTTACACATAATAGAAGACTGGAAAAGTATGTTTGTTTACTAATAGAAGACTGGAATATATCATTGTTTGACTATTTGTTAAATTAAAAATGTTATTTGGCCTCGTACCAGTTTTTGTGTTGCCAAGATCCATCTACTAGCAGAGGCACAGCGGTCTTCGAAAGTCCCTTTGCCCAAGGGGATTCCATACAATCGATAACCTCATCGAATGCCTCTATGGCCGTCTCTTCTGGCCCTTCTAGAATGACTTCATCGTGAATTTGCAACATAAGGATCCAACCCAGTCGTTTCAATTTTTCACTCCTATTGATCTTGTTCATAGCGAGCATGGCTACATCAGCAGCGCCTCCTTGGATAGGTGTGTTGATACTGGCACGTTCTGCAGCGCCGATGAATCTTTGGTTAGGTCCCATCGCATCAGGAAGTTGTCGGTATCGGCCCATCAATGTCCGTGTGAGGCCAAACTTTCTAGCATACGCCTTTGTGTTTGCTTGCCAGTCACGAACTTCAGGACGTGCTTCATACCATTTTTCTAACATTTCCTGAGCTTCTGTCGGTGACACACCCCAATCTTGACTGAGACCGTGTGCTGTCTTGCCATAGGCGATAGAAAAATTCAGCGTCTTGGCCTTCCGTCTTTCAGATGCAAACTTATCCTTCAATAGTGGTTTCGGAGGGTCCCCATTCGAATAATCCCATTCAAGAAGGACGTCACCGTCATCAACCGCTTGCTTCACATGATCAAACATATCCATAGCAGTTCTAGAATGGAAGTCCCCACCAGCATCGAAAGCGTCAATCATTGATTTACATCTTGTCATAGAAGCCAACAAACGAAGCTCAAGTTGTCCGTAATCTGCAACAATCAAATTATTCCCTGGTGATGCTTGAAATGCTTGACGGATCTTGTATTTATCTTTTTCAAGTGCTGGCTGGTTTTGAAGATTTGGTCGACGGGAAGAAAGTCGTCCTGTTTCTGTGTTAAGATTTAACGAACAGTGGACTCTACTATCGTGATCAGCCAGAAATTGCAAACTAGTGAGAAAATTTGCAATCATCGTATCGATAGATCCTATTGCGCAAAGGCTAAATAAGGCTACACATGCCTCATGACCACGCTCATTACCACCGAAATAATTATATGCCAATCCATACTTAGGTGGATCCTCGAATGGATCTCCAGCAAGTTCGCGAAGTACGTCAGCAGTAACGCTAGGAGCTCCTCCCGCAGTATGCTTTATAGCGTCCATACCAATACTACGAACGGTCACATCTATGAATTTAGATTTTTCCATGGATTTTTCCTTTAAACTCGCCAGGATTTCTTCAGTTACGCCACCTTCAGTAGCAGCTGCTTCTAAAGCCTCAATGATTGTCCTGTATCCTGACGCATTTGGCGCAACCGCAGTCTCTAGATCATGCATATACTGGATATCATCTCGTAGTCTTTTCAACAATTCTGATCTATCACCACCCTCGTCTAGATTTCTAGCGGTGACCGCTTGACGCAGTTCGTCATCCGACATTTGATCAAATTCGTCATCTTCTACCTCATTTATCGGATCCGAAAGGAGATGTTCAGAAAGACGCTCCTTCAACAGTGCCTTTTTACCAGCGACCTTTAGACCGTATTCTTTACAAAGAGCCTTCAGCTGAGCAACGTCATTCGATCTAATTGGTTCGAATCATTTCCCTTATCTAGAATTAAATGGAAAGAAAAGAGAAAAATTATCAGCACACTATAGAAGCAGGTTTAAGAACCGATCATAGAAAGGATATCAAAACATTCTCTCTCATAAAAAACAAAATGAAGACATACCTTTGGATGGATTTGTTCTTTTTTCTTTTCATCGAATTCTGTATACGCCTTTATTGCATCCTCAGGGACCTCTTCTCGCGCCACTTTGAAGACTCTAACATCTTCGGTAGGTTCCTTAGTTTTAAGTTTTGAGAGCCACCAAAAAGAAATGTAGCCAATTGAGTAGCACTAGCAGGATTGATCGCTAGACCATCTGGACCTATTATTCCAGCCGCCCATTGTCGAAATTTCTTGAGATGCTCCTTCCGATCTTTCCGTGCCTGTACTTCTACTGATGCCAAATAATCCTTGGCATCAACTCGGATTCCCCTTCTTTCCATATCTGTCAAAACTTCGGCAAAATATCTCATATTTTCCCAGTAATAGTCGAAAAGGTTGGTATCTTTCGAAATCCATTCCATTTTCTTCAACAGAGCTACTAAACGTTGGTGTAATTCCCAAGTCCCAACAGCATCGTAACACGAGTATGCGATGAAATTCTTACGGAACTCGGGATCTCGTTGCAAGACCTCTATGGGAGGAACATCAACCAGACTTCCTGGACTACCATCTTTTTTAATGCGTGCGACTCCAAAGATTTCTTTCATTGGACGTTTCCTCATATTCAGCAACTCCGACGTTAGTGCCTCAAGACTGTACCCACCACCACCGTTCTTCATACGGCTTGTATCTTGCAAACGAGCCATGTGCATTGTATCCCCTCCAAAGCCCCTACAGTCAATTCCTTCATTCCACATAACGTGGCGATCAAAACCATAATTGTGCCAGATTTTTTTGAATCGTTCGTCTTCCATCCATGGTTTGAATTCTTGTAATATCCCATGTGCATCATCAAGATTGTCGATCCATAATGTCGATCCGATCGGTGCACCGAGTCCATAGTCGAAGTTAGGTCCAGAGTATACACTTAAACATGTGACGTATCCATTCCCTACAGGTCCTACTTCCTTTAGTTTAATATCCATAACTTCGGTATCGCATGCATGAAAGAGACCAGGATTTGCATTCATAAGTTTTTCCATAACGATACGTGCTTGTTCTTTTGTTCGAACTATGGTAGCATTTTGAATTTGGGAATCTATATCTGTAACATCGAAATATCCCTCGTCGCCGGGATGAAGACGATAAAAGGATGTTTCGTCTTCGCGGCATAATTTATCGTACTCTGGAGATCTTCGTCCAAAATCTGTAGCCCAATCAAGGCTCGCGCCAGGAACCCAATTCCCTCCTTCAACTGGCTTCGATATTAATCCCTCCAACAAATCATCTTTATTGTTTATTGTTTCTTCTTTTCCTTCTTCTTCTAAAAATTATCTTTTTCATAAGTTGTATCCATCGAATCTTCTTCAGTTGAAGTAGGGGAAGCGGTAGAATGCAGCAAAGTTGGAACATTGGAAGAAAAAAATCTATTTCTTCTGAATTTTGAATTGATTATTGTTGATGTTGTTGTTATTGACGAGCTTGTTCTAAAAAGCGATGATTGAGTCCTACTAAATATTGTGCTTGGAATTGATTGTTCCTTGTGGTAGCTTCCTATCTGAGTCTCTCTTGATTCCAAATTTGAAAATGAATACAATGAAGAAGAAGAAGATCGTAGGCGACGACGACAAGAAGTAGTGAACGACGTCGATCTTCTCGTCGATGCGATGGATGACCGAATCATTCTTGACATTGTTGTATCACAACTATTAATTTCACTACCAATATCTCTTTGTAAATTCCTTCTCGTTGTCCTGCTGGTACTACCGAACGCAGTAACCACTCCTGCTCTTCGTTGCAATTGTTTATTTTGTTGTAGAGAGACGAAGAATATTAGTAGTGTTGCTCCTATCAGTAGTCGCCACGGTATGATCGGACACCTTCGTAATACAGTAGGAGTTGCCATTCAATATAGTTTGAATAGACGTTTAAATTGAGGTTATAGGAATGGGAGTGTACTCGATTCGATGTTGTGGGCTTAGTTTAAAATGTGATTTGTGTAATCACGGAAACGATTATCTTGTTTTGATTGAAAAAATAATGATGGCTTGATTGATTGATTGACCAATGGTCTACAAGAAAAGCGCGCGAAAAGCGGCGACTACGGGAACTCTATATCTACTATGTTTTTTCTCTCGAAAAAATCAGATTTTTGCTGAATATCTACTGCAGTACAATAGCTAGAATCGAATCCAAAATGATTGCCCTGTAAGTTCCTTCCTGCCTCAAGCACTAAGTAGCTAAACTAGAAGATACAACTGTTGAGGTGGCGTGGTTTCCCATGTTTTGGGGAATGCGAACAAAGCATTTTTGTTCAAAAAACTTGTGCATACTAACTAGCTAACGTTATTGGTTGCAATGACAATAAGTATTTATAGTATATAGCATATAACGTATGCGCTCGTAAAGTGCACACTTTACGAGTGGCAACTCGGATGTTCAAAGGAAACTCTTTTATATCATTATATATATCTTTCTAGACTTCTACCTTTTTAGGCCAGAATATTGGGCTCTTATCTATTAACAGATTTTCCATAGGCTCCATGATACCCGGAACAAAACCAAATCGAGTGAAGAATCGTGCGTAGGGCATACTTTCTTCTTCTTCGGACCGATATTGATTGAACATTTCTAATCCAGCGTCAATGTCACAATTTGCTCGTACTTCTACTACAGTATCAACACCTGTATCCTCTGATGTACTACTACTTTTAATTTTAACGACCTTCAGACTTACATTAGGCGTGTTGCTGTGCTGCATTAGGTCTAAGAGCGGTACCAATTTTTCATTTTCATCATCATCTAGAAAGCTACGAGTTAGAAGATTTACAAATGCTCCTTTAATTGCATCGGAAATTATTTTGTCATCGACAACGTCATTTTCACCATTATCTTCCTGAACCTTTCGCCACGGAAGTATGGAAGTTATTTGTTCAAAAACATTCTTTGTTGTCTTCTGTCCACGTGACACATTGATAGACTTCTTTAACAGCGGTCCTAGTACTTTTATAGAAAAGGAAACTTCCTTTCTAAGACTTCTGGCTTCCTCGTAACAGAGTGATCCCTTTAACAACGTTTCTATTTTTTCGTTAGGCCAAAATAAGATATGTTCTTGGTTATTGATACCACGTTTCCATGGCAAGGTTTTGAAGTATGGCCCCCAACGACTCGATTGGTTCTCTTCTTCTTCTTCTAAACACAACAGAATATATTCCTTGGCCATGTAGCAGGCAAGTGAAACCTACCTCAAAGAAAATATCGTGTGCGCAAGTAAATATCACCGTAAAAACAATAACAAAGACCTCCTGGTGAGAAAGAAAGTTGGCCAAACCAATTGTACTATTATTTATTCACAGCGCACAACGATGGACAATCACGGATAAATAATAGCATACAGTACTCACCGTAGCTCCACCAGGTCCGGCTTTTTCTATTAGAGCTTTAAGGGTATCTCCAAATTCATCGTCGCCATCCTCTGTGGATGATGTTGCCTTGTCCATGGTTACCCATAAACTACGCGGAATGGAAAACAGTAATTCATCTTTTGGGATTGATTTATTCACATAAAGTCCATACCCTTGGCCTTGAGAGGATTCTTTAATTTCCAAACATTCATTGATCGTCGCATCGCGTTGTTTTAGCCATGTCAACAGATCTAGGTATTTCTCCTTTTCAATAGATTCCCCGACAAATAAATTATCACTTGTACTGCTCTTGGTAGGGATGGCACTAATAGAAGTACTGTCGTTGTTCAAAGTAGATGCCGATATTCTCGTCGTTCGTTGTAACGAAGATATCGCTATGGAATTGCGATCGATAATTTTATCGCCTTTCAATAGAAACAAAGCCAGAGTCGAAAAAAGGGATGATGTAGCTGCTATATCGACAAACATATTCTTCCTCTTGTTGTTACTTGTTGTTGTTGTTGTTGTTGTTGTTTTTCAGCTTCTTTGTTGATTGAACTGGTGATGGATTATGTTTGTTTGCGCTGCTTTTCTTCAAAACTTCATCTTCAATCTGAAATCCTGCGGTTGCCGTTCTTGTTTACGGTACTGTACATTTAATTTGGGGGGTATGAATAAAGGGGAAATATGGAAAATATTGACCCAAAGAGTTAACCTGTTGGGTTTCAACATGGTAATTCTGTTCTACTAGCACCGTATGAATACAAGCTTTAAAAGACTTGCAAATCATGTATGTTTTTGTTGAACATACGGACCATATTCACAATATTCTAAAAAAAGGCGGCAAAATGTATTGTATAATATCTTAGGAATTATTAAATCAATACAGTACAAAACTAGAGATTCTGACAAAGGATTTTGGCTCGTTCGTTTTGGTTTCAATTACGTACTGTCCGTCCGAGTTGGGAGAGAAATATAGTCCATTCTCACCTATGGCAACACTAGCACCACCGCCCAATTTTTTCAGAGCTGATACTGACTGGCCGTTGATCTTCATCTCCCATTTCTTTTCAATATAACTTGCGTCATCAAGTCTATCTGCAGGACACTTACCCCAAGGACAACCGTGCATATGTAAGATAATAATACCTTTATAATGATTTGGATCGTATCCATAAGCATTTTTCTCGGCTTCGTTGGGAAATGTAATTTTGGTCCACCCATATCGTTCAGTTACATAAAAAAAATCGGGATAGTCCGGCTTCACAGTAACTATATCACCTGAACATTCCTCCCGTTCCTTATTAATTTCGTACACCAGAGGCAATGTTCCATTAGGCTCGAGACTTTTAGCTGCAATTTTTTGATCGAACCCAATGTAGTATGTTTCGTGTTTGTAAGGAGCCGGCCCACCCACCATATCTGTTTCCGTGAGGTACCCTAGATATCGTGTTTGAGATGGTAGCCTAGCCGTGTGACACATGCTTGGACCTTTAAATATCAGTGATGTATCAATTTTTTCTTCAAGAGCGTCTTGATTCAACAAACTATTGTGCCTATCTGGTAGCTCTGCATTCGTGATATTAGTAAACAATTCGTCCTCTTCTTGATTGAGTTGCGACAACAACGTATCTATATCTTCTATTTGATGTTCACTTAGATCTTTGAGAGTACTGAGTAGTGCATCCATCAAAAAGAGGGCCATACCATGTCCATCTGACGCGTGAGACTTACTGAAAACGTTTAATTAGAAATGAGGACAAAAAAGGATAAATAGTAAAAAGTTTAGTGCGATGCAAAGCTGAGCACATTAGCCTTGAAGCCATTTTTTATACTTTCGTATCTAGACTGGGAATTACATTCGCAGTGTAGGAAATTTGTACTTACAATCCAGGATGCCAGCCTGTCTGTTTGCCACGTTTTGAACAAATATAAGATGTATATTTTTCTTTGCCACACAACGGATCGCCCTTTTCAATGGAATCACCACACTTGAAGTTACGAACATATTCTGGTAATTTATCAATATCTTCGAGTGGTATACCCCCGGAACTAGGAATTGCATTCCTCATCGCTTCGGTGCTATCATCTGCTCCATAAAATGCAGGCAATCCGATATTTTCCAAACTTTTATGTCTATCCTCTCGATCCTTGCGACTCCTTCCTCCACTTTTTAACATCATTAGAGCAGGCCGTCCCGGAGAAATACCACCCCGGTAGAGAAAATGTTGCATTTTTGAAGAATCCTTGCCATCTGTCATACCATAATCCCAGCTGAAGAAGTCCACATCTTGACCGAATACTTCCTTAAAGCACATACTAATCTCAGGACCAGAAGACGTCCCGCCCATAGCATAATTTCGTCCTTCAAATTCCAAACCAATCGATCCAAAGACATCTATCAGATCTCTTTCCATGTAGGCTGTATATGATTCATTGAACAAATTTCCATGACCTGCAGCGGCCGAATGTCCTCCAGTTGCCCAAACATATTTGCCAAAGGTTGTTTCTGTTTCTGTTGTTGTATCTGTTTCTGCTGTTAAGTCTACAACATCATTCCGCAACGCCTTGTCGTTACCGTTAAAACAATCACATCCATTGTAATTAGAATCTAGGCTTCTTGATTTTGATTGCATTGTTAGAACCTTTATCATAAGCTTTCGCTTGAGACGTTCAAACGATTTACCACTCTCTGTTATGGGACGAATAGGACGATAACTACCATTTTCTTTATCAACAAACATAGGATCGAAATATTCGCCATAATCTATACGAAGCTTATCCAATAGTTGCTCCTTCGCTTGTGACGCTCTATTTAGAAGTTCCTGTCGATCTAATAAATGATTTGTATTTGTTCCTCCCATACGTCGTTTGTTGCAATTCAATGAACAAATGGCATCGGCGGCCTTTGTATTCCCTCCTCCGCCCTTTATTTTGTTGATGTTCCAACCATCACGCGCTTCTGTTTTAGTACCATCCGATGCTTCCGATAAACTTTCTGCAGTAGAGATTACCCAAATGAATACGAGTGCCGCAACGATACCAATAGTAGTAAATGCTACGACTTGTAGATTTCGTCGCGGTGTAGATTCTATCACATCATCATCATTATTATTACTATTCAGAGACTTTTTAATTCGAGCCATGATCAATTTTGGCTGCTTTCTGCTTGCACCTTTTCCTTTCTATCTAACTTGTTAATCTCTCTTCGACTTGACTCTAGCTAGCTTTTGTAAGCTTCGGTATGTACTAATAACGTAATAATAGGAAACAGACAATACGAAGTATTATGACCACAAATAATTTAAAAATCGAAAATCGAATTCTAATTTCAGGCGATAGCGCAGGGGTAAATTAGCGTTGCACAGTGGTACCATAAAAATATATGTCTTCACTTTTATAAAATAGATAGTTGTTCCTTTCTATAATCCCCCTTGTAATTGACCAAGCACTGCCCCTCCCCAAAATTAACCAAGCTTATCGTTTTTCTTATTCTTGGCACCACTAAATTTGAAATGAGAAATGAAAATAGCGGTTTATAAATTATTTGACTGGAAATTAGTATGACAATGCTTACCGACGACAATGGCATTAACGAAAGGAGGTTTCGATCCGTACTGCCACATGAACCACTCCCCATCGATGGTGATAGCAAGGGATACGCTCATTTACAGGGTGCTTTTGAGCCGAAGCGAAACAAGCTCACAAATAATTCCAACGACAAAAAATCTTCGACGACGACGACGACGACGTCGTCGTCGTCATCTTCATCATCATTGTCCTACTGGAAGTCTCCTGAAGCTTTAGAGGAGGTTCTTTTGTTAGCGCTCCGTGATGATTTTGAACGACTAAATTTACCGTATCCAGTATTATCAGTACATGTTACGGATCCAAACAATCTTTCGAAAGTACGACTAGAATACAATAGTCCACATGAAGCGATACAAATTCAATATGCATTCCGAGATCAAAGGATTTCTCCACATGATATTATAATATTAACAGACGAACAGCAACATGTTTTGTTTGGATCACGTCCTTGTCAGGCTACCATGATCACTGATAAACCTTTACCGACCGATAGGTGTTTCTGGCCTCGATCTAATCCACCACAATTTCGACGATTATTGCACGATCGAGGAGATGATGAAAAGGAACGAAGTGAAACTCGATTCGTATATGTTACTGGTCTAATCGATAACAATATTACAGCTGAATTATCTGACTGGTGGAACAATCCGTATTATGTCTACCAAGCTATGCGACAAGTTTTTGGAACTGATGTAGAAATTTTTCTACCAAAAAAAATAAATAAGCGACAACAACGTATTCAGTCTTGTCAGTTAGGATTTCGATCAGCTGAAGAGGCACAGGATGCCGTTCAAAAATTTCAAGGAATGGTCGTGTCATGGGAATTAAAGAATGATAATATTAGTAATAGTACCAATAAAAATATCAATAGTGGTGAACTATTCTTAGATTATGCGACTGTTACTAAAAAGTCGAAAGCTAAACAACAGGGAGAGTACGAGAAAGGAGAAGCCTCCCGACCCGACTGTACCTCCACTACTGATCACGTTTATGTACCAGGGTTAGTTGTTGTGGAAAATTTTCTGACTGAGGCAGAAGAAGAACTATTAGTAGCAATATTGACTGGTCCACAAGCACCTTGGGCCCCACAGCAGTCAAACATGAGCCAGACAGGCTCCGTCAAACGACGCGTCCAACATTACGGTTATGTTTTTGATTATAGAACGGCTGATGTATTAAGACGAGACGTAGAAGAAGAAGAAGAAAGTGGTAGACTAGATCCTGATGCAAACTGTCCTCCCCTACCATCTATACCGGTAGAGAAGGGAATGGAGAAACAAACAAATGATAACGATCTACTAGTGAAAGAGGGGAAGGGATGGGAGCTTTTGGCTCAAATTATTGAGAAAACAAGACAACACGAATTCGATGTCTGTTCTAACAAATCAAATAACAGCTTAAATAACAATGAAAACGCTGATCTAATTGATCCGCAACCAACCAAGAAGATGATATTCTCTGATCTGAATCAAATGACCTTAAATCAATATAAAACTGGGGAGGGGATCGGGTCTCATGTCGATACACCATCAGCCTTTGGGGATGGATTAATTAGCATAAGTTTAAGTAGTGGGATTGTGATGGAATTTCAAAAGGTCACGGTAGGCAACGACGACGACGGTAATAAGGTATCACCCAAAAATATCAAAAAGCTGGTGTATTTACCTCGCAGATCGTTAGTCCTCATGTCAGGTGCATGCCGCTATGAATGGGAACACCATATTGTCACGCGACGAACCGATACCCACAATGGTGTGGTTATACCTCGAGGGCTACGCGTCAGTCTAACGTTGCGAACTGCATTGTCGTCAAAAGGTATACCTTTGCCTCGATTTGAATCTAACATGTTCCCACCGGTCTGGGGTATCAATGATGAGAAGCGAAATGGATCTACCATGGACAGTAATGTATTGGTCACTCCGAACACAGAACGCGATCACGTACATGCTGTATACGATGCAATTGCAACTCAGTGGCATCATACAAGGGGAAAACGAGGAGTACTTTGGCCGAGTGCTTCACTTTTCGTTAAAGATCTACCTGAAGGATCCATTGTTGCTGATTGCGGATGCGGTGATGGCAAATATTTTCCTGCAGTTTGGGAAGCTGGTTCGTACGTCATTGGCACGGATATAAGTCTCCCCCTGCTGAAGACTGCACTTCTTAACGATAGTGCCTCGTTATCGGATGGCGGAAAGGTGCCAGATACTCGAAGAGTAAGCCCTCATCGAGAATCACTCCAAAAACGACCTGCTGTAGCAGTGGCAGATTGCATGTCGATTCCTTTCAGGAATAATAGTTGTGATGCAGCTATCTGCATTGCCGTTATGCATCATTTGAGTACGATCGATCGCCGAATACGTTGTATTGAAGAATTAGCACGAATTGTGAAGATAAATGGGAAGATTATGATTCAAGCATGGGCTATGGGATGTCATAGTCGACGACGATTTGCAGCGCCAGATGTATTTGTTCCTTTTAATGCGCAGCCAAAATATTTGGACAAAGTATCAGAAAATTCAAAAACAACGATGCAAGATTTTAAAGCTGGGACTATGAATGATTCCAATACAGGTGTCGCCGCAACGTCGGTGGTACCAACTATAAATGGTCCCCATGCTTCAAAGAGCGCTGCTGAGATATACTCAGACGCCTATGACAATGCTGACTTCGACGAACAAAAGGGTCTGGTTGTTTTCCAGAGGTATTGTCACATGTATCGTGAGGGAGAACTAGAAGATATTGTCAGTCAAATTCCTAGTGTAAAGCTTATTGATGGTGGATTTGAGACTGGGAATTATTTTGTGATCCTAGAAGTTGTAGCGAATTAATCACTATACACAAAATACCATGACAGACACACTGCTAACATAATCAGATATATCTACAATTGCAGCCACCTGCCGCAGAATCATTATAAAATATTAGTGATTGATTAATCCATACTATTAAAAATAGTACAGGAGTCAATACAATGTCTCTGAAAAGAATCTAGTAATAAGTAGTAGAATACTTTCCTTTCAATTTCCAGTTTTATGTAAGGGGAAAAGTCCTAAAGTAGAAGAAGTAAATAATTAAACACATGACATGTGACTACTGCATCAAGAAGAATCAATCAGCAACAAGAATTGTGGATCTCAAGTAAAATTATAGTCCTGATGATGATTATATAGCTTTGAAAAGAATCTTTACAATTATTAAATAAATCATTTCAGTTGAATGATGATGAGTAGTATAGTCTTACATGATGAGCTAGCTACTCTCAATCACAATCAATCAAATTAGCAGATACTAGTATACGGTAGCCTTTTTGAAGTTATTGAAGTTACAGTATGGAATGTCTCCAGGTGCATTATTATCTATTTGTCTGTCTATTATGTTTTATCTTGCCATGACGTTCAGGTTATTAACTTATTAATGATGTACAGTACTGTACTGAACTAGTAGCAGTTGATGTTTACTATTACCGTATTTTGATTTTTAGCGCGGTGCTCTACTAAGTGTTTTCAATGATCGTACAATTACTATTCAACACAGTCTAGTCGTTACGACTGTTGCTTTGTTAATTGTCTTTTCATCTACGGCTTGGCATGTTACGCGCGAGAGTTGCCGGCGATAATAACGGCTATCATTTTTTACCTTACCCGCACTAGAAAAAAGCATAATTTTTTTTCTCTTTTCTCGTAACTGTAGTAGTTTGCCTTCTTCCCCTAAAAGGTGGTTTACAGTTAACTGTTGTTGTTGATTTTGTTTCAAGACTTCATATCTCTACTTCTACTGTACTTCTATCGGCTTACCTTAGACTCGACTGACTGACTCTACTTGAAGTGTTTATCAACAATCAATCCTGAAGAAAACAAAGATTGAAATTTTCAGAAAAGTTCATGTATATCCGACGACAGCAGTTGAAATTCATATACAGTACAGTAATATTAAAAAGATTCGAAACTCTTGAACTTTGTGCAACAGTTACGTTATCAATTAATTAATTGCTCAGCCAACAATCTACTTTCATTATTCGAAGTATTGCGGAGTAAAAATTCCGTTACTATATTGCGACCGCTAAATATATAACATACAATACATTCACATACACCTGTACACACAATAAAAATTAAAGAATGATGATATTATTGAGAAGAACAAGAAGCTTATTATTAGTTTTGTCAACAGCAATTCTATTATTGGGAATAGTAATTCCTGATAAAAGAAATATTGTTCTAGTAGTTTCAGCGGAACAACAGGTTGATGATGACGGTGGTGGCGCACAGGGAGATGATCTATATGATGATGCTGCAGCCGCCGTAAATTATGACGATGCCGTAGAGGCATATAACGACGATGGAACATATACACAGGCAACTGATGATGATTCTATTACATATTGGACAGATTATGCTATACTGCCCAAACGTTGTATCGTATATGACAATGTTGATGTTGTAGTATTTTCAGTTCATGAAACGTATTACCAACAATGTCAAGACACACCAATAGGAACATATATTACACCAGCTCCGATCTTCTTACAGGGATATTTACAATATTATATGCAAATCCAAGAAGATAAGGGTTATGATGATTATGAATTACCAGAAGCTGCTGATTATGCGTACTGTACAAGAGTTGTAATTCAAAATGAAGAATATTGGTTACAGATTGGTTGTACTGATGGAAATAGTTTAAGTATCTCTGTTAATATATATTCAGACAACACATGTACGACAAGAAGTGTTGTCGATGGATATGATGATGCCAATATTGATGTTTCTGAAATTCAAGTAAGTTTTCAAAAGTAATACAATAATATGGCTAGGTCATATTTGAATAGAGTGTACGATCAAAACTTATAACTGATACTTACTATGTTTTTGTTTTATCCTTAATTCTCGTTTTCCAAATAAATAAAGCTTCCATTCAAACATTGCCAATCGTGTGTCATGTGGGTTGACAAAAACGACGATGAGATAGATGATATGTTTTACGAGAACCGCAAAACAAATGCTCCTCTATGCTCAACTGCATGGACTTACAAACAAACTTGTGGTCGGAAGTGTCTTAAAACGGGATTGGAAAAGACGGTGAAGGATGGTTGGAATACCCCTGATAAGGTATTACTTGCCATCCTTGCTGTATTTGGATTTGGTATGTTGGTTGCAATCCTCCGAAAGCGACAAAATATGTCTAACAAAGATTCATTGTTGGAACAGGCAGCTATGAGTGCAGCTGGGTTACAGCAGGCACATGTTATTGGAATTTTTGTTATGATTATTGTCGTAATAACGATCTTTGCGTTACTACAGCTAAAGAACATTACATGGGCCTTACTCCTTATAATGAATACCGCATTATTCGGATATTTGATGAAATTAACTGTCGATAGTGGTGTTAGTGCTGGTGAAACCGTCATCGGTCCTGATGGAACTATCATTCGACATGCAGATTCGGATGATTCAAGTGTAGATAGTAACACGCATGCACCGAATTCCGCCATCAAAAATAATCCTGGAACGTATCACTTACCTACGATTACATAACACAGCCACTGCCACTGTACTATATACATTATATTACATTATTTTGACTTGACTTGATTTGATTCAATTCAATTCAAAAAATCACACACGCACATACCGTACACATACAAACACTCACCACTATACTATTAGTTTATATAGAATATTCGTTACCATTACATTACCATCTTCTTTTGTTACCATATTATAATACATTTTATAGTAAATTAAATCGATCAAAATCTTACCCAATACAGTATAGCAAGCAAAAACCAATTTTACTTCTATAATCTAGCAGAGCTACGATTAGTGACACTCGTTAATTTAAAAAGTATTCAATATATGCAATATAACTATTCAAAAAAAAAAAACTTAATCCCTTAATGTTTCTTTTAAATTCAACCCCAAAGCATAGCAGCAAAGAAAACCATCAAATATCATATGAGATCCGTCTCCACGAAATGTTTTCTCTGTATTAGATAAAAAAGCATAGTTTTGTATAGTTTGGTTTATCTGTACTTAATACAAAGTAATTCTTATATTAATACTTTTGAATAATATCTAAGATGATATTGTTTTGCTAGATAATTCCGATGCAAATAACCGTTTCATTTTCCTTTCCACATTATTTGTTCGGGTATCGCAACGGTAGCTATCTCAACAAGGGATTCTTTTGGTATTTTTATCTTTGTATCATCAGTTTCACTACTGCTACTACTACTATCGTTGTCGTGTTCTGTTGCTGTTGGATCGTTGTCTTCGTTTTCTTCGTCAAATAGTATTTGAAGTAAATCTATTGCGGCCTCATTACAATCCAGATTTTTCCAATCCCTTTTCCGTAATTGTTTATTCATTTGATCTGATCCAGCTCCTATAGCATGAGCTCTAATTCGATATGCACCTGTTGAATCCACCATCCATAATCCTGTACCTGATGCAAGCAAAGCCAAGCAACTTAATGGTCGTCGTGTTTCAGAAATACATAGTTTTGCCATCAATAGTGATGCTTTACATGCTAAGTAACTTCCATATTCTATTCCATTACTACTACTAATTGCTGGATTTCCAAAGACGTGATGTTCTTTTTTATCAATAGATCGGATCGAATTTGCAAGAAATTGACAATCTGTTCTCCACCCGGCACAGACCATAGCCGTTGTACCGGACGAATCCAATGGATATATTCGAAATGGTCCTCTATAACTTCGAGGTAGGTCTTTCTGTGATACCACTACTCCTGCTGATTTTGATTTTGATTTTAATTTTGTTGTTTGATTGTCGTCATCGTTGTCGTCGTCGTCTTCGCTGTCGTTGTCTTCGTATGATTTCAAAAGTAGAGTGGATTCGTTTCTACTGCCATTTTCTGTTGAAAATACCGAATGAAGGGCAATTAACAAAACCCCATCTCTACATACTACCCCAATGACTAACGGAGAAACTAAAACAAAAGGATCTGGAGCGATACCTGATAATGGAAATTTGCTTGTCAGTCCATTACTACTACCGCCTGTTGAGATAGATTGTGCAATCCGTGTTGAAATCAACACAAGAACAATCCCTACCAATCGAAATATATGCTGGATGCGTTTGTTTGTATTTTTGTAAGTTTGACGCATTTTATTCAGTCCAAAATAAATCGTTCTTGTTGTCTTGTTAATACGGTAGGTAGGAATATGTTTGAGAATTTAAGATTGACGATGGTTTAATACTTGTTTCCATTGTCGATTGTCGCATTTCACATTATTCATTAAAGTACCGTATTTTATTGTTCGAAGGGTTTATCTTAATCTTGAGATTGTAAGCAAGAAAAAAGAAGAGAAATGTTGACCGAACGTCTGTCCCTCGCTCTACAATTGTGTTTTATTTACTGTACTCATATCCATATTCTCGCGCAAAATCATTGGCAGGATTGTGGACGAAATCTTGGATTTTTCATGTGAACGAGATTTTTATCTAAGGATTTATTTCCAAGCGTTGAATGGTACGTACGGTACTTTCAACTCATTTATATTATTGTTTCCACCTATTCTACAAGCTAAAGTAAAGTACAATCAGTCGAAGAAGAAGTTAGGACACATTCCTGTAGGAAGATTTTTATTTTGACATCATGCCACTTATTATCGATGATTATGAGCCATCTGCTTACGAGAAGCAACGCATCGAACGAATCAAAAAGAATGAAGAACATATGAAAAAGCTTGGTCTTCATAAGTATCAAGATTTCATGAAGAAAAAGTCTCCTCCTAAGAAGGAAAATAAGTTTCCGCCAACACCAAAGGTCAAACCTGGCGAGGAAAGGCGATCGGGACGCTTCGTTTCCAAGAGTAAGAGTGAATTGGTCATGCTGGACTATGCGGCCGAGGACAACGAGAAAATTATGAGCCAGGATGGTGCAGATTATGACGACAACGGCGACGACGACGATGAGGATAACATTAGTTACCAGACGACAAAACCTAGATCAAAAAAGATAAGAGGAATTGATCAGGAGGAGTGGAAGCTATCCGAAAAGGAGCGTGAATCTCTTGCTGGTAGCGTCGACGAAAATTATTTGGGAAAATTTCAAGAATTTCTTGAAGATCACGATGGTATTTCAGAACAAAATGTACGAAATGTAATGAGACAGGTACGGAAACTAGCTTCAGGTGCAGGTATCCGTTACGAGGTGCGTTAGTAGTAAATCTCTATTGTTGTGCATATGTACACTATTTTGTGTATGCACCAAATGATTCTATTATGTAATTTTCATCTCACTTTGTTTATATACTAATAATTAATATACATTCATCCTGTTGTTGTTCTTGTTGTTTAAACCAAAATATACGTAATACAATGTAACATCAGTCGCCCAGTTATGGATGGCCCGAAAATTGCTATTTCAAAAAAGGCGTGAAGATCACACCAATGTCCGACTTTATTCAGCTCATGCAAGAAGGAAAAGATTGTGAAAACAAGTATGGAAGAGATCATGGGAATGGATGGTTAATTGCGCATCCCCTAAAGAAACTTTTGATCTTCCAGCAGTTCATATTGAACAATCCAAGTTTCCTCAACTCCAAAACAAAACTAAAATATTATTTCCGTGATTCTGAAAGTAATGATTATCAGGTTCCGAACGCCTATGGTGTTAGTAAAAATGTAAACAAAACGAAGCAGGCAAGACAAAAAAAGTCAATCCTTATTCCAAAACAGTTGGATATGGATGCTGGTAAAGATTTGATTGGTAGGCGTATTGGGAAGGACTTCAGTGGCGAAATCTATTTTGGTACTTTGGATAAGTTCTGCCCAAAGAATGAGTTTTACCATGTGCTCTATGATGATGGAGATTCTGAAGAGTTTTTAAGAGAAGGAATAGATCATCTACTTTCTCACTATGAAACAATTAAAAGCAGTGATGTATCACCTCAGAAAACCACTCCAGGTCCTAGGATTTCGAAATGTAAGAGGGAAAATAGCCCTAGGCATTCTGCTTCACGTCGCAGCCAAAAAAAGGCAAGGGTTAGTGTTGTAACTCCGTAGAATTATACAATCGCATACTATACCGACCTATTGAAAACTTGGTAAGTAAAATAACGAGTTAGACTATAAACCCGGGTCAAAAGTAAATATTTAGATACGAATCTTATCCTACGAATTGAATTTTTTTTGAGATTTAGTCCTTGTATTCATATAGATAATTATAACGATGATAATTATTATGAGCATAGATAATGATTCAAGATGATTTTGAACGTCGCTTTGCCCACAAATCGGCCAGCGCCTTCCTTTTGTTTTGTTCTTCTACTTCTAAACGTGCCGCTTCGTCGGATCCATCATCATACACTGAAATTTCCTCAAATTGAATTCCGTACATTCGTGTGAGAGCTAGGAAAAGAGAGAGTAGAAAGTGGAAAGAGAGTAAGAAAGAAAGAAGGAACGAACGAACGGGGTATCATCAAAGGTTACAGATCAGAAGTGCAAGAAATGAATAAATACATTATTATAATGATAGAAATAAAAGTTCTTACCCTGGCCAACCTCAAAGTTTCGGGGTCGTTCCACAAATCCAACAGACTCAAGAACCTGGAAAAATGATTTTGAAAGACGAGAACAATCACTATCATTTAATTCTTTTAGGATTAGATCCATTCCACCTTTGTCCAATGCCGAGTCAAGTAATTTCAACAAATCTTTTAGACCACATTCAGGTTTCATTGGTGCATTTTGTAGTATCCAAGCAACACAGAACCCGATCGCATAAAGTTGTCTCTTCCCGAGCAATTGTTCCAGTCTTGAAGCGTCAATGCAACCCGCCTCCTCATCGTCATCATCATCGTCATCAATTGCTATTACCATTTGGTCTTTACTGTCATTAACGTGGTCATCTTCAACGTCCTCTTTATACAAAGAAAGTGCACGACCACCATCAAGCAAGGAAACGATCACATCCGAGTCAAAACGTCTTGAAAAAGAGTCCGATGGTCGACGTAGTAAGGGCGTACCCTTTCTTTCCCATTGTAAACGATGAACAACACCTCGACCGGCATATTGGACATGACCATGGGAAAATTGGCGACTAATCGACGCAGCCTTTTTAGTAGCGTCATGAACAATATACTTATCCAGCAAAATGACGTTTTGTGGAACATCCAACCAATCACCAACCCCACCCACTACTACTATAGAAGATATTTTGTGGGAATTGTAAAGACCATTTACTCTATAGAGCAGAGGCGTAATAGACTCATCCATAACGAGGGAACGCATCCGACCATCCCTTGCCATAAAATTTGCTGCACTGTTGACGAAGGATTGAGATGTAAAATAATGGTTAGTGTACAGCAAGTATCATAATTAGTATTGTTAAGGGCCTTTCAGTTCAAAAAGTTGGGGCTGCAATCATATTGTATAATAGAAAAAGAGTGGTTGTTCATTTGAGTCCAGGTAACTGCTCCCAGCGTTATTTATATACGTATAATCGTACCTTATATCTTCGTCGACGAGTAGCGCTTTTGCACCAAATTCAATCGCTTCTATGACATTCGTTGCCTGTGATGTAGACCCAGACGCGTCACGGGTTGAAAAATGTTGTGTATCGATCGAAGTTTTGACCCCAGGAGGCGTTGGAAGATTGGAAATGAATGCGCTTATATTACTGTTGTTTACATATCGTCCATCTTCAGCTCGAACAGTGACAGCGTCTGGAATACTGACACATAACTCTCGTCCGTCACCAGGGATCTTGTCGTATTGTCCAACAGCAATTCCTTGAAGAGTTGTTGATTTTCCATGATAACCACCTCCACAAATTAAGGTAACGCCTGGATGGACCACAAGACCAGACAATACAACAGTAGAATTGTGTATATTTTCAATTTTCAATGCGGAGCAAGGTAAATAGTCTATCAGTGACCCCATTTCTATTGACATTGATGTTGACATACGACTATTAGGTGGTGCCATAAAAGGTACAGCGGGAGGACTTGCCATCGGGAGAGCACTCGTACCACTTTTCCGTGGTAATATAGCTCCATTCGAAATAAATGCTATTGCTTCTATCGAAGACAGCTGTAATCTTAATCTTTGTTGGAGAACAACACATGCAATATGCTCTAATAAACATTGTTGGAATACATGATCGTCGACAGAAAATACTTTTCGAAATGTTGCTTGGCAAGACTCTGAAATCATTGTTTCGATACGTTCTTCCGATAGGAACTGATTCTTTGATGTTGACGACTTCACTAGGACACGGACGGTGATGTGTAAAATCTTCTCGTCACAGCAAAAGAAGTCGGATCGTTCCACGACATACGGAGGATAGAATCGTTGGCTTTTTCTTCTTCTCTTTTGTTGTCTCTTCTTTAATAGAGCTTCGTCGAGTGTTTCCAACTGGAATGAAATAATGTGTCGTCGATCGTGACAATTATTTTCATCATTATTATTTATTTCGTTTTCGTTTTCGTTGTTCGCCACGATTGTCTCTATTGTACTAGTAGCATTCCTCTGATGAAATGATAAAAAGTGACGTGATGCAAAGTCAGCCAATGCTACACACGATCCTTTCCCTCCCTCGTGAAACGACGACAGAACTGATGGTTCATTTCCAAGAAATGAAGCAATTGGTATAGCAGAGGAAACAATATAGGATTGAGTACTATCATGTTCTGCTGCTGGTGGTATTCTCGAATTCTTTAATGTTGTGATCAACGGGTCTGGGTCGACAGAGACGATTTCCCACATAGTTCCACAAGTAAAAAAGGTTTAGTGGTAAAGTATACAACTTGTGTAATGGTCCTTTAGTTGGTATGGTCAGCAATAGGCGACTACAAGTACTTGCGTCGTTGTCGTTTTTTTCTACTTCTTGAATTTGTTTTGTTCGTTTTTTTTGAAATTTCATGATGATGTGGACTGAAACGTGGCTTATCCAAACTCAGTCGTACATAATCTACAAATGGATAACTACAAATAACAATGTACAGTACTCCTAATAATAGCCTAGGACTGTATTGTAATATATATTATATATACCGTATATATTCGGCATATTATGCGGTAGAAGTTTGGAAGTGGAAATGATTTCATCAATGATCATCCCAACAGTGAAAATAATAGTTCTTTAAAAAGTCACTTAACTAATTTCAAATCTGAATTTGTCGTTTTCAAGAAGAGTTTTTTTGATTGATTCTGAAGGTAGATATTATATTATATTATATATTATTGAGTGAATTCAATTCGCATTGATTTGAGATTGTTGGAAGATTTTTTTAATATTTTAGTTGTCCATAGGTTATTATCCGCCCACAAAATTCCTTTCGTAGTCTTCACTCCTTGTAGACTCGATGGTCCACCCTTGGGAGAAAAATCAACAGAAATTGTATTATCTTCGTTGGATATAATTGCATTTAATTTCCATGGTTGTCCCGAACCGTCTATGGGACAACCAGGATTGCCATCCGTTCCACTCACCAATGCTTTTGTTCCAGTAGCAAGGACACGTACCTGTCGAAGACAATTCGGATGATTCGGGTCGGCATAATCACCAGAAAAGTTGTCAACAACAGTAGCCTGCTCCGCACCGATGATCGCGCTTGTTGTAGTAACAGTTGCTGTTGTTGACATCATCGCAAAGAATGCCAACAACGGAAGAATGATGGCGGCAGCGCAAATAATATTCGAACGTTTCATCATCATCTTCGTTGTCATTATTTTGTTGGATTGATTTCGGACAGTAGTGGTGCGATTGTTGTAAATAGATCCAGGGGACATATCTTCTTGCCTTATTTTGTACGAAAGTTGAAAGAAGTGATTGAGTCAATACAGAATAATTACAGTAAGTTACGACAAGAAGAAAGGACAAAAGATATAGAGAAAGTCCTATTAGTACTGCACCTGTACAATTGAACTAGTAAGCACGAATGAATCAATTACGAAGCGAAAGAGGGGCGCCTAAAGGATCATATCTTATATCCCCCCTTATTATTATTTTGACGACATCAATGAAAACAACGAACAACAGAGAATTGATTTCTTCCATTCATTCATAATATAGAGTACACAATATATTCAACATCTACAATACAATACATATAACGGGCTACATGCAGCTGTGATTAATAATCAATACATACACTGACGATGACGGCACACAAAGAACATACTGGTATCAATTGTGAGTGACTGTCGCTCGCCGATTTCGGCGTTTTGGGCTACAAAAGCTGATTGATTGATTGGTTGGTTGGTTTCGAGAGGAACAATTATTTAAATGTGATGAAAGAGGCAATTATTTCTAAATGATAGAAGTATCTTACATGCGTCTTTCCTTTTTCACCTTGCAGATTTGGATCCGCACAGTAACGGAACCGATGACGGCGACGATAATGATAATGATAGTAACGATGATGCTGATGCTGATGATGAATTTTTTGGTTCCCAAGATGATTGTAATATGGCTTTGCACGAACTCAATGCGAAGAATAATGAAATAAAGAATATTGGATTTTTAAACGCATACGATGAATTTAAAGAAGCAAGATTACAAGAAGGATTTCAAAAAGGATATCTAGAATCCTTTGAAATTGGCAAAATGATAGGAAAAATGATTGGTGAGATCACGACTTTAGAAAAGGCAACAAATAAAATACGATTGGAGAAAGTATCATCATCAACAGCATTGTCAGTAACACCAACATCAACATCATCACCATCCACAACGACACAATTACCTAGCAATACTTTCGATATACCTGCAAGAAAACAAAATCATAATGTCACAGAACTAGTTCATGATTTTTTTACAAATAAATTCCAAAACGATAAGAATCCCAACAATGTGGTACAAGATTTAGAAAATTTGAAGCAAGAATTGAAAGATTTTCAACACAACGAGGGACCGTGCTAGTGCTTCCTATATTTCACTATATAATAAAAATATGCAAATACAGTACCGAAGAGGTATATACTGCATCTAGCAATAATTATATCTACACGAATTACATATACGTGCAGTTAAGATTGGAAACTGAGAGTCTTTTTCTATGACTTTTTTTTTTAAACAGTTAAAAGTTAGGACTTTGAAACGGTTTTAGAAAAATAACGATTATTATCCTTCAAATAGATTGACCACATACATATCATCGACGATACATTCGCATCTGGAAATTAGTTATGTCAACAGTTCGATAGGTTTATCGTTCTATCTGACAATCTACCTTGTGGTTTGGACAGTCACAATAACTCTCAGTCCGAAAGCAAGCAGAAAAGATGAGATCATAAAACGATAGAAAACAACATGTAAAATTTATGATTATTGATATTTAGATCTAAGATAAATTAAAAGACTTACTTGAAGTCTCACTATCACAACCTGTACATGAATCTCTTCCCTCTACTAGTAGCTAGCATTATTGTCACTCTAATACAATAATTTATATACTACCATCATTTCCAATCATGTTGTCCAAGCCTACAAAACTGAAAGAATCCAAATTTCTATAATGCTTTCATTGCATCCCTGTATTCCTGATTGTAATCATTGGTGTAAGTTGTTGGCTTAGTGTAATGCAATCAAGATTTCTTTTTCTGTTACACTAACAACTGTAGAAGAAAAAACATTACAATGCTTTAGATTTATTTTTCACAAAAAGTCGAGTCCCGCCTACCCCCATACTTGTGTTACACGTGGGGGTAGGCGGGAGACCTTATTTTTGACTCAACACTGTTTTCGACACTTTTTCGACTTCCAAAAAACACGAAATCTCTTTCTGACTTGTCCAATTGCAATTGTCCAATTAGCTAGCTCGGTCACGTACTGTATTTTTGTTGCTTCATTCGTCATTCCATTTCCACAGCTAGTTCTCTTGACTCAGTTGCAAAGGTAAGCAAGTTTCGGTAGTATCATAATTTTTTGTACCTAGATTCGACGACTGTTCACAGTATCACTCACGAAAGAGTCAACACCTTGTTTATCGCATATTCAAAATAAACAATTAAAAATAACAGGAAGAATGAAATTTGTCACTGACATATCTGCGCTTTTGATGCTGATTCAGGGTAGTGCAAGAGTTGCTATAGCTTTATCATCTCGTTCGTCACGTAGTAGTCCAATTGCTGCCGCTGCTGCATTGAGAATGGTAACGTCCACCACGGAAGCGTTGTCTGGAAGTACCGCAACAACGAATCCATTAATGGAACAAGATGGACTCCCTAAGTTTGGAAAAATTGAACCAAAACATTTGACTCCAGCCGTAGAAGATTTGCTCGCAAAGCTAGAAAGTGATTTTAGCAGTATGGAAGCAGATTTGTCAAAAAAGAGCGATATCGACGTGATTGATTATGATGAAGTATTACCTGTATTGGAAAAGATGCAATATCCTATTGGATTTGTTTGGGGCATCGCTGGGCACTTGAACGGAGTGAAGAATGGTAAGTTCTAATTATTTTATCTGTCTCGTCTTGTGGAGTAATATATAATTATTAAATGGATGAGCAAAATTGATCAATCGGATTGTACAATTGTTGGCGAGAGATGTGTTTAATAAATTGTGTCATGTGAAATAATTTGAAACCAAAAGGAAAGCGCCAACTAATTCTTTTCTCGTCTTTCTATATTTTTTGCTTTGACTATATTCCGAACGATAACACGACCGACTTAATCAAAATACGATACAATTAAAACAAATCGAATACCCATACAGGTGATGAATTACGTGAGGCGTATGAATCCAACCAACCCAAGGTTGTACAATCCATGACACAATTTTCTCAAAGCAAACCATTATTTGATGCTCTCTCGGCTATTGAAAAGCAATGGGAGGAATCAAAAGATGACGATGATTGTCCTTCGTTTTTGATGAAACAACAACGCCGTGCAGTTGAAAGTAGTTTACTTGACATGAAACTGGGTGGTGTAGGCCTGGAAGGTGACGAAAAGGAACGATTTAACGAAATTAGACAGCGACTTGCTAAGCTCTCTAATAGCTTCTCAAATAATGTATTAGACGATACGAAAGCTTTCAGCCATACTGTTGAAAACTCTGAAGTTATGGAAGGTGTACCAGAATCTGCGAGAGCATTGTGGGCGAACTCTTACGCACAACATATGAAGTCAGAAGCTAAGGAAGGAGAAGAAGTGCCTGAAATTGACATGGATAAAGCCACAGAAAACGGTCCGTGGCGAGTAACCCTCGATATTCCAAGCTACTTGCCAGTTATGCAACACGTTAAGGATCGTAGTCTTCGAGAAAAGATTTACAAAGCCTACATCCAGCGTGCTTCCGAGAAGAATGATGATAAGAATAATGTTCCTTTGATTTATGAAATCTTAACTTTGAAACAAGAACTGGCAAAGATGCTTGGATTTTCAAATTATGCAGAATTGTCTCTTGCGAAGAAGATGGCCCCATCAGTAGAAGCTGTTACGGAGTTAACCGACCTAATGGCGAAAAAGGCAATCCCTGCTGCTCGAAAAGAATTGGAAGAAGTTACCGCATTGGCACGAAAAGAGGGCGGGGATGATTATGCAGAGGGCGTACTCGAGAAATTGGAACCATGGGACACTACTTTTTGGGTAAGAAAAAGTCTAAAACATCTTGTATCTTGTCAATTTCCTCCAATCACTAAGAAAAAAACGAAACTCTAACTTTCCTTACCTTTCTCCTGAATATCTAAATATGAACAATGTTTTCATATAGAGTGAACGTCTGAAGGAATCGAAGTTCGATATGACCGAAGAAGAACTTCGTCCTTATTTTGCTCTGCCTGCTGTTTTGGATGGTATGTTTGGTTTGCTCAACCGTCTCTTTAATATTGATGTGAAGGCTGCCGATGGAGAAGCTGAAGTGTGGAATGAGGATGTAAGATTTTTCAAAATCTTTGACTCAGACACAGGTGAACACATTTCAAGTTTCTTTTTGGATCCCTATTCTCGTCCTGAAAATAAGAGAGGTGGTGCATGGATGGACACATGTATTGGAAAATCTCAAGCGACAAACCATGATATCCCGGTCGCATACTTGACTTGTAACGGATCGCCTCCAATTGGTGATCAACCATCGTTAATGACCTTTCGGGAAGTTGAGACATTATTTCACGAGACTGGTCATGGACTGCAACATATGTTAACAAAAGCATCTGTCGGAGATGTTGCAGGTATCAATGGTATTGAGTGGGATGCTGTTGAACTTCCCTCCCAATTCATGGAAAACTGGTGTTATGATCGTCCGACAGTATATGGATTTGCCAAGCACTGGGAGACAGGAGAGCCCCTTCCAGAAGAAAAATTCGAGAAGCTTTGCGAACAAAAAATCTTTAATTCTGGTATGATGACATGTCGACAGCTTTATTTTGGTCAGCTGGATTTGGCGCTCCATTCTGATTTTGATGCCAGTGCTGCCGGAAAAGGAGAAGGACCTAGTCTCTTTGAATTCTCAAACGGGATTGCAGAGCAGTATATTCCTCACAGTATGCCATTGGAAGAAGATAGATTCCTTTGTAGTTTTAGTCACATTTTTGCCGGGGGATACTCAGCGGGTTATTATTCATACAAATGGGCCGAAGTGATGAGTGCTGATGCTTTTGGTGCATTTGAGGACGTCGGTCTTGACAATGAAGAGGGCATCAGAGAAATTGGCCGGAAATTCAGAAACACGGTACTGAGTTTAGGTGGAGGTATTGCACCATCGGTCGTCTTTAAGAGTTTAGGGGCCGAGATCCTACTCCAGACGCTTTGTTGCGTCACAATGGATTAGACTAGACTACTGTAGCTAGCTTATAAGTAATTATTATTTTAATTTGAAACCGTAAGTTTCTTTTTCCAGGAAACATAGACCGGCTTAGTCCATAGAATTGAATATCAAATGTGCCGTATAGAATCAGACAAGTATACATATTTGAACGAAAAATATTGCAGGATGAACTTCGAATTTTCTACGTATATCTCAAATAGATGAATAATTGACATTGAAGTCTCCATTTAATTTAAAAAAAATTCCATCTGCGTTTTGTTAAGCATTTTTTTCGTTTATATATTAATTGATATATATAATATATATATATATATTATATTTTAGAAAATTATACAGGCTGGCTAGCTAGCTACTATTTAGTAAATATTACCCTCCGTTCGTGCCGTGAAGATACCCCAAGCAAAGACATTGTGTTCACGCTGCATATCAACACGACTAGTCAACGATTCCAACCATTTTGCTAGATATTCTTCTGAGCAACCCTCCTTCATCATGGCGGCCTTATTTTCATTGATCTGATTGACCATCGATTGGAAGTAATGTACCAAATGTGGACTAAAGTTCAAAAATGATGGTTCACTAAGTCCGGCATCAGTAATAAGAGTCAAATATTCACTAGGTCGGGCCATAGCAGTAGTCGCATTTCTATCAGTGAAGTCCTTCAAGACTTTTTCATCTGCACCATCTGCTCCCATAATATCAGTAAATACAAACGCACCACCCGGTTGAAGGATACGGTTGATCTGTTTGAATAGTTCGGGTTTGTTTGCTGCGTGACAAAGAACCTCACAGGAAATAACATGAGTGAATTTATTGGTCCATTCTTCTGGAAGTCCATCGTTGAAATTGCATAGCGTAACATCGACCAGTTCTCCAACACCTTCTTTCTTTGCCTCCAACAAATTCATTTTATTTTGTTCGGGAGAGATATTGGCTCCCATCACCTTACAACCAAATCTGGCAGCAATCTATATCAATAGTACAATTAATACGTCGTAAAATAATTATTAATACAAAAAAGTCAAAAAGACGAAGAAAATTATAAATATTTGAGTATATATTCTTTTGTTGGTTCATTCCCAATTTTTCAATGATAGATTTTCAAATTGAATTGAAGAATATGAAATATATGTATGACAAACCACTACATCACGCCTAGACTAAAATGAAAAACAAAGCCAACAACAACAACAACAAAAGGAACGTACCTCATGTGAAATTCCACCATGACCAGACCCAAGATCAAGAACGTATGAATCTTTAGTAACAGGGAATGTCCAATCGAGACAAGTCAATAAACGTTCATTGGTCGCCTTTGATGATTCATAGACAGTATCTGTTGGTTTACGAAATATTCCATAATGAATATCAAATCCGCCGCCACCCATGACGTATTTGTAAAAGACTCTGGCTTGCTTCTCATCATCTATAGTAGTCGTAAGAATAGTAACAATTAGCAATGTATGAGAAATATAGATTTTCAGTTATTTTGAACGGTAATAATACCAGGACGACATTGACGACAACGACGACATTGACGACGACGACGACGGCATTCAACATTCACGTGTCGTCGTCGTTGACATTTACATTAAACTGCCTACTCACATTGCTCTACAACCTTATCAGCAACCTCTTTCTCGCCGAATTGTTGATCCTTGAAATCTCCTGTTTTTTCTTCATCAGTAGGAGGCGCCATTTTCTTTTAGAATCCTTTTTTTCTTATCTAGATACTTTTGTGTTGTTTGTATTGTATGTTTGTTGTGGTTATGCCGATCATTTTTTCTTGTTTTTGTTTTGTATGAGAAATGAAATGCTTAAATTCGAACTAAAAATTCGACCATTCATACTACGAGGTCGAAAAAGAAAAAGTAGATATAATTTTTGGCATTTCCGATTAAGAACTCTAGTAATTTCGACCTCTTAATATTTGTTGTTCAAATCACCTGTCTTCAGATGTGAGCTAAATAAGGAGTTGAAAGATGTATTTCTTGAATAAAGTGGACAGATGATCTTCATCAAAAACGAAATGGGACTGGTCAACAACAGAATTAGATCTCAATTTAATAACAGAACAGAGGGTCGTAAAAGCATGCGTGTGCGGGTCGATGCAGGGGGAAAATGCTGTTTTATGATTGGTATGTACTTTTCACCATAACATACGACGTAAAAAATCTGACGTACAAATTTTACTTCCCTCCACACCAATGGATGTTCTCGTATCTTGTATTTGAATTCGAATTTGCGCATTGTCAAGCTAATAAACAATTCATTACAGACAAAAACGTGGATTTTTCCGCTGCTTTCTCACAAAGAAGTTGAGTGATCCATCAATCGAATGCGAATTTGAAACATCAACTTCAACATATCACTGCATAATAATAGATTCCACTTCTTCCACAGCGAAAGTTAGAACGTGTTCCTTTGCAAAGACAAAGTCCCACAAATAAAAATAAACCACCTATTACGGTACAAAGGAAGTGAAAGAAAGAATAGTTAATCGTAGTATCTTTGCTTGAAAAATCATGATTCGATCTGACAGTGGAACCGAGCTTTTGAATGCACCAGATTTATCTGTACCTTTTCAGATAAGTGATTTCGAGGTACATGGTATTGGTGGTGGATTTGTTGTCGTAAATCATTATGGTGATAATTCATTAGCTGCAGCACGAGTTAACATTGGTGTTATCGGTGAGGATTGGTTGGATATTGATTCAGCATTGTTATATTTACATCGTACTGCTGATTTGACAAATACGAAATGTACGACAACGGGTTTACCGCTAAGTGGAGCTGGTATCTTATTGTACTTTATAGATAAAAGTCTTGATACGGAAGACAATCGAAAAAAACTACTAAAGTCATTAGTTTATGAACTTCAAACTTTTACCAAGACTAAAGTACTATGTCTTCCAGCAAATCTTACTACCAATGATCTTATTCATATGTACAAAACAAATGAATTGATTGAAATTGCTAAGGCAGCAGATTGTGAAGAAAAGAAGAATGGATCGGACGGTGAAAGTGATGTAGAAGTTTCTACGTTCGTTCCTTTAAGTAAGACAAAAAAGAAATCATCTTTTGCAATTTGTACAAATTCCTTCGACTTTCCCGTTCCGAAGGCACTCATTACTGAGGATGCTATCCGTGATAACGTCGCTGCTAAGAGTGCAGCACATTCTTCATTTGGATCTATCGTTACTCTTACCAAGGCGAAACAATGGACGAACGCACGTATTGTTCTCCTTGGAGTAACACCTTTATCTTGTGAGTTATACCAATTACTAACAAGAGAAACTGATACAGTATTTTTAAGTGATCCAGATTCATCGAAATATGATGTCCAGCACGAACAACTACCAAAAACGGCATCGAAAATTCCACCTCGTGCATTTATTCCCTGGGACAAGGCAAGAGATTTAAAAAATAATTGGGATATTATTGTATTCTGTTCTCCCGTTTGTCCACTCCTGGACGCGTCAACTATACCAACCATACGAAGTAAGGCTATTATTTCTGTATCCGATGACTTCTTACCCAGCGATGAAGAAGAACGTGAACAAATTCTTCTAGCACTTGAGAAAGCAAATGTATTTGAAATCGCTGATGGGATGAGTGATTTAGGAGAAATCGCTAAGGTTTATAGCCTGTCGGGTAATTCTACTTTATCATTCAATGACGCATTCGAACTTGGTAGTCAAGTTATGCAAAAGAAGTTACATCTACATGGTATCGTTACCAGTGATGATGTAACAGCGAAACGCAAATTCCATGACCTTATGTTACACGCACTCGAAGAAGACGAGAATGCTAGACTGTTCGGACTTGGAACTGTCATGCATCAATCGTCTGATAGGATGACGGACTGGATTTGGGTTAAGGCCTCAGCTATGTGCCCTGCATTTCGCGCTCTTACATCACAAAATGCAACGGTGAAACCGAAGGGGGTTAATTATCTTGACATGGGAGCCGGTGCTGGTGCAGCTGCTCGATGGATATGTAAACAAAACAAGAAAATACATGTCACATGCATCGATGTTTGTCCGAAACAAAGTGGTGAGAATAGAAGTTTATCGGACGAGGAAGGATTGGGAAGTCAAATTGATGTCGTACAAGGCTCGTATGAACGTCTTAATTCAGACTACAGTAATTACTTTGATGGTTGTATGTCACAGGATGCATTCATCCATGCCTTCGTCAAGCACCAAGCATTCTCCGAGGCACTTCGTGTTACCAAAGGTGGTGGTTGGCTTTTAATCTCAGATCTGATGCGAGGAGATGGCAAGGATGGTGACGAAGAAATGGAGACATTTGTGAAGGAACACAACATTACAGATTGGGCAACACCAAATGATTGCTGTCAAATGGCAAGAGATGCGGGTTGGGCCGAAGTTAGGTAAGAAAAAGGAAAGAAAGAGAAGAAAAAAGATGGATAGTCCTGAAACTGATGACTCGTTGAATTCAATACAATACTGTGACTTACTTGCTTTTTATGATTGTTTGCCTGCCTCGCTCTAACTTGTTGACTTTTCGTCGCTTGCTTGCTCGTATCCAATTTGATCGTATCATCCTTATTAAAGATTTATTGACTGCACGGCCGAAATCAATGTCTCTCTACATGGACTACTCAAACAAATCAAAACAATGATGGAATCTGGCAAATTTGATGGAAGAAATTTACAACTTTTGAAGACACATCGTGCCCGATTAAGTAGCCGGATTGGTCAAGCCGATCGTGGTATCTTCAAATGGGGTATTATTTCCGGAAGAAAAGCCATACGACGTCGTTTTTATGAGTGAACCGCCCCGTATATCACCTGAGCCAAGAAAAATGATAAATTATAGTGTAAATTCTCTTGACGGTGATCTCAAATTCGGAACTGACGTCCTTGTTGTTAATATTGGTGAGAAACTCGGATATGAAAAAATTATGCAGCTTCCTAGTACAACAAGATTGATTGTGACGTTGTCGGCGGGTCTTGATCATATTTGTGTTAAGGCAGCGAATGAACGCGGCATTCGAATCCGTCGTGCTGCTCGCGATGCAATCGTCAAGTCTGTGGCCGATTATTTGTTGTCAAATGTTATTTTTGGTCTTCGAAACGGTTTCCAAAATGTTGGAGTGCCCTTTCCAGGTAAAAATTGGAATTTGACTTGGAATTCCGAAGGTGTTGATCTTGATTGTAGTAAAATTGGTTTCATAGGAATGGGCGCTATCGCGATTGAAACAGCAAAACGAATCAGGTCGCTCTCCAAGACATGTGAGTTGGTATATCACATTCCGGAGGATATTAGATGCCGCTTTGAGGAAGGAACTCACCGGATGTACCACGTTGGGATTGCCGATCTTCTTTCAACTTGTGACGTTGTAATTCCAATGGTTCCGCTAACAGAAACGACCTCTGGGCTGATCAATTACGCTTCATTTTCTATGATGAAAAATACGGTAAGTGAGATAAATCGACACGGATATAAATAATCAGTACATTGCATATGACCGTGCAACAAAACGAGACTTAGTGGTTCCTTTGACAAAGTCGCGATCAATTTCTAATACTCTTCCTTTTCTTTTCTTTTGTACGCTGATTTCGTACATCAGGCTATTTTCATCAACATGGCGAGAGGAAAGGTTGTCGAAACATCTGGAATGTTACGTGCGCTCGACGAAGGATTGGTGCGTCATGCCATCTTGGACACCACAGACCCAGAACCCTTGCCAGTAGACCACGCTTTATGGACCATGAAAAACTGTACCATCACGCCTCATTTTGCAACCAATACCACATATGTACGAAGGGAATTGGTGGAGGATATTCCAAATCAAGTAGAAGACACTCTTGAGGAACGCGGGATTCTTCGTCTTGAGGAACAGCGAATGAGACTCGAACTAAGTGAGGCCTATAGAATCACTCGAGAGTTTGGAATGGACGAACTTGTATGGAACCACATCTCTGTCTTGCTGTCTGATGGTACCTTCCTCATCACGCCTGGAAGTGCCATGTTTGATGATATTGGGCCTGAAGATCTTGTAAAAAGTTCTGGGAATATTACTGCTGATATAATCCATGAAGCTGTGTACAAGACTAGATCTGATATCAAAGCAATTGTCCACCTTCATACACCTGCAACCGTTGCAGTGTCTTGTCTAGAAATGGGTTTTGTTCCTCTTGCCCAAGAAGCCGCACCGTTTGTCGGCCGCGTAAGTCGTCATCCCTGGCACGGTGTATCAAATGACAGAGAGGAACAAGCTCTGCTTGGAGCAGCTGTCAAGGACCCGAAGTTCAACACTCTGTTGATGGAAAACCATGGCTTCTGTACCTTCGGAAAGACGTTAGGAGAAGCATGGGTCCTCGCATATTACTTTGACAAGGCTTGTCAGACACAGCTAAGTTGTCTTCAAACTGGACAGAAGATAAATTATCCAAGTGAAAAGGTGATGGCAAACGCTGCTGAACAATCAGTACTTCCAGAATTCCTACCTGGTGCGTGCGAGTGGGAGGCATTGCGACGGATGCTTACCCGCAAAAGTAGATTACATCGTTAGAAAAAGTCTTCTATATCCAGTCAATTATTCGTTCTTTATTTTATCTTTTACTCTGAATATCACAAATTTATATCAAGCTTTTACTTATAAAAGATATGTTTGAATCCATTACCGCATAATTTAATCTGCCAACAAATCTAAACAACTACGAAGTAAGTTAACGGGAATATTTTTCACTTATTCTAGTATTTTGTATCACTAAGTTTTTCTTCCTTCTGTTATTTTCTCAGCCTTCAATACTCAGATATATTATTCTGAGGTATTACATGTTGATTTATGATGTTTATATAGACAGACTGTTGCGGGGGGTACATACATTATCAACAGACAATTTAGCTGGTTGAATATCGGTTAACGACGTATGATTCGTGAACAGTTAATAGCTACCTTAACTTCAGATCCGAAATATAGAACGGTGCAAAATAATATGTTGAAGAGAAAACTTGATGAATTATCTTTTTGCTTAGGGTAACATTCGATCCTGTATCATACCAATCAACTACGGTGCTATGAAGCCTCTGAAATTCCTTAGGAATGCTCTTATTGCACGCTTCCTACTACCGCTTGCACGCCAACTGACAGCATTACAGGCTAATCATGACATAGATGGATGATTATCATATTTCCATTATTCCGTCTTTTCCTGTTCAATCATCTAAAAGTAATGTTCTTGTCACCTCTACTCTATACTTTTTAAGTGCTACTACATACATGTAAGGAAAGAAATGTAAACTGTAAAATTCTAAGTAGCCAAAATTTATCCCTACATAATGTCAATTATTGACATTGCTATAGTAATGTCTACTGTATACTATAGACCTAGTGGTGACGATGTTGAGGGTGGTGGTGGTATTGCGAACAGAGAAGCTACTACTGCAGTCCTCCTCCTCCTTGGGTATTGCCATTTTTGACGACATTTAAATCTTTCATCCGGTGGTCGCATCACCCAAGTAAGAATCCTATCTATGTTTGCTCCATACTATGTATAGCTCTGAAACCCAAGATTTCCCAACAATAGCCCTATATTCCACCAAGGTCATACTTTCTACAGCAGCTAGCTGTCACTGCCAGTCAAATATCAGGGATTTGTTAGAGCCTGCTCCTCATCCAGATGGCCCATTTGTCCTGACAACACAACACAACACAACACAACACAAGCATAGCCAAACAATAAGCATTATTATTCACCCACCTTGTATATAAAGTATACTCCATACATAAGTATTTGTCATACCTCACGATATTTTATTATTGTAGCTCATAATTATTTCAAGATGATGAGATTTTTTGTGTCTGTCTGTCTTTCTTAGGATTCAGTCGTGCATCGAGCGTGATTTTGGTCCAGTCAATCAAAAAAAAACTAGATTTGATCGATTCATTCATTCGAAATCGCCTGCTTCGAATATATAAAACATCTAACTTACCTCTAAACGACAAATATCAACAAATAAAACGACAAGACGGGACGACGAGATTAGTTGTATCAAATTAAAAAATCATCAACCAAAAGCTACAGGTATCTCGAAAGTTGCTTTGAATAAAAACGCTTCTATGATTTCTTCAATTGTATGGGTTCCAGCTGGGGTCGCCGATCCGAATCCTAAAAAGTATGAATTCAGTCAAACAGAAATTGACCTAATTGCAATGATGGAGAATCACAACATGAACGAAGAAGATATGGATGACGCCGCCAAAGCCAGTTCGGTGGGACATCAAATCAAGAGTAAAGAATCAAAAAATAAAGTCAAGAAATCCCTGCCAAAAATAGCAAATAATCTCCCTGCCGATCTTCGAATGGACGAATATTCTAGTGACGAGGACGACGATGAAGCAGTGAAAGGAGCAGCTATCGGTAAATTGTTGGTTGATAATAACGAAGTATTGGAAACAAAAGAAATAGATTTGGAGAATGTAATTGAAAATATTGGTTCGGATGATGAATCGGATGATGGTGAATCGAATGATGGTGAATCAGATGACGAAGATGATTTGGCAGATGTTCCTGATACTAGAGAGTACATGCCTGTTGACATAGAGGGATTGAATGCAATCGGTATTTCTCAAACAAATGCTCCCACATACATGGACGACGATGATGACGATGCTGATGAGGGAGTGATGCTGAGGATGTTCTCATTCGTAGTACTGACGCTATAGTTGTTCTGGCGAAGACCGAAGAGGTAAGTAGTTGCAGATTACGATTTGATTCTCATATCCGCATTCCATGTAATGATCTATTTTGAGATACGAGATAGTAAACTAATGGAATGTATCTTCGTTTACTACCTTTTTTAGGAGTTTGCAACTTTGGAGGTTATGGTATACGAACAGGATTCTGGAAATTTATTTGTACATCATGATATTCCTCTTCCTGCATTTCCTTTGTGTTTGAGTCATGGTGATATCGGTCCGACCGGTTCAGCTGGAAATTTTTGTGCGGTAGGAACCTTTACTCCAGGAATTGAGATTTGGAATCTAGATGTATTGAATGCTCTTGAACCGTCCTGTGTTTTAGGTGGAGAAGATACATCTATGGCTGATGCGATTATGAGACATAATATGATGAATGAATCTGATAAGCAACGAATGAATAATACACTGACACCGGCCAAAGATTCATCTCTGAAAATTGGTAGTCATACAGATGCTGTCATGTCATTATCATGGAATAAAGTTCATCGTCAGGTAATTGCCAGTGGATCTGCTGACTGTACTGTAAAGTTATGGGATGTAACACAGGCTAACTCTGACCAAGCCAACGCCGGTACACTTAGACATCATACAGATAAGGTACAATCCGTTCTGTGGCATCCAAAGGAAGGAACACTTCTCGCTACAGGATCGTATGATCGCACTGTAGCCCTCGTTGATGCCAGAGCTACAGATAATTTAAACAGGTGAAAATTCCGCCGATTGCGAATCACTGGCATGGGACCCTTTCAACCCCCATTGCCTGACAGCTGCCTGCGAAGACGGGACTGTAATGTGTTGGGATGTTCGTAAATTTACGACCAAGACTCCACTATGGTCAATTGTCGCGAATGAATTCGGAGGAGTTAGTGATTTATCATATAATCCGTAAGTTTTTCGAAGAGTATTACCATCATCGCTCCATTATATATCATGAATGCTTGTGTGTCCTTGCGACTTAAACATTTATCTCACTCTGTCTTGACTGGTCTTTTTGTTTCATTTTTATAGCCATGTTCCTGGTATGATGGCAACATGCGCTCTCGATAAAACGGTGACAATTTGGGATACATTCAATTCCTCGATTGATAAATCTTCTATTTTACCTCCAAAAGCTAAAATAAATAAAGACATGAAAGTTGGAAAATTATTTACGCTGAATTTCTATCCATCCTCACCGTGGCTTTTGGGATGTGGAGGAGGTGCGAAAGAAATAGCTCTTTGGGACATGACGCAAGACAACACAATTCAGAAAACTTTTGGTGGAAGAACAAAAATTCCTACATCGATTGACGAAACGAAGAATGACGTGATGGATGATGAAACACGGGAAAAAGAAGAGAATGAAAAAAAACAAATGTTCGACTCTATGATGAAATCAGATGATTCGAATACACCTTCAAAATCAATAAGTGATTCAGAAACGAAAAAGTCATCATCGGCGAGCAAGAAGAAGAAAAATAAAAACAAGAAGGCACCACACCGTGCTGGTAGATAGATGATCAAGATATTTAACTTATCATGATATTTAAGAATACTAATTTCCGTTATTGGTCCTTTAAGATTGTTGTGCAACGGTGTGCACAATATTATCATTAGGACTATCATTCATTACTACCACTAGTATACCCCTAACGTTCCTACTGCTAGGACTTATGTTAATACAATTCTTCCTACACTATGGGAAATTCTATCGAAAAAATTAGATGCGGTTGTAGTCCTCAACGATATAGGATTGATGAATAGAAATAGAGTGGTTTATTTTAACTGTAATAATGGATGGATACATGCTTTATCCGTTCATATGCTGTGCCAGATTCTTGGCGTTTTCTTTCTTCTGATGGAGCTTGAAATTCATGATGTCACCCCTGTATAGTGACACTTTTTTGTGGTCGCAGACATAAATTTGTTGAGCGCACTGAGAGATCAATCTCATGTCATGACTCACCATCAATACACCTCCCTTAAAGTTATTGATACATTTAGCAAGAGCGTCAATCGATTCCATATCTAAAGGATTTGTCGGTTCGTCCAGCATAAGTAAATGGGGCCTTTCGTGCGCAATGATAGCAAACACAATTCGAGCTTTCTGACCCGCTGAGAGTTGATCCATAACTTGAGACTGTTGATCACCAGTACAACCATACCTTCCCAACCAAGGTCGGATCTTTTCGATTGTCGCCTTTGGCATGACCTTCTGCTTGAAAAAATCCATCGGTGTCATAGACAAATCGAGTTTTTCTTCGAAATGCTGAGTGAAACGGGAGATTCGCAGATGCGTGTTTCGTTTTACAGCTCCCTTAGTTGGATTCAAATCACCCGTCATGAGTTTGACCAGTGTTGTTTTTCCAGCACCATTCGGCCCCACCAATGCAACACGTGTTTGAAGATCGACTCCAAAGTCGACTTTACTGTACAGTTCTACTCCACCTGGATATGCAAAACTCAGATTTTCAACGGCTAAAACCGGTACTGCTAGCTCTCCAGCGTCAGGAAAATCCCAATTATAATCAGGATCCTGTTCAGGTAGTTCTGTCAAACCAGCTTCGAGCTTCTTCTTTAGCAACTGTTCTCGTGACTGCGCCTGACGGACCATCTTAACTGTACCGTGACCGAAACGAGCAATGAAATCTTTGATCTCATTGATATCCCTCTGTTCAGATTCGTATTGTCGCATTTGCACCATATCTTGATCACGGCGTGTTGAGCAATACGTGTCGTAATTCCCACTGAAATATCTTAGTTTTTTGTACGTCATATCGAGACGAACGATGTGAGTGCACACTGAATTCATGAAATCCTGTGAATGACAAACAAAGAATAGAATTTTGTCCCAATTCGATAAATAATCTTCAAGCCACAGAACAGCTTCCATATCCAAGTGATTTGTGGGTTCGTCGAGGAGTAAAAATTCTGGTTGAATGAACAAGGCCCGTGCGAGTGCAACACGCATTCGCCATCCTCCACTGAACTCTTTTGTTTTTTGATGCTGCATACTCACTGTAAAACCCAAACCGAATAAGATTTGAGTTGCTCGAGATTCAGCAGAACTTGCGTCTAGTTGATCCAATCGACTGTAGATCCCTTCCTGAAAAAAGAAAAAAATGTTGATTTAGAAAAGACGTCTTAATGTGAGAATAGAAGAATTGGGGGGGGGGGGGGGGGTATAATGGAGTAGAAATGAATCTATTCATAGATTTGAGTTCTGTTTGCGATCTCATCACGTACCATAGTTTGCTGAATTTTCATTTGCCCCTCTTCGTCAGCATCTGCCATAGCTTCATTAAGCAATTCAGCTTTCGCTTCTAGCTGTTGAATCTCGTTGTTACTTTCCATTACAGCCTCGAGCGCCGTGATATCGTCACGAGCAGGATATTCACAATCCAAAAAGTATATATCTAAATTTTCTGGTATGGGGATAGCACGTGCAGCAATTGCCTTCATAACTGTACTTTTACCACTTCCATTTGGTCCGATGAATCCATATCGATTACCGTAATTAATCACGAGATTCGTCTCTTCAATTAAAGGCTTTCCGTGGAATGACACGGTTACGCCGCTTACGTTGATATTACGTGCATTTGGGTCCAACTTTCCCTTCCTAGATTCGTACGTGACAACAATTTCGTCTTGGGAGAGTTTCTCAAGCATTGCCTCGTGTCTGTCTTCTTTGGTAGCATTGGGATCGACAAGGATTTGATCTAAATCTTTCTTGGCTTCCTTTTCGGCTAATTTCTTCATGTCATCACTGCTCAAATTCTTGGACATACCCTTTTCTCCTTTCGCCTTCCTCTTGGCATCCCTTTCAAGTTTCTTAGCTGCTTTCCTTTCTTCCTTGCTCAGTTTCTTCTCGAACAATTCTGATTCACCTTCGCCCATAGCTGCACCTCGAGCATCTTTTGAGGCATTCTTTTCAAAATTTTCCTGCCCGTAGCCTCCATCGAGCTCTTTATCTAAATCTTTAATTGCTTGCGCATTTCTCTTTTCGTTGTATCTCGACATGTTTTCTTCTTCTCTATTTCAAAAATGCCTGATGGTGGTTACTAATGTTAGTTACCTTATTTTACCTCTGCTGGCTTCTTATTCTTTGTCAACAACAACAACAATGCTGTACTTGTTTGTATTCTGAAGGTTTTACTTGCCAAAATTCAGGGCTACCGTAATACAGTAAGCGCTCGATAAGAAATACACTCTCAATTTTCGGACTTGGTGTGTTTCTTATGGAGAGTGTGTTTGTTATGATTTTCGGTACGACCCATCAATCACTACACGGGCTATCCCGCGAAAACCGATCTGGTGTATTTCTTATAAAGCGTGTATTTCTTAAATGTGTATTTCTTATCGAGCGCATACTGTAGCGAATCTGGAACGTCTATTTCTTCTTTTTTTTAATACAAAGTATGACAAGAGTTTTGGCGCGCGAACTGCTTCGAAATTTAATGGCTGTGAGGAGTGCACTCTGCCACATCGTAATATACTCGCGCGCGTGGACATAAAAAATAAATATGACGTCATTTGCTAGGCAACAATTTGTAACTTTGGGACTTACTTTATTTTAAAATACTATTATACTGTAGTTAGTTTATTACACGTATTTTGTGGACGAGCTCGATTAATCAAAAATCAGAAAACAAAGTGAGATGCAAAAGACTCTTGTTCATCTCACTGTCTTTTCTGATTTTACTAAAATTGAGTTTGTCAACAAAATACGTGTCATAAACTTTAGGATACGCATTATGGTAAAAATAAAATATATAATATATAATATATACAATCATTTCCAAGCATGCAGTAGAGAGCTCTGAATGAAGTAAAGGGTCAGAGATCAGTGTTTATATGAGCACTATTCATAGTTATCAAGATAAGAGTGCTCTAGCTTTGTGGTATGGTGTAACTGTGTTCTGAGTGAATTTTAGCTCAGTAGCTTAAAACGAGTGTGAGATGGACAGTTTTGATATCTCACAATTCATTATGTCATAATGAATATTTTATAGATTCCATTACTGTGCTAAGCTAGTACATTGCTATGCTACATGGAAGATACACTAGTCTTACATATTGCATAATACTACAATCCCTCACTACTTGTACTGTAGTGCTATGGGATGAAGCACAAGACAAAGATGTCAGAAGTCTGAAATAGTTTTTAATTTGTGCCGGCTGGTGTCAATTTCGATGCCCGGTGTCATGCACTCCGAATAATACTAAATCTGTCCCTCCACTCTAATTGTGCATGCCGGTGTCAATTTTGAATCACTTCTTTTACATACCCTCATTATTATTCAAATTGTGTTATGGTCTAGAAAAAAGCAACACAAAAGAGATAAAAGGAGCAAATCATAATTCAAAAAATCTAACTAGCAAACCCGTTTCCTTGACATTGTACAGCACTCTAGCCCACGGTTCCCACCATTCAAGACTATTACGATCGATTACTTCCATACAGTACGTAATACTTTCTTATTTACAATCATTGTACAAGCAACTTTTACAAATATTAATCAGAGCCAGTCACTCGATAATGAAATTCTTTTCCCCACCAGCGTTTGGTCTGATTCTCTCCACAAGTCTATTGGAGAACTGGTCCTCTCGACAAGTATTAGCAGCTCATGGAAGGATTCGGAATCATCGTCATCAAGGAAAGTCTTTGATTGAGGTCAAGGACACCGACTTATTAGAAATGGAACTTGGCAGGATATTGTCGGAAGATGTGAATCATTGGGATCGAATCCTAACGACTTCGATGAATCCAATTGAAGCTCCAGCGATTTCTCCAACTATTGTCCCGACTGAAGACCCAACTAACGAACCCACTTTGAAACCAAGCAGCACTGTACTGACAATAGAACCTAGCGCATACGCCACCACTGCAAAACCTAGTAGCACTGCCCCAACCACCATTGTCCCAAAGAGTCCAAGCTTTAAGCCAACTATCATCGAGCCGAGTACCGTTCCTTCGACGCAATCTAGCAGTGCTACACCAGTCACAGTTTCGACTAATGTTCCTACTCAATCACCAACAAGCACTAGTACATCTAATTCAACAGTATCTGCAGCGCCGAGTTCGAGATCGACAATACTTCCCCGAACAACGTGGGATATTTTGCAATCTCGACCGGAAGAATTTTCAACTCTCATCGAGGCTGCAGAGTCTGTCGGATTTGATGCTCATCTTCAAAAGCCTGGAGAATTGACTCTGTTTGCCCCAAACAATAATGGTAAGTGTTCTTCATCCTATTGTTTTGCTTTGGTGCGAATAATACATGGCGCACAAATTAAATCGTCTCCTCAACCATATTCTTCACCTTTTTTTTCTCTTTATTTCTCTCTCTCTCGCTTATAACGAAGCTTTTGACAATCTCATGCCCAGTGGACTTTTCGATAAGTACTTCGACTTCGATGTATGGACGGATGCATATGTAAAGCGAGCACTGTACTGCCTTGACATTGACGGTGTGATATTATTTTCATTTCAGTTCCAGAATGGAACCGCCGTTCTTCCTTGCTTAGACTTTGTCGATCCGGCATATCTGGTATGTGGATATAATCTTATGTGAATACGACACAATATGTACTGATGATACATTGTATAAATTTGGTCAAACGAAAAAAAGGATTGTATCAAACTAACTCATTTTCCTCTGTGTCTTTATGATGAAATAAAAGATAACGACGCCACCATTTCAGATATCTAAGCCAACCATGCCTGTTCCTGCCAATCTCGTAGAACCGGACTTGCTAGCATTCAATGGCGTGATTCACGTAGTCGATCAAGTTTTGACGAATAGTTTTCTTCGTCTTGACCTTCCTGAGGGAGCTGAAGCCTTTGGTGGATTTAGTATTCTATTGGAATTAATCGTTATTGCAGACCTTTTGGAATTTGCTTCTAGTCCAGGACCTTTTACTGTTTATGCACCGCAAGATCTGGTCTTCGAATCGTATGGACAAGAATTCATTGATAAATTAAAGTCTGACCCAGAGGGAACACGAGAACTTATATTGAATCATATTGTGCCAGATCAAATTGTTCCCTGCTGCGAGCAGAATGATAGACAATTCGAAAGTGCCGCTGGGTTAACCTTAATGATTGAAAACGTCGATCCTAATGAAACTCGAAATTACACAGTGAATGGAGTTTCTACCTTTCCTCAGTTGACAGAACTTCTAGCTAGCAACGCAAAGGTGAACACCATCAATGACATACTGTTTTTACCTGGAACAAACGGGCCCATACAGTCACCCGTGATATCTACTAATCCTCCAGACGGGTCCACATCTTCTACTATATCTCCAACTATTTTGCCTCCAAAGACTGCTAAGACTGTGTGGGAAATCATCAAATCCCGCCCCGAAGAGTTAAAAACCTTCATACGAGCTTCTGAAGCCATTGGATTTGACGTTATCCTAAAGGAAAATGTAGGGAGAACAGTTTTTGCTCCGAATGAAGATGCATTTAAATCGACCCTTCCCTCAGATCTTTTAGAAAAATACTTCGATTTTGAAATCTGGACTCACGAGTTTCTTGAGATCTTGCTGTTCTGCCACGAATTGACAGGAGAAATAGTCTTGTCATCAGATTTGACGAATGGAACAACTAAGTTAACCCCTTGTTACGACGCAATCGACCCATATGTTGCTGTCACATTATCCCCACCTCAACTTTCAAAGGTCACTATGCCAAATTCTGCCAACATCGTGGACGTTGACCTTGTTGCAGGTAATGGTGCTGTACATGTCATTGATCAGGTGATAACTAATAGCTTCTTGCGATACAACCTTGTTGAGGCTTTCGAATATACTGGTGATTACACGGTTTTGTTGGATTTACTTGAGATCGCGGATCTTCTTGACTTTGCTTCTAGTGCAGGCCCCTTTACTATCTTCGCACCAAATGATGAAGTGTTCGAATCATATGGAACAGACTTCATTGATTCATTGAAGGCCGATCCGAATGCGACAAAAACTCTCCTACTGAATCATGTTGTTTCTGGTGAAATCGTCCGCTGCTGCCTTGGAAAACCGAGTAATTTTACTAGCGCAGCTGGATATCCTCTCCTTCTTGATGATTACAGTCCAGATAACACTGCTGATTATTCTGTGAATGGTATCACCACTATTCCTGAAGCTACAGATTTGCTTACAAGTAATGCCAAAGTCAATGCAATTTCTGATATCTTATTTCTTCCGGTCGAAAGCATGAACACAACGAGCCCAAACGATTTTCAGCTCTTCCACAAACTGTTTGGGAGATCATAAAAGCACGACCAGACGAATTTAAAACATTATCCAAGCTTCCGAAGCGACTGGATTTGATGAGCATTTGTCAGAAGGCTCAGGATGTTCACTCTATTTGTTCCCAATGAGGATGCTTTTTCGTCTATTATGCCATCTGATTTGCTCACTAAATACTTTGACCTTGACGTCTGGACAACGGAGTACATAGAGAAGCTCCTGTATTGTCATGACATCGATGGCGCAGTTGTAAACTCCACTAACTTGGTTGATGGTAGAGAGTTCAGCACGTGCATCGATGTATTCGGTCCGGAATTTACGTTCACGTCGTCTCCTCCGAGTATTGAAAAATCTACAATGACTTCCCCAGCAAAGCTGATTGAAATTGATGATGAAGCTCAGAATGGAGTTGTTCATGTTATTGACCAGGTTTTAACCCCAAGTTTTCTAAGATTCAACTTTCTGGAGGCTGCAGATTTATTGGGGCAATTCGAGATCTTCTTGGAGCTGTTAGTTCTAACAGATATTGATTTGTTTGTAGAAGGTGATGGACCAATGACATTTTTTGCTCCGACAGATGAAGTGTTTGATTCGTACGGTGCAGACTTTATCGATGCCTTGAAGGAAGATATCGATGGTACACGACTTATCTTATTAAATCATATCGTTCCTGACACAATTATTCCATGTTGTGGAAGCAATACTACCGAATTTTTAAGTGCATCAAATCTACCTCTGATACTCGACAACTTCGGAGATTCTTTCTACACTGTCAACGGTATTGACACCCTTCCAGAGTTTACAAATATTCTCACGAGTAATGGCAAAATCAATGCAATTACTGATATCTTATTACCGGCTTAAAAATAAAAAAATAAAGGTCAATTGATTCATTTCAGGAATAGAAAAAACAAACGGTACACTGTTGAATAGTAATGAGAACTGAGCGTTTAAAAATATCTTATGTTTATGCTTGGAATGAAACGAGAACATTCTGTTGACAAGATAAATACGAAATGAGTCAATTTACACGAAAAATGTAAATAATTGTGTAGATAATAATAAGAAGCAATCTTTTAGTTGTTTAGTCCCTCCATGATGCGAACTAACAATAATACTCTAGTACGCAACGTTATAGTTATTAAAGTAGGAGTACCAAAAGGAATGAATCGAATCGAATCGAATTCATCACAACCTTGTTAGATTGAATCGAATGTTTATTTTTGTTCTTATTCTGTTCAATTATTCTGCCTAATTTCATTTTATTAAGAAAAGGTATTAATAATTGCATTGCCAGTCGATGCGATCATTAGTGGAAACATAATCCAGAGGAGTAGCCAACATACAGCACGAGAAAGCCGATCGCGTGTACTACTACCACTTGTATCATTACTGTCACTACTGCTGCTGCTGCTTTGTTGTTTATTCGTAATTACCAAGTATGTTCCAGCGGGGATTAAATAGGACAACAAAATACTAAGACTCGATCCTAGTAAATCCCACACGACATCAATTGATTTAACAACACTAGCAACAGTTCCAGCTGACCAAAATATTAGAACGGAGGTACATAACAAGACAATTGTTGGAGCGGAACGAAGATCGTCACCACCAACACCACCAACATTACTACTACTGCCGTTACTACTTCCAACAATGTCGTCTGCGTCTGCGTCTCCGCCGCCTCCGGCACCCGCATTATCTGTGACCGCATTTTCTTCATCATCGTGATCATGATCATTTCCACTTATTTCCATCGATTGATGTTGTTGTTGTTGATCAGGAGATAATAATGATTCTTGTAATTCTTCATCTATAGTTCTATTAACATTAACATTAACTACGGCGGGATCTTCCTCTTCCTCCTCCTCCAATGATGATTGTTGTCGTTGTCGATGTAATCGTGCTTTTAATCGAGGTAAAATTAATGATCGTAACATAATATCACGTCCTGGAATGACTAACATTGGAAATGCTAATGTAATCGTAATAGCTAAACACATACGTCCAACCATAAGAAGTGGATCATTTTCATCAAAATCCAATAGAATGTCTGTTAAAAGCACGAAGTTATTAATGAGCAAGAATAAAAATAGCGTGAGTGATGCGATATTCAATGAATATAAATTCATTAGTCTCGTTGTTAAATATCATATATATACATTATAATTGGTATTCAATATAATATATAATTCTCGTAGTACAATTATTGTACTACAGTATATAACTGAATATACGTAATACTGTCTATAAACTTACTTCCTTGTACTTTGCCGGTGGGTGTACAATGTGCATAACTTGATCCAGCGAAACCCATGATCATATATAATAATACTGCAAACCATGTTGTGGATCGTAACCACCATGATACACGATCCGGTGTTGGATTAATTAATTCATTATGTACTGGTAATATATTATAATGACAAACAAAACATGATATATATAATGGTACAGCATTAAATAAATCATGGAAGGAATCTGGAAATAATTTTAAATAGGTATACCATGGTTCACCTCCTTTTTGTTCATTATTATTTTGACAATTTACATTACATTGTATACTCCGATATACGATACAACTTCCTAATATTAATAAGGAACCCATTGATAATGCACCACAATTTTTTAATGCTGTTAATCTTCTTAATGTACAAAATGGTGTGACAATTAAGATAACAAGAAACATGGTAAAATTACGATGGAACCAATTTGATAATAGTATCATTCCACTACTACCAACGTTACCATCATAATGATCGTGATGAAATACATGTGTTGGTGCAATCACATCATTTAATGGTACCATCATGTCACGTAGTAGAACAGCATACCCTACCGTCCCAAAGAAACACATCATCACCACTAATGTCATACTAAATAGATAACCAATATTACCAAAGGCAATTTGTGTGATTGATTCATAGGTATCCTTACCACTTCGATTCGGATTGGGTGGTTGACCACCATTTATTTTAAGAGCAGTGGCCACTAATGTTCGAAAACAAAAATCTGTGATTACTCCTGTGATCAATAACATAATTGGACCACATAATGCGTTCCCTGATTGTTGAAATGCCATTGGTAATGATAAACATCCACCACCCACCATTGTGGATAATATATTAAATCGTGCCGATGATATTGATCCAATACGTATATCATCATGATCATTATTATTATTATTATTATTATTATCATTACTATCACTACTATTATTATTACCGTCATTATTATTTGTCGTCATAGTAGCAACAGGAACATCACCATTCATTTCGCTCTCAACAGCACTACTACTACTCTGAACAACGTCCGTCATAACTATACTTTATTGGATACAGTATTTTGATATTTCGAATATATATTTCGAACGAACAAACAAACAAAAACAGATTTAAGATCTTCCCTTTCCTAAAAAATGGTATGGTGTCAAATTAATTAAAGCAAACGCAAAATTGATGTACTGTATACTGAATACTGAATGCAGATGTACTGTACTGTACTAGTATGCACTGATTTGTGAACAAAGAAAGTGAAATCCTATACTTCGCTCCTAAAAAGATTTAAATAATGAAACTAACGGTGCCTCTATTATCGTTTTCTTTTTGTTGACAATGAATGTCATCGGATGATTCTCACATTCTCACTTTGGTCTTTTTTTTGATCGGAACTTCTGTCGTGTCGTGTCGTGTTGTCGTGTCGTGTTTTTGATGTTATTATTATGTCTAAGTACTACTAACGGTTTTACAGCAACAGTGTGTCGTTCTTTTTTGCTGATCTAACGCATACTGTACTACCTACCCCCTTTCAAAATTCACTTTGGGGTTGATTATTGATTACTTCCCCAAATTGAAAATTCATATCTTTGAATGATGGCATCAACGACAACGCTAACTTATTGACGTTACTGTACGCCGGGGAGTATGCAGTATTATTTCTATTATTAATAACGTGGAATCGTTCGTTGATGCCAACATCATGAACGGAATGTACTGTACAATAAAATCAGTGATCCACAACATATATAATACAATACCGGAAATAAAATAGCTACTTACGAACACGACGAACACATATACAATAATATCAAGTACAAGTACAAGTATTCAATCATAGGAAAAAATATTGTCATGGTACTATTCTTGAATATGGCTGCTACTATTAGAGTAGCATCGTCAGTGATGCTTCTGTTAATGAGTAGTAGTAACTGTTGTATAACTGCATTTACTACTCCATCCTACCACCACCACCATCGTTCAGCTTCAGCTTCAGCTTCATCATCATCATCATCACGGGCGTCGCCGTCGAAGTCGCCGTCGTCGTCACTTATTATTTGTTACGATTATGCTGATGATGGTTCACCATCTGATTATGATACAGCTGATTTACCATCAGCAAGTAAGGAAGTTACAGTTGATGAAAAGGAAGAAGATATTGAAATACGTGATGCATTGAAACGAGAACTATTACTTTTGGCGAGTGTCACAGACCGTGGTGCATTCGCATCGAAGGAAGAACGAGATATTGTGATTGATTTAGTGGCACAACTGGAGGCCTTAAATCCAACAAGAAATCCAGCATCACATTGTGAGGGTGAATGGGATTTATGTTATTCGAGTACCCAATTTTTTCGTTCGAGTCCATTTTTTCAGTCTATTCGTGTTGCTGTTGGTGATGAGAACAAGGATATGACTGAAAATGGATTTGCATTGCATGAACAAGCTACGATGGGTTCACGTGTTGGACGTGTCCGTCAAATTGTTACATCTGATAATAAATTAATTAGTGAGGTATCGTTAGAGGTGGGTACATTACCGGGAATTCCTATATCGTTACAGGGTACGGTTGTTACTACTGCTTCGTTGGATGTTGTTAGTGACAAAAATTGGGAATTACAAATAGAAAATACAAAAGTAACGGGATCAAATATTCCATTCATTAATATGTTCATGGATGATTTACAAGTCGAACTTCCTGTTGGAGATTTTTATTCAACTGTTATGTCAGGGAAAGTTCCTGTTATCCCCATGACGGTAAGTACATAATAAATGTGATGTTGATACGCAAAAATATAATACTCTATTCAAATATCAGTGGTATTAAATGGCTTCTTTTGTGTAGAAAACAAGATAATCGTAATGCACGCCTGTCATTATTATTTGCTAACCATTCTTAAATTATTTTATCTTTTGCCAACCAAAATGCCCAAACAACTAATTAATATTTTTTATTGTTAGACCTTCTACGTAGATGAAGCGTTGCGAATCACAAGAGATATAGATGAAAATTTCTTTGTCTTCATTCGGGAATCATAAAATAAATATTTAAATAAATAATAACAGTATATTTAAATATAGGCGTACTCGGAAGTATAAACAACGACTATAATGTCTCGTACAAGCTGGAGGCAATAAAATTTTAATAATAAGCAAGGTGGAGGAATTGAATGTAGGCAATTACTTTGTCTTTTGTGAAGCTCTACCATCCACTAGCGAGCTCGTATGTGTATTGTAATTTGAACTGTTTTTATTAACAACTATCTCTGCATTGCACAGTACAGTTCTATAACCGCCTTTAAAAATAATCTGTATTATGCTTCATACTAAGTTCACCATACACAAAACCTAATCTATCTAGTCTACGAATTGATCAAACAGTAGTCACATGATCGATGCAGAGTCATTAATTTTTTAGTATACAACTTTGGGTGGAGAACCAAGAAGGACTGCAGTTTGAAATAATGTTTCCATATTAATGTCCTCGTCGACAAGTAACTTCTTCGCACCGTAAAAGAGACAATGTCCACCAAGGACACTAGGTCCATTACCAACACTCGTCGTCAATGCAAAATTGAGTGTATCAGGAGCGAAATCATAATTATTTTAATACTTACAGCAATAATCGATGATGCTTATTGCCATCCGAAACCTGCAGGAAAGATCTTTGAGGGAATAAATTGATTTATATTATTAAGAACCCTCCCCAAACGTTTATGCGTCATCTGCGTGAAATGATGACGAGCTCTCTAAACAGCCGCGATTTCCAATTTGCGAAAATGCCCTTCTGTGTTGGATGCCTGCAGCATCAAATTTTCCAATCACAACCATTCTATTAATTTCATTTTATTCCGGTAGATTGTAGTCAGGAGAACTTCTGAGGATACCATTCTTCGTAACCATTCTTCGTAACCATTCTTCAGCGTTCAGCATTATAATTGTACTTTGGATTTCGACAACATACTACTGTAAAATACCTCTCTTTTATAAATAAATTTCATAAATAAAATGGCTCGTTCCTCACGACTTTTGATATCTGTAGCATCCAGATCGCGGCTAGGAGCTGCGCAGCATGTTTGTCCTACCGGTAGATACTCATCAATGCCGCCGACGATATTGAGTCGCAGTCTTCCACTGCACCGTCAAACAGTTTTGAATTTCCAGCAGGAAAACAACAACATTACAAAAAGATTTTTTCTTTCGGATCAAGAGAAAGCTGATGCTCAATTAGATGACTTGTGTAAAAATCACATGGATCTTCCAGCGCAAGTATTCGCTATGGGTTGTAGCTTTCTCCATCAGGTTGCCCTGGGTGTTCCAGTCGACGAAGTTGATACCTTGTTGTCGAAAATGCCAGGTCTGGTGAATTTTCGAGATTACGATCGTCGCACGCCATTGCATATTGCCGCATCCGAAGGTCATTTAGAAATTTGTAAATTATTACTCGAAAGAGGATCAAAAATAAATCGTAGCGATCGTTGGGGTGGTGCACCTCTCGACGATGCACATCGACACAAACATATCGAGGTTGTTCAATATCTTCGACTGCATGGTGGGAAATTTGGTAGCGCTTCCATTTCTAACAATTTAAATTCTGCCTGTTGGGAGGGAGACGTCGATGAAGTTCGTGCTATATTAGAATATGGAAATATTGATCTAAATCTCAGTGATTACGACCAACGAACTCCGTTACACCTGGCTGCGAGCGAGGGCCAAGCTGAGATTATTCAATTACTCTGCGAAAAAGGTGCTGACGCTAACCGCAAGGACAGGTGGGGGAATAGAGCACTAGACGACGCTATAGCTGCGAACAACACAGCTTGCATAAAGATACTGAAGAAATTTGGTGGCAGACGAGGATCTTCACAGGCATCTTCTGCTGGTCAAGAAGCTCTCTTAGATATGTGGCATACGTATGCAAAAATTAGGGTAAACGGAATAGTAGTGGCAGACGACAATGGGGCCCCATCTGAGAGACCAAAAATAAAAACAATGGATTGGCACGATGTCCAAGACATGCTTAGAGGGATAGGAGAGGACCCTACAGACGAGGTAGTTAGAAAATTATTTGAAGTTGCAGATGTGTGTCATAATGGAATAATTACCATAGACGATTTCCTCTGTCATCATGAAACCTTCCTTGGTGGCCGACCTGCTGGACTCATTCTGGTCGTCGGTGGACCAGGAAGTGGCAAGGGAGCACTTAGCGAGCGTTTAGTAAAAGAATGTGGCGTTGTTCACTTATCTTCTGGTCAACTACTACGAGACGAAGTTGCCCAAGGAACAGGTAAATTATTTTTTCTCCGATGAAGTCAAAACTAAGTTCGAAATTGCTATACATATGCCTTTTGTAGAACCAAATCTCTCACGCGTATATTCTTATCTTTTATTATGTAACTTGCAACAGAATTGGGAAAGAACGTCGAAGAAATTATGCGTAGTGGAGGCCTGGTAAGTTCGGCCATAATGGTGACCTTGATGCAAAAGCGTATGAAGGATCATCCGGGCAAGCGTATTCTTCTAGACGGATTTCCTCGATCACAAGAAAATGCGAGAGACTTAGTAACTCTTTGCGGTAAGCCAGAACTTGCATTACATCTTGCATGTGACGATACAGTTTTACTTGAACGAATAATGAAAAGAGGTGAATCCGGAGAACGACCTGATGACAATTTCCAAACTGGTATCAAACGCATTCGGAATTATCATAAGTACCATAATTTGACACTTGATTTTTTACGAGAAGAACACGTCCCTATTGTACTACTTGATTGTTCAATGAATAAAGATGGAGTGTGGGCTCAGCTACGATCCATTGGACGTTTGATGCGATCGTCTGTTCAACTTTGAGATTACTTCTATTCAAGCAACAGCAGTAGAATTAACAATCTATTTAGAAATACATTTTTGTAGCGCTTTAGAAGAAAGAACTAGACATATTATTTGACTAGTAGTACCAATGCAACAAAACTTGGTAGATATGATTCTTTATGATGTTTGATTCATTCGTTTTTCTATCTATTCTACGTCGTCAAATCAGCGATTTTAATATTTTCTGGGTCCCGCGTGACTCTATTGTGAGCATTGCTTACAGGTGTTATTTTCTGGGTCCCGCGTGACTCTATCTTGCTTTCGCTCAGCGCGCCACAAATTCATCCACACAATAATGTAGGATTCTATTATTAGAATAAGTTAAGGTCCTACAAGTATTAAGTTAGTATTGTACGTCAATTCTATTCGATTCCAATAAATCAGGCAAGAGCATGAAGTAAAAATGTTTCGTATATGACCAAATAGCGAGAAGTAGAGCAAATGATATCGACGATGATTACATGGCGCGAATGTGGCCTTTGCTGTGTCAGAGCCAATAGGCACCGTCTTTCCCCCGCAAAGATTAGACGACCACTAATACGATACAGATACAATCATGTCATTATTAAAGACGAAAGAAGGTATTTATCAGTATTTTCTAAATTAAGAAAAGAGACGATGATGGACAGTAAAGATAGTGAAAAAGAATGGCATTCCCCATCATTTATGGCTAATTGTAGTGTAGATCAGAAGGAAGATTGGCTGAAAAGGTTGCTTCATCAAAATGAAATATCATCATCATCATCTACAACAACATCTGTTGTCGACGTTGAAGCATTCTTGGTCGTTTTGAAGGACTTGGCATCACCAGAATCTGTACATGATGCAGGCGGGCCACGTAGAGCAGATATGTGGATGAATCGTCTATTGGAGTTGTATCATAGAAGAAAGGATGAAAATGAAACTGAATTTCATCTCGATCCAAAATGTTATCAATATGTTATACAAGCTTGGGCTAATTCTGACAAGGAAGAAGCGATAGTTATACGTAACCGATCAGAACGATGGTTGAATGATATAATTCAAAAAAGTGGTGACATATTATTATCAACGGTAACAATCCAAGGGAAGAATCCTCCTCCTCGTCCACCAACTGTATTGAATAATAATAATAATAATAATAATAATAATAAGCCCAACAATAATAAATACGACAATGACAATGACAATGACGCACAAACGAAGCAGAATATCGCCCCACCACCAAAAATCAAACCAACAATCCATTGTTTCAATGCATTCATTGATGGTCTTACACGAGGACGACAGGGGAAAAACAAACGTGACCGTCAGATATTGGTTGAGAATGCAGCTTTTTCTGAGAATATTCTTCGTCGTCTTCATTCTATGTATTGTCACCGTTCCAAACAGCAGCAGCAGCAGCAGCAGCAACAAGAAGAAGACAAGATAAATAGGTATAGCGACGACGATATCGCTATTATTCGGCCCAATACGGATACCTTTAATCATGTGATTCGGGGATGGACGCGATGTAAACAGGAACATAACATCCACAAGAAAGTACTTACAATTCTACGTCTAATGGAAAGCGATCAAAGAGAAAATCCAGAGGCTTTCATCACTGATAGTGGTTTACCTCGACCTAACACTAAATCCTACTCCATGGCCATGGATGCTTTGATTGCTGTAGCAAAGCAAAAAGCTCGTTTATATAACAATGATCAAAAATCGAGGAGAAAACAACATAACTACCATGATAATGGTAATAGTAATGATCATCGTGCACATGGACATGATCATCATTTAAATGGAATGGATGAGATCAAAGAGGCGACAGCTATTCTCAAGTACATGCACGACCTTTATGATGCGGGAGTTGAGGGAGTCGTTCCACATCGTGTTCCATACAATATTTTGATAACAGGATATTCAGCATTGGCGTCTTTTGGACAGCATAGATACGAATACAATATATCGGATGATAGCGGTGGCGAACAATTCAAGGCGGAAGAAATCCTGCGGACCATGATGTCCCATAGAGACAATGAATTCATGGAAGCATCCCCCGACGTATTATCATACGAAAAAGTCATGTTAGCATGGGCTAATTCCGGTCATCCCCAAAGTGGAAAACGGGCAACTTGGTGGTTAAAGCAACTATGGAAAGATTATGATCTATACCCAGAATCTGCATCAACATCATCCCACAAAAGTAGTCTATTACCTACAGTCAGCACCTATAATATTGTTATGAAGGCATTGGCAGGGACAGACGGTGCTTTGGCTGCTGAAAATGTTCTGTTAGATTTAGGCGAGAGATATCGAGACGAACGTACTGATCATCCTGGTCTATGTCCTAACAGCGAGTCGTTTTCAATCGTCATAAGAGCCTGGTTGGAATCTGCAGATCAAGCACGGCATGTCGACCAACGCATTGCATCGATCCGTCGTGCCTACGAATGGCTGTCCAGTTTAAGGGGATTGAAAATGAAAATAACCTTTCAACCGCACCACAGTTATTTACTGGAATGCTATCACTATTAAAGAGCTGTGCAAAAAAACGGCCCCATGTTCTCGACTTGGCACAACAGATATTTGAAGACTACCGACAGTCGCGACATCGACTAGATAATTTTTCGTATGCGACGCTTCTCCAGGTTGGTCTGCTATCTTATTCTTGGAGTGATAGTGGTGAAGATAGAGAAAATTTTGTGGAGAATATATTCGCTGATTGTTGTGATGACGGCCTAGTCAGTAATGTTTTCATTCGTACCCTAGTTGATCACCCCTCGAACGAATGTAAGAATTTGACGGATCGTGCTCTAATACAAGATTGGCCTTACCACCTTCATGGAGCCGCAATGTAAAGAACAAAAATAATCTCCCTGTGCCAAATGATGTCAAAAGCGCTTCCGAGAGGCTTGTATTGAGACGAGGACGTGGTGACAGGAAATAGGAATCTACACAACTATTAATACTACATTATTAATGACGGCTAGTAGCATTAAAAATAGTGACAAGAACAAACTGCATTCGATTACTTCTCCTATTTCTCGCTTCCCCTATTTCTCTTTTTAATTTGTCCGAGTTCTATACTATTTATAGTATATTAAATACTTCGATGTTGTGCGACGACTTGTGCTGTAGTGTTAGTAGCTTCTTTAGAATCAGTCATCCATGCACCAGTGGAAGAAGGCTTAATTGTTAAGTTGTTGTATTGTCGGCTACTAAAGTTGGATCTTGTGTTTGATCTATTGGTAAGCCATACAGTTGCTCTAGAATTGTTATTGCGATACCAACTGTTGCCTCATCTGGTAAATTCAATTCATTCGACATATCTTCCGCAAATTCAAATGGAGTAACAATTCCATTTGGGTCCCAAAGGATATCTTCATGAATAACAACTCGATCAATGATCAGTCGTATGGATATCGGTACTGGTATTTTATCATGTTTTGGAATTATCATATTACTATTATTATCATCCTTATCATTGTTATTGTTGTTGTTCATCGTAGCAATTTTCCATAATTGCGGTCTTAGTTGATCTTCCACACCCTTTTGAAGTTGTTTAGACCAGAAGTCTACCCTGGAGGTGAAATGGCGAACTGTTCGCCCCATACCCTATCACGATTTTTGTGTAGAGTAATGAAGATAATAGTATGAGGAGAAAATACAATATTAGGACTGCGACTAGTCGATAAATTATATATTTAAACAGCGAGGTTTGATCTTTATAATCCCATCAAAGAAAATCCCAATAACAAGACTTTTTTTTAAATGTAAGAGTAAAATCTTACCTGAACTTCGTTGTCTGATATAATTGTATGTGCAATTTCAGTGACATTTTCTTCTACTGAAGCATACAGCGGTTGATAGAGACTAATAGGAAAGCATGTATGATCGAACAGTAACGTATCAACGATTCGTATACTTTTGTCCTCGGTAACAAAATCAACACGAACAGGAATCAATGCATTACCTGTCATTTTTCCTATTGACTTCGATCGTCTTTTTAATGCTTGAATTTGAATTGTCTTGCTCTCCTCTCTTCCCTCCGTGTCGTGAATGTAATTAAACTTTTTAATATTGTCAAAATCGTAGACAACTAGGGTTAGAGATTATTAAAATCCGGGAGTTAAGCCCTAAGAAATCGATCCACATACAAAAATTTCAATCACGACTGATTATGTGCAGTTCATAATCAAAACTTTAACCATGTTACAACAATTCATCGTCTCCGATGAGTTGCTGTCCTGCATATTATCAACCTTTGAATGATCTCAGGCCAGATTATTTGTAGACAAACTGGAAAATGAGTATATGCCGAAACCAAACTCACGCTCGTTAATGGAAATAGAAACGAAAAATGATGGGACAAAAAGCAAGTTTACACATTACCTTCGATCATGGCAATGGAATACGTAAGTTGGGTGTAAAAATTGTGTGAGTGAGTGAGCCCGCATAGCTGTCATTGTTTACTAATTTTTTCCTTATTGTCCATCAAATAGCAATTGCAGGTGAGTATATAAAAGGCGAGGTGGTTCTAACCGTGAAGAGGAAAATACATGGAGCAGATCTGAATATTCGTATACTTGGAACGGAATGCACGACCTCGAGTACAGGTATCACGTAAGTTTTTCTTCATTCTTCTCTCATTGTTCCTTTGCGATATAAATCATTTTGATTACTAATATAAGATAATTGTTTAGACGTGAGGAAAGGTCAACTGTCCATACTTCTACTAAGCTACACGGGTTCGAGACAAAGAATCGAAAGATCGCGAAAGGTATTTACGCCGAACCGTTCGAGATACTTTTACCTGCTTCGTTGCCATCAAGTACACAGTTTCCTAGAACGGAAGGAAATAAATTTAGAGGAAGAATCCAGTATAAGTTGAGGGCGGAAATTGGTGAACTAAGTTTCAGTAAGGTTTTTCAAGTTGTCTCATGTCGTATGAATGACGATATAGTCCCATATATTGTACAACCAACAACTCATGAGATACTGCAGTCAAAATTCTTAGGTAAAGGTTCTGTTTCTATTGCTGCATGCGTGGACAACTCACATGTTGGAAGAGGGCAAAATTTGAACGGTTCAATTTCTGGGAAGAATCATTCATCGGTCGATATTGAAAGAATTTCTATCAAGCTCGTTGAATCAATCGAATACAATGTATGTTTTAAAGGTAGAACGAGTGTTTTGAAAAACGTACTCGTTGAGACAAAGGATGTTAATCTTTCTGGATTTTCTAAGTATCGCAATTACTCATCAAGAACTAGCAAACGACAGGTTAATGAGAGGATACACTCAACGCATAAAGAAATCCTGAGGAATTTAGTCTCTGGGGGGGAGAATCAGTTCGAGCTTATTGTTCCGAACTCAGCACGTGATACATACGATGGTAATCTCATCAAGATATCTCATTATCTAAAGGTTGCGTTTCAAACCAAACTGAGTGTGACAGATATATGTATAAAAATCCCAATTATGATTGGTAGCCCACGGCAAAAGATATCTGAATGCAGGGTAGTAAGTCGAATGTCAAATGAGCAATTTGCAGCCGTGGTTGGGCAGGATACTATTCCTCTAGAGAATTCAGGTTTGTGTGGGAAGTCATCATCGGTAGAGAATGGTTATAATATCCCTATTGCAAATTTAGTCATCTTATCCCCAAATGAGTCGGTTCATCATATTGGAGGATCTGCAGCGTTTTTTCATGATAAAATTAGCGACAATAACGACGATTTGGATCAATACGATTGCGACATGATAGATCGACTAAATCCGATACCAAGCGCTCCAGACGAGTCTTTGTTCGGGCAAGATTATTTACCAGCCCCACTAAAAGAAATTACCGGTCGGCTCTCTTTTTTGGATCTATCTACCCACAACAATTCATCCCCGAGAAGTACGTATATGCCTTATGAAATGTACAGTAACACTCCACACCGTGAACGGGGGAACTCGATCGGTGATAGATCTATGATAGAGTCCATAGCCGAATCCTCCTATGCTCAAGAACTGTTCCGACAAAGGATTGAATCGTATTCGTATGACGACGAAACGACTGTGAGTGATTTCACAGAGCAGCCAAATAGACCAGATATTGGACATGCGCAGCAATATCTAACACCAAGCTTATCTCAAGCGCAAGGAACGAAAGTTTTATTTGGTCAGCTCTTGAAAGAATTGAGTGGATCGATTCACGATTATGAGATTATTGCGGGTAGAGCTAGGCAGCCAGAATATCAAGAGCTATTTTCCTCATTATCTCCAAACGAGCTGGGTCGAATAATTTCTACAGTCACTATGTCATATCAAATTCAAGTTGCTGTTCTTCTCGCAAGGTATCTAGTATATTCGTCATCTTTCTCCTGTGCTCATTGCGCTGGAGCTGTAAAGAATTCCTCATCTTACTCTCGAACAAATATGGTTGAAACACTCGTACCGTATTGTCATGATCTGTCTCTAAACAGAACTAAAATCGAATCTGAGTTGGATGATTGGGAACGCTCTGTCACGGCAAACGCTTTTGATGATCTTACATAGAAAAAATAGTCATTGATCATTTTTAATACACATGCTTCTATATATATTCTGATGGTTGTGTAATTCTATTACTATTCTAAAAACCCAAATTCAAAATTACGAAAAATTGATTGATTCTTTTTTCTACTTTAATTATGATTCTATATTATCTCTTTCTTTCTCCATATTTACGGAAGAGGATTCTAAGACTCGTTGCCACCACGATCGTGAACACATTTCGAAAATACGACTTGATGCTCTTTCGAAGGCAAAGGAAAGTTCTCTCACACTCGCCAGGGCACCAACGGGGGTACCGCCTTGCTGAGCCACATCTATCCCAAAGATCACGTCATTAGATTCTTCGTCATCCTCACCTTCCTCGACAATATTTGAATCGTAACTATTATTTTTCATATCCGCGTTTTCATACGTTTGGAATAAGTCCATCGGAGTCTTTCCATTCAAAGCTGAACATAACAATGCACATTTTCCCTCGTACAGCTCATCGATCAAGGTAATAAAACGTCGTGCTCGATTATGTCCTTCTAAATCTAGGGCAGGGATATCTTCTACGATTACAATATCAAATGTTTGAGCTATAGCTCGATAATCCATTGCACCTTTTTCGGTATCGCAAAGTTCCTCAAATGAGAAACGCGCCATGCTCGGTGTTCTGTTGTTGTTGTTCTCTTCCGTTCCTCCTAGATAAACCCTATCGACAGATATACTTCGATTAAAGCCCACCTGCAGTTGCATTGACCGAGGCTCATTGTAGTCATTTATTATTGTAGTAGCTTCCTTGCCATCATCGTCGACATTGTCATTTCCTGTTGTTGTTATAACGTCAAGACATAGCTTTGAGACAAGATAATCTATATTACTAGTACCATCACCACCATCACCACCACCACTAGAGTTAACAAAAAAGGAAGAACAATTGGAGAGTATCCTTCGATAATCTCGTTGAGATGGTATATGGTACGTGATGCAATGACGTTCCAATAGATCAATGAAAGGAAGAAAATATGATCGATTCAATCCACCTTCATATAAATCTGTTGGTGGTCGATTGGATGTAGCAACAACGACCGTTCCATTCTGAAAAAGTATAGTAAATAATTGAGATAAAATAACTGCATCAGCAATATCCGTAACTTGAAACTCATCCAAACATAACAAAGAAATTTTCGACGATAGTTGTAAACCAACTTTATGAATTGGATTGTTAGCCAATGATGTGTCAACTGAAAAATTTCGACCATGTTCTTTTAAATCCTTTTGTTTGAGTCGATGTATATCTCTATGAACAATAGACAGAAAATTGTGGAAGTGTAATCTTTGTTTTCGACGACCATCATCGTCATCATCATTGTCCCCTCCAGGAAGTTGCACGTTATCATAGAACGAGTCCATCAGCATAGTCTTTCCCGTCCCAACACTTCCATAGATATATAGACCACGTGGAGTCTTGGGAAGTACCGGAGTGGTGCTAGTAGTAGTAGGCACTGGTGGAAGCGAAGATGATGAGTCCTTGTTACTCTTGTCGTTCTTTTCGTGTTCCCTGTCAGAAACTTTATCTTCTTCAATTGTTTTCTGTGCTTTTTCTTCTTGTGCTTTTCGTTGGTAGAATTCAAATAGTGTAGAATTATCATAATCGACTAATGTTTCCTGTAGTCGAGTAAGTCTCTTCGCTACCCGTTCTTGAGCACGATCTGGTTGAAGAATTCCAGATTGAACTAGATCTTGTAATTCCTTTAACGTCGATTTATTACGTCGCATAATATTAGTAATAGGTGCACATGATCGCGTATTTTGACGAATTATCTCGAGAATCGTTCTCGTCGTTCGTAATGACATTGTTGTTGATTTTTTTCCTGACAGTGACACTAGCACCAATATCTCAAGAAAACCAGTAGTTATTTGTTATGCGATATATGGTCATACATATTATTATGATCCTTACAGTAACGATGAGTCGAGATCATCTTGAATCCGATATCTGTGTGATGTGAATGTAAATTGTTTCTTTTTCTCGCAAAATTCAAAATACGACGAGTGACTCACTCACTACCTCCCTCTGGGATTCAATTTGAATGGTATTGAGTATTGTGACTCGGACCATTATTTCCAATGGATTCGATTTAACGGGACTGAATGATAGGTAGCCCTAACAATTTTTTATTCACACAATAACACAAAACACAATACTTATTTGACATTCAGCATTCAGCATTCTCCAGTCTCTAGAGTACTTCGTAGTAATAATACGATGATGAGCCAATCGTTTTCACGACGGCTACAACCAATAATAGTATCGTCTTTGCGTTCACAGTCCCTGTCCCGGCGATACGATGGTTGTGTTTGTCGTCGTGCATTCTCATACTCTAGGATGTTAGATATGGGCGGAGCGCCATCTGCACAATCTGATCAGAGTCCGACACGGACCGCCAACGCAAGTAAAAATAGCAAAGTTCAAGCCGTTGCATTCGATTTTAGACTTTTAATCAACATGAATAAGAACGATGGGACGAAGCAGAATAACATCAACAACAGTAACAATAACAAAAATACTGGAGCAGAAGATAAGGCACAGATGATAGAAAAAGAACCGACTCCTGATTTAGAACGTATTCAACAACTCGCTTCATTGCTTGAAGTAGATATACCAACAAGTGGTAATGCAAACGCTGATCATAACGATGGAAAAACGGAACCATCCCTATTATCTTTGAAAGCACCGTCGACTACACAATCTCAAAAAGATTATAATCCTAGTGCTCAGGATATTCGTTCAAAATATGCACAGAAACTTAAAAAGAAATCTGTTGGTAGTCTTGCTGGACTAGAATTGGCGAAATCAAAAGTTGAAGATACTCAAAATCCAGGCGCTGATGCCAGGGGTCATTTAGCAGCACGAAAGATCGCTATTCAACAAGGTACAAACGAAAATGATATAACGGCTAGTTCAAAATGGTTACCATCTCAGGCATCAAGTATATTACTTACGTATTTAACAAATCGGACTATTCGTATTGCATTGTTACCAACAATAATAAAAAATAGTCAGAAAGAAGATAACAATAATAATAATGAACAGAAACAAGAATCATCAATGATGCAAAATTTTGCAGCACAATTAAAGAACGTGATTATTGATAGTATTATTTCACCTAATGATAAAAATAACAATGAAAATGAAATAAAGAATACATTGAAAGAAGGGATACTAAATAAATTTGATAGTATGGATCCCAGTAAAGTGTTATTGGTAAGCGATCGTGAAGAATACTTACGGGTAGCTAGAGATATGGGGATGGTCATATGTCGGTTACAACAAAAAAATGCACGTCGCGGCAACATCACACCTCACTATACAGTATCGACTGTGGGAGAAGTACAAGATGTTGTAAACGAAATCAATGGTATATCCTTCAATACTGTGATAAATAGATAGATTATAAATAGATCATTTAATTCATCTAGTGCGAGCATTTATTTTCTCCCCCTAAATTAAATTACGATGATTATCCTGCCTGTGTGTGTGGCTTTGGGGTTGATCTAGCACTTTTTCTGGTCCAGTAAGGATTCCTTTTTTTGGTGCTTCTCTGCACAGTTTGGCTGCAATCATTTGATCTTCCATTGCCGTCGTCGTAACTATATGCATGAAGCGTCTTCAATGTTGGCTCAATCTACTGTAGTATTATTGGTGATAGATAGCTGCTACTTACCTTGATGGTGAGACCTGAACTATTTATAAGATATTGCAGCTACTAAGAAATAATTGCAATAGATTGGTTGAATCAATCAATGTAGCTATGACGAAGACAATCTTTCTTTGTACTGATATAGTTCAAAGAGTTTGTCCACTTAACTGTTCTAGTAGGGCATTTGCAACTCAAAACTTTCTAAGGAACACATTTTCGTGTTAAAATAACAGAACAGCTCATAGTTCACTTGGTACAAAGCATAGACTTTAAAATGAGCTGGAAATTGCTGTCAAAGTTGATCAATATTTCATATCATATCATACCATATCATATCTCAATGATAATGATGATAATGATGATGATGGTGATAATCATGGTGATAATCATGGTGATGGTGGTGATGATGATGATGACAATAATGTAATATTATGTGATGTCTAGTCTATTAGGAACAAAAAAAGCATGAGGGCATGTTTCTCTTCCATCAAAGGAAGATAAATCAACTCAATGCTTTTCATTGCAAACAACAATACTCTCAATATCTGTGCAATCTGGACTGTAATATGATATATATAATATACTTCAGGTAGAATAATTGTATATTTGACTAAGTTCTTCAGAAAGGTGCAGTAGTATGAAATAATTGATAAATCAAAACCATTAACACCAAACCAAATGAAAACAATCTAAGAGGTATGTGGGACCTTTCTATATGCAACTTGGGCATTGGTAGTCAGCAATACAATGTAACATGTATTAAATGAACTATGTATAGCAGCAACAAAAGGGAGGAACCCAAGAGACACAAGAAGCAACAAGAATACGTCCCCTCAACTACTGTGCAACACATCCAGAAGCACAATTCATCTACAGAGCAAGTGAAATGACACTAATAGTTGACAGTGATGCAGCTTATCAAGCAGCACAAAGATCTAGGAGCCGAGCATCACTAGCCTTTCTAAGGGGGTAAGGAGCAACGTGTCAGCTTCTAAATAATAAGTTACAAGTGGATAACACTATTTAGGAAATGTAGATGGAAAATTAGGGAGGCAGCTGAGTAGCTAAAAGAGAGAGACGCTTGCTGCTGTTACTATGGATGCATTACTACTACTCTGTTATATTGAGATGCAATAATATTATCATCACTCACACTGAAGACTACGTAGTGAATTTAGCCGCTTCTGGCGGAGGCCTATTACAGAATGCGTGAAGAACAAAAGAATACGAGAACCCCACGACTCGAAAAATCATCAAATCAAAGATCTTTTTCGTATCTATCTTAATACAAAGAATCAATCAATCATCAACAATCAATCAATGGATCAATCTCTGTTGATAAGGCTGAGCTACGTTTGATACCGGTTGTCGAATCTGAAGCAATCTCGAAATATTGAAAGCCACATAATTCATACGGTAAATTCATTTAGACAAGATCTAGTACTTTCTCTGCACAATGAATTTTTCTCTCTTCCTTCTTCTCCTTGGTCCTGCCACAGCCTTTACTGGCACCAAGAAGGTCATTCTTCGTCAACGAGCCTCTTCCTCGTTTCTACTGAAATCTCGTCCCGATTCATCGGCAGCTGTAGCTGATGCTCTTAGAATAAGTAAAGAATTTGGCGGAACATCAAGTGAGGCTAGGATTGCATGGGAAACCGTCGAAGAAATGGATGCTGCTGATATGAGCCCTGCCATAACATTATCATCCACAATCAAGTCGGTTGAAAAACTCCATGAAATGGAGTATACCGCTAAAATGCGATCATTGAGTCAATTGCTTACAGAAACACATGAAAATTTGTCGCAAATCAAAATATTGGCTGCTAATCTAAAGAATCTTGATATAGAAGATCCTCACCTCAGCAAGTTGCCAGACACAGCTACAGGATTGAAGAAAGTCCTTCAGGAAGCCAAAGCAGCGAGTGAAGTTCACGGTCCCGAAAGTGCTAAAAGCGTTGCCGCTTGGAACGAGGTAGATTTTTGCACCGACGTCATGGGTGGAGTTGGATGTAACGTCGACACCATGTATCATTATTCTGCGGCTGCATTGAAGGCTCATCATGTATATGATGCTGTTGTTGATGCCACATTCTTTCAAGAAGCTGAGGACGCTATCGAAATGCTTGAGAACTTACGTCGATTTGTGCGTATTGAAAATAATCGATTGAACGCATAAACCGACGGTCATGACAATTAGGATCGAGGGAGACACACATACTATTTTGTAAACACTCTCTCGAAAGAGTCTATAGTTAAAAATCAGGAGAGATTTGGGTAATGTGTGTTTTTTTTGGTTCTCCCGTTTTTTGCTTCATCCTTTAGTTTAAAACAGAAATACGTTCTAAATTCTACCATCGCAAGTCTATTATACATTCGATGAAATATATTTCTACATGATTAGCCTACAAATACAATTCCTTCATTCTACTATATGCGTTTTCAAAAGGAATTTATACTTCTTTAAAATATTCAATAGTTTCATGGCAGATCTAAATTATAAAAGATGTCTTTCTTCCCTCAACAAGTAGTGGACTCCTACTAACTATTGGTGATCCGGTATCAGAAGTAAAATGGGCGTCTCCAAATTCTTCAAACGTTCCGTGACTGTTTTTGATGATATCGACGAGCCTTCTCCAAAGAATTCATCGGTAGTAAGGTTCAGTGTGGCTCTCCAAAAGCGTGGTGAAAAATAGGCTTTCTGAACTTTTTGACCCCCCTCGGTTGTAATGCGATCGCTTTCGTCGGTATTTGTTCGACTCAATGCCCGAAGTTCATGCGGGGGTAAACTAAAATGAGGATCCAATAGACTTGGATGGATTCTACAGGACAGCAACAAAGCATCGTTGTTGCCGGTACCGTCTGTCGTATCGGCGGATTTAAAGCTTGCGGATAAAAAGAATTCATACTTCTTCTCCTTCTTCTTCGACTTATTGCCATTCTTTTTGGATTTGACTACATTAAAATAAAGAGAACCCTGATTGGCGAGTGCAGTGGTTTTGATCCGAAATATCATGTTTCGTTGAGATTCATACATTTCTCTGTCATCGACAAGCTGTAAAAGCAGTTGATACAGAGTAGCAAAAGGCATGTTTTGGATCAATGTATTTGATGTGTTATTTGTGGTGGTGGTGGATGAAACAGCGTGGGATTGTGGTGTCATATCATCATTAGTAGTATTCGTAACATTTTGAAACGGAGGACCAGGAGATGGAGTCACTCTTGCCCTTGCTGTGTGAGATGTGGTTGTAGTCGTTCGATTATTATGCTGCTGTTCCTGCTGCTGACGAGATGTCGATGTCTCGGTTACTGATGTTTGCCCTCGATTGTACGGATTGTTGATTGTGTTAGTAGCAACGGAATTATGTGCAGTAATTGTTGTTGTTGTTCTTGCTGTTGCTGCTGGGACTTTTGTTTCTTGCCGTTGCTGCTGATGCTGAGAACGATTGTATGGATTTGCTACTGGAGCATTTATTATTTTTCGACTACTATTGGTACTACCACCACCACCACCACCACCACCACCAGTTGTATTATTACTCGATGAAGACAACAACGAAGTCGTTGTCCCTCGTCCACGCATGTATGGATTGATAGTAGGTCCGTTACGAGTAGTTCTCATCGACAATGAAGACGATGTAGTAGGGTTTATTGTAGCTGATGATGATGATGATGACGACGTCGACGACGATGTAGATCTCGCAGTATTATTGGTGTTGTTGTTAGTTGGAGTTAGTATCGATCTCGTTGTAGCGTCTGTCCGAAAGAATTGACTAGCCCTAGAAGATTGCGATGCAGTCTCTATGCTTCCTACCGTCGTAGGGTGATTGATATTATTATTATTGATGTTGTTGTTACGGAATGACGATGACAATGACGGTTGTACTTGCTGCTGCTGATGTCGTGACGATGGCAGTTGTGCCGGCGGTAGTACTCCCCTATTAGTCGGCGGCGGTTGCTGCTGTGCTGCTGCTGCTGCTGTTGTTGCTGTCGCTGTCGTGGTACGACGACATCCCCACTAGCCTCAGCATGAGCTTCATCATTATCATCATCTTCGTCTTCTAAACCTGTTGTCCCAATCAAAGCCCGGATTGTTGCATCAACACCAACACCTGCTGAACGTTTTGCTTTTTTTAAAGCATCCCTTTGTTGTCGTACTAAGTCTTCAATACATCCACCAATAGCAATACAATTTTTTGGATTTAGTAGTAAAATTGAATGTCGAATTAGTATTGGTCCTTTAAGGAGTATCTTTACACCCGCTAATGCATCAACAGAAAGATTAGGTATCATAGTTGTTTCAATTCCAACAACTATGTTCAGATTGTTATCGTTATTGTTATTGCTATCCCATTACTACAATCGTACCCATGTGACATACATACTTTCAAACATCGTGATGGTCTTTGATTATAGTTATTGTTATTATTGTTGTTATTGTTGTGATCACTACCCTCAAGTCTCTTTTGAGTAGTCATTGATACGTCCGATAATTCTTCTAGTTGACACAGTAACGCAAAAGAGTTTGGAAGTGTATGTTTATGGTCATGATTGGCCTGGGAGGAATGTTTGATCCCCTCACGAAGTTGTCTAGCGGGAGGAAAATATGCTGTTGTTGTTGCTGCTGCTGTTGCTGGATGACGACAGAGTCTTCTCTCGGACCACATCACGTAAATCTGAATATAAAACTTGAAATAAAATAGTATCAACATTGACAGTTTTATTTTTACTCGTCAAATATACAATACATTCTTCTAACCACTCAAGAGTTGGTTGTAATGCCAACGACAATACTAATCGATTTCGAATATTGTTGGCGGCGGTACTAGTATTGTCTGTCATTTTTTCTTTCCCTTCTTTATTTTTAAGAAGCAATAAACCAAGAAGTTTCGTTCACTCACAACTCATAATCATCGACCAAACATTCACGTCATCATCTTAGTTAGGGACGTCAGGATTTGGTGCTAGTATGCTTGCTATTTTGTCTTGGGTATTGGTTATCTCTGAGGAACAATCAATTTGAATGAATTGAATGTAAATATGATTGTTTTTTTCTCAAGATCAAGATCAATTATTTTTTGCATTTCATGGACCATAATAAAAATGACAGCAAGAGCGCGCGACTTTTGTGGCGCACCTTACCTACTGTTAAGGGGCAGAAAATAATTGAGGGAATGTTTTTTTTTAAAATTTCTATCAATAGGTGAATAACCTACTTTTTTATCCATGCCTCAATCAAATCAATCTTCGCTATTATCCCCATTTAATATCCCCTTGCCCAAGCCAATGCACCTCTTCCGGTATTAACTCAACACATAACGGTTATTCAGTACCTGTACTCGTCACAAAACTATTCATCCTACTCGTAATTGTGTAACCATCATAATCTTTCACCAAGTATATTAACCACAACAACCATGTCTACTACAGAACAATCCGGACTTCCTACTGATAGTAATAGTAGTGCACCACCGGCACCAGCAGCGGCGGTACCGGTAACAGCGGAGGCATCATTATCAGAACCCCAGAAAATGGATATAGAGCCTACGCAGCAAATGCCACCACCGACTGTAATTCCTGCTGTTGCACCTGTTGCGGCTGCACCTGCACCTATTGCTGCTGCTATGGATACGACAACTGCGGCTGCATCCGTACCAGCAGCAGCAGCAGCAGCAGCAGCCAGCAACGATGGCAGCCGCTCCTCCTCTACAGCTACCAGTACCGGCGGTCAAAACTGAATCCGCTCCTGCTGCTGTTGCTGCCCCTCCCGCACCTGCAGCAGCTGTCGCTCCAACTCCAGAGGTCCAATCGATGCCTATTCGAGCATATCTAGATCAGACAGTCGTTCCAATTTTACTTGATGGTAAGTACATACATTGTGATGATGATACAATAAATGAAATATAGATATGAATGAATGAGGAAATTTTGTTTTGTTTTTGTATTATAATCGCTATGACTTAACAGACTTGAATGACCCACAATATCATTTGGAATTATTATTGCAATGTTCTTACTATATATTTCATACTATGTTTTACCTATCAATTTATTCTAATACGCAATACTTTTCTAAATCAATCATTTAGGTATGTCGGAATTGGTTAAGGAACGCCCTGCTAATCCTATCGAATATTTAGCCCAGTACTTAATGCGTCACGATCCATCTCGTGCAGGAATCGTCGCTCCTAAATAATTGTGAAGATACGGTATGAAGTGAAAAAGATATCGTAGGAAATGGAACGAAAATAATTATTAAAAATAATAATTTAAAAAAATATATATATACGACGGAGGGGAAGAATTCTATTGTCGTGATGTGACGTATAGGGTGTATCGAAAGTAAAAATAATACTGTTGTTGCAGAAGAAAAATGTTACCCTACTCATTGAACAAAAGAAAACAAACAAAAGATAATAAAACTACAGGGTAATGTGATAATAATATGGTGATGAGGTTGGATTGGAATGAGGGTGTTTGTCCTATTATTTGATCTAGCTATACTTTTTTTGTTAAGTAAAATTCAATGACTTTGTTAACTATTCTATTGGTTTAATTTAGTGTAGTCTATCGATCTCTTTGATTCATAGATTCTCTTTCCAGCCTTTGTATATCAGGGAATAGGCGTATTACTTCCAACAAATTATTATTTAAAATACAATATTCAATATACGGTAGTATTATAATTTTATGAGTTTAGGAAAAAGAAAAGAATCATAATTTGTAATGATCGATTTGTGATTTCTTCGAGTATGTGTCATGTATGCATGTACGTATGTATATGGTTCCCAGATTTGAAAGATGCAACATACGCTAGTATGTCAGCAAATCCAAAAAAAGCTATCTGTCTTGCCGATATTTGTTGCTGTATAATAAGATAATATGAATGGCATATCCAATACGGAAAAATGACTCAATATTTAATACCGTGTTTCTACGGTACGTGGTGCATATTGTTTTGGAAAACAAATTGGATGTAAACCATTAATGAAAATACGAATGATATTATTTAATGTACTTGCTATACTGTAATTATTTACGGTATATTATTATTTGGTCCTCTCGGATTTCCCATAAAAATCAGAAAGTACGGGTAGGCTTTCACACAACATGTATTGTTGATAAGATATCAAAGCTTAACGACAGGCAGTATCACTTTTTCTCATTTAAGCTAGCAGCAGCGCTGGAAGGTTCCAGAGAACTTATACTCGAGACATGTGATTGACATAATTCGTTCGCGTTGTTGTCCACGCAAAAATAACGTGTTAGAGTAACTCACTGTTTATCCCATTAATATACTGCAGTTGTAGTTCCGGCTAGGTAGTTGCGCAAAGAGTTTAGACCAACCATAACTACTGTGTCATTTTCCTTTCAAGGGAAGTTACCGTAAATATACGTAAAAGACAACATTGTTGTGGTGCTATCATCGTATCCACTGCACTTGGAGTCATAATTATCCATCAACGTATTCTATTGGCTAAGTCTCCAAGGTTCCATAATCTTTCATCACGACTTTTAACTTCTTTCACGAATGATACGTAAGACGACGTCTTTGCGCTGGCGTCGTCTCTTTATTTCAATGCAATTCAATTCAATTCAATGCAATTCACTTCAATTCACTTCATTTCACAATAATTTCAATCAAGGTACCAACGATAACACCTGCGATGGCCCATCCCGCAGAACAAATATAGAAGAATGGTCTATGATTTTTCATAGGTGTTGCTTTATTTGCAGCAAAAACATCATTAGCCAACGCGGTAAGTAGTTAGTTGCAGTTGCGGTCGTCGTATTCGTTTTCGTTGTTCTGATGGTTGCTGTCGTTCTGTTACTTGATGTTGCTGTTGTGTCCTCGTTTGCTAGTTTGATAAAATATAGTGATAACCAGCACAAACTGTCATTCCAGTGTATTTACAAACCGAACAAGGTGGTTCTTCTTGTTGTGCTGCTTGTGGTTCATGTTCGTTGGAACGTTGCCTATCAAGCTGCTGCTGTTGTTGTTGTTGTTGATGTTGTGGCGACGACGACAGTGATGGTGATCCTTCACAACGAGATGTATTCGTATTCATGTTCATCAAAAAAGGTAATGATTAGCTATAATAATTGAAGGAAATTTAGCAGCATGGGATGAAATTTGGTTCTTGTACTGCGACGACGACGACGACGACGACGACGAGTTCTATTCTTGTTTAGTAATAAACTATTATGACGACGTTATTATTGTTCATCTTGTCCAATTAATTGTTTACTACCAATATACACGTGTGGCTACTTCTACTTCGCTCTATCTACGGTACTGATAATATAATCATACTTAATTTGTTATATCGACAACGGCCGGGCTTGAGGTCGTTTCATCTTTTTGTTTTTCTGTTTATCATTGTCGCTAATAGTAACTTCGATTGTTGGTTTTGTGTCAAAAAACCAGGAGTCATCACCTAAAAAAAATTTGTATCCATATTCCCCCGAATTAAAAAGTTAGGGTTTGGGTTCAAGAATCCCTGCCGCGCTGTAGAATTTTTCAAATATGATCGTTAGCACATTTTTCGAGCCTGACTCACCTCGTGAGAGTGAAGCAGGCTTTTTTTTTGAAAGTCATTGAAGTGCCTGTCTTGCCAGGTTATATTTCCTTCCTAATATTTTGTATGATGAACAAATGAAAGCACACGATCTATTCAAATGCCGTGCATCCACTGCTTTCTACCTCCGCAATTCCCAACACTCACAACACAACACAACACAACACAAGCTTTTTTATAAAACATTCAATTCTTCCAAATAAATACTAATAAACGCAACCATGGCTGATCAACTAACCGAAGAACAAATTGCCGAATTTAAGGAGCATTCTCCCTATTCGACAAGGATGGAGATGGTGAGTTATATTTTATTTGTGTGAAGATAGATGAAAAGATATACGAGTTAGCAGGGTCAGTTCGCCATGAGTGAACATGAGTGCACGAAAAATATGTGTATGACCCGTTAATTCGGAACAAGCCATTTTTCTCGAGAACCTATCGTTATCGCATTGCTTGTATGCCTTTCCTACGCTGTCATTCAATGGTGTTGGGATATTAAATGCCTACCATTCAATTTATATAAATAATATATTATAAACATATTTCGATTTTCATTTCTCATCATTTTGTCTTTGTCATTTTTGTGTTTTATACGCGTTTAAAATATCACTATCAACAATAACCAATGACAAAATACAGGTACCATCACAACCAAGGAATTAGGAACAGTCATGAGATCCCTCGGACAAAACCCTACCGAAGCTGAATTAATGGATATGATTCAAGAGATTGATGCTGATGGTAGTGGAACTATTGACTTTCCAGAATTTTTAACTATGATGGCCCGTAAGATGAAGGATACTGATAGTGAAGAAGAAATCCTTGAAGCTTCAAGGTTTTCGATAAGGATGGTAATGGATTTATTTCCGCTGCCGAACTTCGTCACATCATGACCAATCTTGGAGAAAAACTTACGGACGAAGAAGTTGATGAGATGATCCGTGAAGCTGATATTGATGGAGATGGACAAATTAATACGAAGAATTTGTTAAGATGATGATGTCCAAATAAGCGCAGATACACACATGCAGCAGCACTTCTTTACGTTATGTAAATACACTGGGTTAATGTACTGTACTTAACTTACTAGTAAAATAGAACATTTAGCTTATCTTTCTAATCAAACATCTATCTACTTCTATAGTCATCTTTAGCCAAATACTTCGACTGATACACTTTACTTGGTCAATAATAGGCACAGGATTCATAGACGAGCAGCACATAATTCTAAATACAATCATACTCCACCTAACTTCATTTGATATGCGTACAGTGATTTTATTGGCTACTGGCTGTACTCTGTAAGTACTAAATAAAAGAGTGACTAGCTAGCTAATAGTATGTTTTGATCATTTCTGAGCTGTCGAAAGTATTAAGCTTAATAATAGTTCTTGTTTTATTTCTTTATACCACCTTTTTTAGATTGTTTTTCTCTGGTTCAAGTAGTCGATCTAGAACAACTTTTACAAATTTGCAAGATCATTCTCGACTTCTTCTCGAGGAGAACCTGGTTGTCCCTTCATTTCAATATAATACCTGGAAATTGACAAGAAAGAGAGACAAATAGAATAGTAAAGATTTGCAAATCGGATATCAGTATAAGCATATTTTCCACCCACAAGCACAAGCACCATGATTTTTGCATACAGCACAGTACTTACTTAAATTTGGGTTCTGTTCCACTCGGTCGAAGTTGAACAACACATCCATTGGTAAAACGAATAGTCAACATAGGAGCCGACTTTGAACATGGAAGAGTAGGTCTTTTATCAGACTGAAGGGAATCGTAACCTGGTTCTCCAAGGTCACGGAACGATTCTATCTGATAGGGTTGAACCACATCCATAAGTGTTTGATAGGTACCATTACAACGGAGACGGTCCATGATTATTGCAATAATAGAAGGATCGCTCATGAAATAATAACCATTGTGCGAGACAAACTCTCCATACTTTTCGTACAGACTTTGCATATGATTCTTCAAGCTCATGTTACGTTCGCGGTAAACATACAAGGCTACTTCACTTATAACCGCCATTGCCGAGACACCTTGTGTACAGTAGAACAAATATCATGATGACCGGACGGGCGTGAGTTGATTCATAATGGGTTATAGGTGGAATGAGCGACATTTCTAACTTCAGCTCTTTTTTGTTACTTACCATCTTTATCGAATATAACGTCTCCACTAAAAAAGTTTTAAATTAATTTGTGGCATTGGTTAGAAAAAGAACCGATATGGGCCAATACTCAAGACAACAACAAGCAAGATGACACCGTGATATTACAGAGTTATGATATTCTCATCGCAATACTACAACACTTACCATGCAAATCCAATTGCCTCTTCATAGCCAAAAAGATTACGATAACCTTCTGTTTGTAAACTAGCCGACCGGGACCCAATCCACTTGAACCCAGTGAGTGTTTCTTCGACACGAAATCCTTCTCGCCTACCGATTTCAGCTAGCATTTTGGAGGATACAGTTGAAGCACACATGGATACAGGCTACTCCAGGATTGAAGTAGAAGGAAAGAAAAACACAGTCAGACATAATTTTTGTGTAAGGTCAAATAATTAGAGCTTACTTTCACAAACAAATTCTCACCTTGTCCGACTTACTCCAATTTGTTCCCAGATCCACAACCCTAGCATAACACCAATCTGATCTCCAGAGAAACTTGTCCATACTCCTGTTGATCGATCCTTTCCGCTACTGCTAATCTATCTGCATCGGGATCATTGGCAAGCACAATATCACACATATTCTCAGTTGCAAATTTCTTCGCAATATCCAATGCTCCGTTCTCCTCGGGATTGGGAAAAGGAACTGTCAATATCGATCGTTATTGCCATTGTGTCGGTCCCCGTTGTATTTATATAATGTCTATTATTTGTTTTGATTTAGTTGCGAAAATTATGACAGAATATTGTCAGATTCAATTATTCAATCGAAACACATCGCATTACATCACATCACATCACAACACAACACACTCTCTTCCTTTGTCATAGAATATCTGCCCAATGCAAATGTAAAACGTACGTACCAGTTGGAAATGTAGGATCAGGTTCTTTTTGTTCTGGAACCGCCTTGAATGGCGGAAGTTCAAATATATCAAATACCTTTTAGCAAATTGGTATCCAACTCCATGCATTGCAGTATACGCAAAAGACGGCGGATCCAACGAGGAGTCATTCTTTTTAGAAACCGTAGCTTGACCGGTCTTTAGACCACTATTTTCTATAGCTTTAAATATTCCGTAAGCATCTCTTGTGTTAATTCTGGTCGACTTAGTCCTAAACATGGATCATTGGGAAAATTTTCTCGTCGTTGTTCAAGTATTTTTCCGTAGTCCGTCCATGGTTTCAAATTATTTTGAATTTCATTTGCTATATCTTTATCCATAGGAGAACGAATCTGACATCCATCACTTGCATACAATTTGTATCCATTATCTTGTTTGGGATTATGTGATGCTGTTACCATAATCCCACAACATGCATCTAACTTTTTAAGTGCAAATGGAACAAGAGGTGTCAATACCAACCCATCAAGTAAGATACAATCAATACCAGCTTCAGCAAATACAATTGCCGTTAAAATTGCAAATGATAACGAAGAAATATTTAAAGATGGATTACATCTATGATCGTAACCCACAACTGCGCATAATGGTTTTTTGTTACTGTCTTCTTGTTGCTGCTGCTGCTGCTGCTGCTGCTGTTGTTGTTGTTCCAGACAATATTTTGCTAATCCCTGTGCTGTTTGATAAACGGTAACATCATTCATTCCTAAAGGACCAGGTTTCATTTCTGATCGAAGTCCAGCCGTACCAAAAGTAATTCTTGATCCATCTGATGGAAATAACGACTCTAATAACGAGGAAGAAACATCATCATTTTTGTGGAAGAAGATATTTCTGATGATTCGCACCCTCCTGCTTTAGCGATGAGATCACGTGTGTATTTCGATGTGTTTGGATTTGGATCGATATCTGCCCATTCCTTTGCAATTTCGAGCGACGATGAAGACGATGTTGTTGTTGTTGTTGTTGTTACGATCATGATATTATATGTAACTCAATTTCTATTTTATAATATGCAGGAAAATCGCATTTCTCTTTCCTCTTCGTATTGTTCGTTCATAGGAAGGTTAAGTTAGCTTTGGGATTGGATCTTAAAATAATGTCATTATTTGTGATGTCGTCGTCGTTGTCGGAATTCGGAATTTTGTTTGAAGATTCATTCGAAGAATCATCGAATCTGATGAAGTTGTTGTCAAAATAATGATGTCGATAAATGGGGGTTGATTCTTTGGTAAATATGCTTGCTTGGATGATTAAAGGGGGGATTATTATCCCCCAATTTCTCTTTATGTCTCCTGGATATTATTGAAGGCGACATAATAGAGTGAGCATTGGATTCCCGTAAACTAAAACCGCATAATGCCCTTAAAAATACTTCATAACGCTCGTTGACAACGTGACATTCCGGATCAGAATTACTGTCAATCTTACTTACTGTAGCACGCACTAATAAGAACAAGACAATAGCATTAACTACATACGCCAATTAACTCAAGTAAAATAAAAAACATTATACAACAACATCAAGATGGCAGATAAAGCTTTAACAGAAGATCAGGTTGCCGACCTCAAGGAGGCGTTTGCCATGTTCGATATCAATGGAGATGGTAAGTTTTGTTTAGTTTGGTTTGTCTACTATATATCGCTCTGTTTGTTATGTTTCGAGCAAAAACCATCATGAAATTAATTAATATTTTTCTTCTTTAGCAACATAATCATGTATTTTCTTAGTTAGTAAGTATTGATTAATGCCTTGTGATTGTAGATCTAACTATTCACTCCTACTCTCTTTCTCTCCTCTCTCTCTCTCTCTTTATTTGAATCCCGTCCCGTCCCGTCTAATATATTATTATAAACTCATTGAAAAATAAAAAAGGCACAATTGAACTCGACGAAATCAGGCAGGTCATGCGTAAACTCGGTCAGAATCCTACCGAGGCTGAGTTAACAGAAATGATTAGTTCCGTGGATGATAATGGTGATAAAGAAATTGATTTTGAAGAATTTCTTATCTTAATGAAATCTCGTTGTGTCTCTGATCCTGAAAAGGAATTAAGAGATGCCTTTGCTGTCTTTGATAGTGATGGTAGTGGATCTATTGATCGTAAAGAACTAAAGAGACTTATGAAGAAACTCGGACAGGCATTAACTGAAGCGGAAGTCGATGCTATGATGGACGAAGTCGATGTGAATGGTGATGGAGAAATTAGTTTTGATGAATTCAAGGCAATGATGCAAAGTTAAACAAAAATAAATGGATATACGTACAAAAAAAAACGATCATCGTGAGTAATAAATGCAATACTTTTTGGGGGGTCATAATGTCATCAATCATTCTATCACATTATGCTGCTGTAAAATACTACTTAATACATTTACTATAGATTTGATGCCAGCTTTCTTTTTCATCATTATAATCAGTTTCTTTATCATCTGCCACCATCTTAAACGTCATTTTGAAAAACTAAAATAATTATATTAATTATAATGAGTGTGTTGTATTTGCATACATAGGTATGAATCTATAAATAAAACTAGACAAAAATTTGAATTATTAGTAAAGCAATATTCTGGTGCATTCTTGTACTACCGTATGTCATGACTAAAAATAATGACAATCATTAATTATAGTAACAAATGAATATGAAACGGGGAAATCGCAATCGATAAATTGGAAAGTAAACAATTGATTAGCCTCGTCTCCACTTGATTGTTTTTATCAACGCATTGCTCTAATTATTGGCATAATCACTTAACTATTATAGTAATCAACAATCACCTTCCCTTCCCCCGTCAGTATTAATTTTCTAGCTCGTGCTGTCTTAATCTTAATCCGAATTCGAATCGTACGCAGTCATCATTTCTAAAAACGAGGGCGTTGGCTCTTTTATTGAGATGACACTGGACGACGAGGATTTTTTTTCTTTCTCAAAGATGGACAAACCAGAGGTCCCTATTCTCAGTTGCAGAGTCTTCTTTTTCACCGATTTCTCCTCTGCTCCACTACTACCAGTGTTCAAGGTGGAAACAATCTCATCCGGGCGGGTTGCCGTATTATTGGAGGAAACAGTATCATCTGGTCGTTTTTCCGGTTGTGGTTTCTTTGGCGACGCTTGCTACCGCTACGTCTAGTCTAACAGCAGGCGAAGAAAATATCGAGGACTTCCTCACAGAAGAAAGTCTATGCCTTTCATCTATATTCGGTCGTCCATAGCAAGTGTCGTTTGCGGCAATAGTATCATTATCGTTCGATGGTAAAAGTTCCATTCCGTCTCTCCATCCTTTTTCTGAGCATCCTGTACTCGCCTTCGTTTTCTTTCCTTTCAATACGAAAGGACTTTCGGATAGTGGCATTTGTATCGGCATCATTCACCGATGCAGATACATCGTTTAGCTTACGTATTTGTTCTAATTCATCAATGTCTGTCTTTTTTTCATCTTTTCACTGACGGATAATTCAAGTTTATCTAAACATGACGATTTGCTGTTACTGTTACTGTTATTATTATTATTTCCTTTACTGGTATAATCTGCAGTATTATTTGTACTATGGGAAGCGTTCGGATCTGTTATTAAGTTCATTTCTTGGCCCGCTTGACGTTTGACACCACATACATAATCGAAACCTTCTTCTTGTGGATTTGTTCGAATCACCCACGGACTGAATGGTTGAAAGAAATAACAGAGGACAGAAAAGAGGGAGAGAGATAGAGACGAGGTGTAAACAATCATTTTAGTGAGACGGACGGGGTATCATTACTATTATTAATGAAAAATAACATAACATTCAAAAACTATGATACGTACTGTTGACAGTTTCGACATTTTAGCTGGAATTCATATATTTTTGTTGTAAGATGTAATTGATCAGTCGTAATTTTTTTTGCGTTGTATCTCGTCCCTCTTCCTATTGACTGCCGACATGTACCCAAACAAATACACTATAATAATAACAGTAACATGATTCACAAACAATACAGAAAACAATATTATATTAGAGATGAAATATTGTATTCGAAGAGAAAATTATGTTGAACGATTTTTTCTTTTTCTTCTTTGAAACAAAAACCATAATCTTAAATTTCCATTACCTTCTCTTGCAATACGAATCGGACGATTCCATGTTTGAGCCATTGATTGTGTCCAGTTTTAATTTTCTTGTCGGTCGTGCCGTTAATACTGTTATTATTATTATTTTTGCTGGCGGCGGCGGCAAATTGATTCCTGGTCTGTTTTAGGTAAGCGCCACTCTCATAGTATTCGGGAGGCAAATAGTACCCATCGCTCTGTGTTGCGGCTAAACTAGACATGTCATGTTAATGGTACTCCTAATATACTTCAAGTATTAGTGATGATCAATATATAGAACAAACGATGAACATATTCAATATTATGAATTATGAATAAAATAGAGTGATGATGTGACGATCGAAGAACAGCATCTGTGTCCTGAAAAATTGGGAATACAAATGTTAAATTCCCCTACCCCCTAACTTTAAACCTATCATTTACTGTAGTAAAATAAAATTCCATGAAGCAAAACATTAAAAATTAAATTGTATCACCATGAGATGCTGTTACGAAGCATTTTCAAATAGACATGGAATGGAGAATTGGCAGTTGAAGCTAACTGTCGAAAGTATTCTCGTTCGTGACTTCATCACTATCAGAAAATATAGATTGATAGATAGATAGATAGATAGAAATGCGATGGAGCAACCAAGGGATTGCAACGACGACGACAACAGCAGCAGATATTTGTTGGAACTATCGAATCGATTGTACTTTCCACAACCACAAGTAAATATTTTACCATCACATAATCAGGATATTATCAACAGCAGCGAATTTTCCCTTTCATTTCGTCCCTGGAGGATTCGATACGAAACCCTGAAAGCAGCAGCAGACGATTCGTTATCGACTGTGAAAGCTATCGTTGATACAGTTACTTGTATTGATGGCAGTGGTGCGAATTCAACAATAACACCAACAGCAACAATAATACAATCTTTCCCATCTATCTCATATCTCGATCTAAGACGGCAACAAAATATCGAATTCTCTAACGATAAATGTCGTGAGGCAGAGGCTATTGTATTTTCATCGTCACAGTCTGGATCTGGATCATCCATTGATAATGTTGCTACTGTAGATATTATTAAGGCAAAAACGTTGTATAAACAAGCCTTAGAACTGGTACCTAATCATCTTCAATCCCTAATCGGATATGCAAAACTTCTTATGACGAAGACTGAAACTTATTACAAGGCAGAACGGACATTAAAGAATGCATTAGATGTAGATCCGAATAATGTAGAAGTACAACAATATATTACAACCCTACAAGATAAACGACAACGACAAAGACGACCGATCATGTTGCAATCAGAACAAGAATCGAAACAGCGCCGTCTCATAATTCTAGCTAATAATAATAGTAATAACTATAAACAAAAGGATATAATTACAAGAAAATCATCTGCGTACCAGGATGCACTAATGGAGCGTGCATTGTTAGATCCTCAGCAGGATGACGAATACAACAACAACAACAACGACAAGAATAAGGATGATGAGGAATTCGAGAATAGCTATCGCAAGTCCAATCGATCGAAGAAGAAGAAAAAGAAAAAGGATAAGAAACGTCATCATAAACGTGAACGTAGTCATCGGAAACGAAAGAAAGAAAAGAAACACCGAAAACGCTCAAGTCGTCGATACGATTCATCTTCATCTTCTTCGTCGTCATCTTCATCGTTATTGTCATCTTCATCATCAGAAATATCGACGACGCCTTTGCAAAAACCAATCAACTGTGAACATGATGAAAAAGAGTCAAACAGAATAATAATAAAGACAAATTCACCACAAGAAAAAAAATCCCCATCATCGAAGAATAGACAGGAACCAACTTTCAGTCCTCCGTCTTCAACAACCAAACAACGTCTACACGTACCACCACCAAACTCGGATAACAGTGAAAATGAAAATGAAGAAAATGACAAAGATGATGATGATGATGATAATGATTCGTATCAGCGTCACAAAAAACGAAGGAGACGGAATCATTATACAGATACAGATGATACAAAACGTCGTCGTCACGAACGAAAGAAGAAAGATTCGAAGAAAAGTCACAAGAAGTACCGTCGTCGAAAAAAATCCGAATATTCAGATACTGATAGATAATCTTTTGCAAATCCCTTATATTATTATAAATACTGTAGAAAATCAGTTGGTTGGTTTTAGACGATAAGTGTCGAAATACTATGATTCTTATATCCTTCCCAAATGTGCGTGCTTCTTTGTTTATTTAAGTTCTTCGTAAACTAATTAATCGCAATTTCTGATTATTATCCTTAGAAAATTCAACAGGAATTTTCGACTGTATGAATTATTTCAGTCATCAAGCATACAGGGCCTACCAGTTATATTGTAAATCAGGAAAAAGGAACGATTATCATGCATCACAATTCAGATCTCGGCATATCGCTAAACGACTTTCGATGCGCTCCTGTATAGAAGATTTGATTGAACTTTTCCCTAGGGTGTCATAATCCTTTAGGGCGTGTGAGCTCATCAAGACTAGATTGTCAGATGTTGCTGGTTTTGATGTGTCCCATCGAGCCAATGCAAGGACACACCCCAATCTTGCACCTGTGATGGCACATCTATTTCTCCATACACCGTACAAATATTCAACGTCGTCACTGTCGATCTCTACCGTTCCAGTGTATGAAACGTTATCAAAGGGCACAATTTTACCAGTCTTTATCTTGTGTTCTCGACTCGTCAAGTGTTGATATACTCTATGTCTGACATTTCGCCCCACACGTTCTGTTATCACAAAAAAATATAATTGTTAGTCGGACACTGTATTATGCATCAAAAACGATTCACTGATTAAACATGCGATAAACTTACCTCCAGTAACAGGTTGGCTAATTGGCTTCTTTCCTAGCTCACATAAGGTCATTGCCGCCAACGACTTTACCATTGATGAGAAGAGGACATGTTTTTGTAAGAAATAACGAGTAGAGAGAAAAAATAAAAAATATATATACTATTGGAAACGTACCTGTCCCATGATGGCGGGCAATGGCCCCAAAACTGGTAGAACTCGAATTCTCATCCCATCCACGGCACCAAATTGCGATTTGTCACGTTCGGCCTTTTGTTCATCGGTGAAGTCGGCCAACTTAGCGACGGTCTTTTCGGAGCTGTAAATAATCGTTAGTTGATCCATGTCCTCAAGATACGAATCGTCGTAGTCTTTTTCGTTGCTTTTCTCGCCGGTACCACCACTACTGTCAGCCTTAGCTTCTTCAGCTGCTCGAGTTTTTTTCATATTCTTTTTCATTGTTTGGCGCAATTTGCTAGCTAAAGGATCTTTTGCTGCGGTTTGTAAGTCGGAGATGTGTAGACGGGTCATATCACTTTTGCCCCCAGCACCCATGCACGAAAGAACTCGAATCTTATTTTTTATGCAATATGCCAAGAGTGCCGCCTTAGTAGGAACATCATCGATACAGTCGATGACAACGTCCCATTTCTGTTGATTGCTGTCGTCTTCTCCGTCCTTAGTGGGAATTGTCACTGTGGACAATAGACTCGGCCCCGTCTCGGTGTTGTACATCTCGACACGATCGTCGATATTTTTATCTTTAAGACCAAGCTCTAAACACACTTTTTTGACACTTTCGACCTTTGAAATTCCGACATCTTTCAATGTTGCACAAGCATGACGATTCAAGCTGGATAGTGTGACTTGATCAAAGTCGATAAGTCTAAGATATTCTACTCCTCCACGGGCTAACATCATAGCACAATGAGACCCAACGCCGCCTAAGCCAATGACACAAACATTGGACGATCGGATCAAGTCCATATTTTTGTTTCCAAAATAGAGCGCATGTCTTGATAGCTGCTCTTGACGCATATGTTCGGGAACGGTGACAGAAGAAGAAGAAGAATCAGTATTACTGGGAGAAGAAGTAGACGACGAGGATTTTTGATCCCGCTGATTTTGTCGTCGTCGATCAAGGAGCCACCCAACGACAGCGGCTGAAGTTACACCCGCAAGGAAGCATCCCGTTAGTGTAAGAGACTTACCCGGATAGGAGGATGCCATGATTGCAGTGATGTGAGTGGATCAGATATGAACGGCCGATACTATCAACAATTATTAGCTTGTCTTCAACACAATCATAGATAATCAAACGCCCATCATCGTTCAAATTTACAATGATTTGCAGAAATGCAGAAGAGATTTTTTTTATCAACATCGATGAAGCGCGTGAAATGGTTGGACGGCCAGACGAACATACTGAATACTGTATACTCGCTGCTCTGATATTTTCTCTCTTCAGCTTGATTGCTCGCTATACAAAGTAATTACGGCAACTCTTATACTAAAGAAGAACACTAATAGCTAGCAGTATTGAAGATTAAATCTATTGACACATTTATAATTTAACAAGGGCCATATCATTCATTGTGATCAATATTTATGGATTATAGTACTACAATGTTTTCATACTTTGAATTTCTGTCGGAGAGTAATTAGTTAGTATAATTAACACGAAGTATTTGGCCAGATCGGTTTTCCCGACCAAAATGCTCACCAAAACTTAGTTTGCTGGCCCAAAAGTATTATTGACTTAATTTAATCACGAAACGAAAATGCCCCTAAGTAAATCAGTTTGAAATAGCACTAAGATTTACGTTTCTATTACACGCAATGAAAATGCCCCTAATTAAATCTTTTTGAAACAGCACGAAGAAATTCTGTTCTATTAGACGAATCGAAAATTCCCCTAATTAAAACTTTTTGAAATAGCACTAAGATTTTCATTTCTTCTACACGAAGAGAAAATGCACCTAATTGAACTGCTTCAATAAGCAAAAATTACTGTCTAGATGTACAACAAATATTCATTTATATTAAACACTCTTATGGGTTACTCGGGTAGCCGGTCAAATCAACAGGATCAGAATTAGAATCGCCGCTGCTCAAATCAACCACCATATTTGGGGGAGCCTTTCGTCTTGCCCTTCGATTTGGATTTGGGTGCGAGATCTGTTGTGGGGTGATTGCATTTGGGATGGTGTTAGGTCGTTCGATTGTACCGAGTGCTGCTGCAGGTGTAGGTGAGGCTGATCGCTTGGCCTCTTCACTATTACCACCCGATGCTAATTGCTTTCGCCGCTCCATCTCCTTATCATATTTGTAATCTTGATGTTGTTGATATTCTTCGATTTGTTGTGGTCCCCATTCTATGGATGACCATGAGGATGACGATGACGATGAGGACGACGATGAGTACGATCTGGCTACAGCTTTCGTGGCTGTTATTTTTGGCATGCTGTCCCATCGTACCTGTTCTGCCTCCGTCCTAGGCTTTGGTGTTTTTCTTCCAGAATCCTGTTACATGTATTATGGTAGAAATAGAATATATATGTCAGTTACGAACTGGTGTATTTAATTGAATATTATCGCAGGAATTTCTTTCCTATTGTACGTACTGCTTTTGTTCTTGCCATAATATATTTTTGACGATAATATTAATGCATGTGGTGAGTCTTTTGTTATGAATGCAATTGAAAGTGAAAAAATGAGGTTGATGTACAAGAACAAACAAATGGGTTAGTTCATGGATGGCGCTATTACATGGTAGAACCACACGCTCGAATGATCGAACCGATCACCAATAATTATCAATGATCGAACCGATTGCATCAATTCCAAAGGGGGTATTTTATTAGCTGTATAATAGCTCGTCCAACCATGCAAATAACCTCCCACCGACGTCATGTATTCGCGTCCGTCACCAATAATTATCGATGATCGAACCGATTGCATCAATTCCAAAGGCGGTGTTTTATTTGCTGTATAATAGCACGTCCAACCATGCAAATAACCTCCCACCGACGTCATGTATTCGCGTCCGTCACCAATAATTATCGATGATCGAACCGATAGATGTGATCGATTTGAACACAAGACACACAGCTCGATTTCTTCATGGTTGACAAAATCATCAACAAATAACTAGTACTTCGTTAGTAGTAATGCGATTGATGACATCGAATAAATTCAGCAATACTTACTTTGATTAATATGATATTTGACCTGTTTCAATTCGAGAGATGCAGCTGGATTGTTTCGGAGTAGACAAAATCTCCAACAAATAACTAGTACTTTGTTAGTATAAATGAAATTGAGGACTTCGAATCAATACAGCAACACTTCCTTTTTCGCAATCCAGCGTTGTGCTTGTATCGTAAATACTGTGACAATTTCTCACTCAGTGAGGTGTCCAGTCGATCGCAGAACTCGCTTAAAGACGGTACTATCATATTTCAACTCGCTTAACCCAACACACGCCTTGCGTGCGCTTCCCCGCTTTCCACTAAATGAATTTACCGATGAATCATACGGTGAATTAACCAATGAAATAACGAATGAATTTCCGAATGAATTATTGGTTGAATCATCGCTTTTTTGCTAAGTGGCTATCTCCTTCCTTTCTTGTATCGTAAATACTGTAAGCGCTTCCACGCTTTTTACTCTAAACAGTGATCCAGCGACTGTGCGCTATTCCAATCCGTGTACACCGTAAGCAAGCGATTTCCACTGAACCCCGTGCACCGTTAGCAAGCGAATTCACTCACTCAGTGAGGTGTCCAGTCGATCGCAGAACTCCCTTAAACACGGTACTATCATATTTCAACTCGCTTAATCCAACTCGCTTAACCCAACACACGTCGTGCGTGCGCTTCCCCGCTTTCACTGGATGAATTAATGAATGAATCATGCAATGAATTAACCAATCAATTAACAGATGAATTACCGGGTGAATTACAGGATGAATCATTCAATGAATTACCCAATGAATTATTGGTGCTTGTATCGTAAATACTGTAACTGTAAATAGTGATTAAGCGACTGTGCACTATTCCAATCCGTGTACTCGAAATGCGTTGAACGCCGCGCTTCAACTCGCTCTTTTTCTTTAAATTCCATCGCTTTTTGGCTCTTTTACTGTAGATTCTTTTGATTCTAACGAATCAATCAGTTGGTGCACCCATTTACGTCGTTTGAAGGGAACTGAACACCCATTATATTATTTCTTCTTTAATTTACACGCAAAATACACCGATCGATTTTCCTTTTGGGTTCTGTTCCACACTCTCATAATTTACATTTACTGTACATTCAACACAATGTTAAGGAAACAACCCAAGCACTTTAAGCCAAGATCAAGATCTCGGCCCCAATCTCTGGGTCGTCAACGTCGAAGTACCGCTCCTTCTTCGAAGGGGATGCCTACTTCGGATTCGACTGCCCCAGAATTGCGCCACGATACTCGGTATCACCTTGACCATGCCATGTTACCTCCTACTACCCCTCCCTCCGCTACTCCTCATTACCGCCGTACTCACCATCACCATCATCACCAACCACCTATTTCCAGTCGTCGCCACCGAGACATCAAACATGCCCGTATTCCGATTGATTCTAACTCTGTCAACAATCCTGATTTACTGTTGTACCAGCATTGCAATATCCAACCCACCGTTGAACGCCGTGATGAACAGAACAATGATATGTCACTCTACGATACGTCATATGCCGGGTCCTCAATCTCATCCAATTCAATTTTTACTTCCTCACCGGAACTGCATCCAGCCCGCCGCACCCGTCACCTACCCAGACAAGACCTTATTGATTCGTTACCACCATTCCACCAAATTGGTGAATCTTATCTTGGTTCTCCTATTTCCACCTCAACTCAAGACCATGGTGTTGCTCGCCGCACCCTTCCACCAGTCAATTCACCTGCTGCTGCTCGCCGTAGATCTACCACAAATCAAGACTTTGATTTTACCCGCCGTAAATCTCAACCAGCTCAGCTACTTGCTACTGCTCGCCGTGCTAACCGTAAATCACCCCCACTTTCTTCTGCTACCTCCAGACGTACGGTGCGTAAACTCGGTATAGCAGACTATCCTACAATCAGTCGCAACAATGATGAACGTTTCAATGATTTTGATCATGATGACGATGATGATGACGATGATGACGATGATGATAATGCATCCATGCCCAGCTTGCAAGAAAGATTGCCATATGATAGCAGTGACAGCGAGGATGACGATGACGTTGACGATGCAGTTGATGCTTTTTCCGATGGTTCGACCGGTGATTTTTCATGTGATTTGTCCGGCGATTTTGCTAGCGATTTTGCTGGTGATTTTGCCGGTGATTTTGCTGGTGATTTTGCTGGTGATTTTACATGTAATTTGTCTGGTTCATCTTCCCGCAAAAACTCCCCAATTCAGCCACCTGCTTCTGCTCGCCGTACATCTACCGCATCTACCGCAAGTACAGTCCATGGTACCAGTCACCGTAAATCTCCGCCACTATCTGGTCCTACTTCCATTCGCCGCTGTATATCTACCGCAAGTACAGTCCATGGTACCAGTCACCGTAAATCTCCGCCACTATCTGGTCCTACTTTCATTCGCCGCTGTATATCTACCGCAAGTACAGTCCTTGGTTCCAGTCACCGTAAATCTCCACCATTATCTGTTCCTACTTCCATTCGCCGCACATCTACCGCAAGTACAGTCCATGGTACCAGTCACCGTAAATCTCCACCACCATCTGTTCCTACTTCTGCTCGCCGCCGTTCATCTACCGCAAGTACGGTCCTTGGTACCAGTCGCCGTAAATCTCCACCACTATCTGTTCCTACTTCCATTCGCCGCCGTACATCTACCGCAAGTACAGTCCTGGGTTCCAGTCGCCGTAAATCTCCACCACTATCTGGACCTACTTCTGCTCGCCGCCGTTCATCTACCGCAAGTACAGTCCATGGTGCAAGTCGCCGTAAATCTTCACCACTATCTGGACCTACATCGGATGATTTTCCAGAAGATTCTTCGAGTAATTCGGAGGATGTTTCATCGGGTGATTCGACTGGTGGTGATACTGAATGTAGTACCGAGGACGGTGAAATCGTTGATTTTACCTCCTCTCGTCGCCGCCCAACACTGAAGGCTCAGTCTCGTTTCATTTCCCTTGTTCCCGTTGCAGGTGCTGCTCGTGTTGGTGGTGGTGCTGTTGCACGCTCTAATGAATCCACGGCCGACTCGGATTACAACAACAATTCAAGCATGGATGGGTCCGAGGATGATTACCTAGATGAAGATTTATACGACGACGAGTCAGTGGTTGTAGTAGAGTCCGGTTCTGATGATGATGATTTTGACGATGGAGTTCCAGAAGTTCACCGTGCTGATGCTGCTTTCTGGAGTTCTGCGAACTGTCCCAAAGGTCTTTACCTGGTGGCTCATACAGAAGATGAGGCTCATGTTATTGAAGATCGCCAAGCAGGTCAAGTGTATGCTTTCAAACAACTTACCACCATCGACCATCTACAAGTTCGTCAAGAAAAGTTGGGTTCGTTTCTTCGTACGACGTTAGCTCCAGATGTTCCAGTTCATTTCTACCGCAATCATCGCAACCATAAAAATTCATTTTGTATGGTGTTGAATGAAAAACAATCTGTGGCATCTGTAATTGATTCATTGGATTTTGACACCATGCACAAACATGTATCTACAGTAAATCCAAAGGATGTTCACGGATGTACCAGGCAAAAGGATCATACACGAGTGTCGTATGGGTACGCGACCAATACATGTATGCGTCGTGATGAATCCGGTTCCTCCTTTCCGAACCTATTAAAAGGAACCACTTCTGCCTTTTCACAGCATATATTTGTGGGTCTGTCGTCTATTTTTCAGTTGCCGGACCTCCCCCCCTGGGCATGTTACGAAGCTGATCCAGCGCGTAAGGAATACGCTGAGGCAATTGCTGAGAAGAATGAGATTGAGGGAGCAACTATTCACGGGTCCTCCCCCAAAAACCCATGTGCTTCCCACAGAGATGTAAACAATCCTGATTGCACTGATGATGATCAATTGTCGTTGGTTGTCGGTGCTTCGAAATGGGTGGAAGGTGTACGTGTGGGTGCAACTGGTTATTTTCGCAAAAGTATTTCTGACGCAATTCTTCGCAAGGCGAAAAATGCTCCCATGCTAGATGAATTGCTCCAAGTCTACTCGCAGTTTCCTGACGATCGCAAGCATATGGATCCGGAAACGTTAGCGGTATACACGAAGAAAGGCATTGTTATTGACAGGCATCATGTTTCTGTTCCTTGTAACCTGAACCCCCTAGGTATGTTTGCATCTACGTTCTTTTTTTGCCAACGACAAAGCTATCTTTTGTACTCACCCCTCCTTCATTCCTGTTCCTCCCTCCTATTATATTGTTGATCTAATTTTTGCACCTCGGTTAGGTTTTCATGCTTTATTTCTGCATTCTACGTGCCGTATTGTTGACAAGTTTCGATTTACACTGCCAATGATCATCAGTTCTATAATCTGTATGGACGTTGTCCCGAACTGTGCTTATTTCTACGACCTGGCGGTGGATGACCTTGTTCGCGGGAGAATTCAATTTGAAGGTGATCCTTGGTTGATTGGTCGATTTATCGCATTGAATATGCTTCGTTTACGCGATCGCTTCTATGCCCGTAACACTTCACCGGGTGGGAAGAGGAAGAAACTGGCCCTATTTCGATACAACACCTACAAGAAATTAGAGACAGAATCGGATATCCCCAATGAATCTGACTGGATTGAAAGGACGCGGAACAAACTCGCTGTGATACTGGGGATCTGGATACTTGCTCCTGCGAAACCTAATTTGGCCTCGATTAGTGGTGTATACGAGTCCTGCTCCAAACTTTATCAGGATACAACATATGGTTTTGGTCCGCTGCAAGCAAAACATCAGTTTGCTGTTTTGTCGTATTTCGGTTGTGTTCCTGATTGGATTCGTGATTATGCTCCCATCAGTGGTCGTGTGTTGGAATTCTTCCAAGGACGCTACCCTGATCTCAAGTGGAGTAAGGAACCGGGTCGATGCACCATGACTACAATTCAAACCTTCTTTGAGCATCGTATTCGTGAATGGTGGACGTATTCTACACTGGAGAATGTAATGTGCAAGGTCTACCGTATACTTTCTCCAAATGGTTCCGATTCCCATTTTGTGGATGTCCATAGAGTGGATGAGGTCCTGCTTGTGCAGGGACACTCCTCACTGTCAATTTCGTTTCCAGATGGAGAATTGCTTCCACTGGATTCCAATTACTTGTGCAATGAATGGGAATTGGTAGGTGGGATGTACGTAGCACCTTCCGACATTGCCAACCAGATTTTCGCCAACTCACTTTGGACCACCACTTCGAAGTTTCCCTCCTTGGGTGAATTGTTGGTTGATGATGCAGCCGATCGTATTATGGCTGCCTTTCCGTTGATTCAAAAAAAATCGAGCCTTGCCTTTTCCTTTTAAATAGAGGAACTCACGAACCAATGTTTCCATTATGTATTTATGTTATATAAAATTTATGCTCCTAACTGTTAAAAAAAAATTCTTTGGTATAAATCTGTTCTTTACATGTAGATAGGTTTTCTCCTCCGTATATACTCCATTGTGCAATTTACTTGATCTTCTTGCTAGTACTTACTGCAGTGTGCAATTTTGTTTATCTCCTTGCTGGTACTGCTGCTGTGCCTAGAAATGTCCATTGTCAATAATTCTCTGTTGGTATCGGAGAACAGGTGCAATGCAATGGAATGGATGGTTCTATACTTTGTACGTGCCTTTCTCACTGTGCATGGAAAGAAATAAAAGAATGGGTTGTTGCTCCACTACTAATACTTGACGAAGACATTTTTCGTAAAGGGTACTATTGCATGGATAACACTATACTTGGTATCTGCCGTCCTAACCCTGCATCGAAAGTCAAAGCGTAAAGCCTATTGACATGCCCTTAACATTAATCGTATCCATATCCCCCGTTTTCCTAAAGAATGATTCTAATATGCACATATTGGGCCACGTACCTATACCGTTTCTCGTAATAGTAGGTAATTTTGAATTTATGGCGACTGGTGGCGAATGTACGCGGAATTGTAACGGCGGGTGCAGGTTTGTCTGTTTCTAAAAAAAAAGGGGTCCCATGGGATTCAGATCTCATGACAACCAAAAACAACAACAGACCGGAACTTATTTTTTGTGATCGTGGTCGTGGCATCAAGTTGTAACAAACAAACGATTGCCACGTTGGACATCGATCACTACCACGTTTTGACTAGGTTCACAAACAAAATTTGAACGATTAAGATAGTTGGTCGATGGGGCCACCGTGGGTACACTTAGTTCGAGGGCAAATCGCAAAATCGGAATTAACACGCTACACCAAAAAAGGTCTCCACAAGCCCGCAGCAACCATGAGAGCGGTGCCGTTTGCACTCCATTGTCAACTGATATTTCAATCTACTTTACACCTTATATGGCATCCACGATATTGCTGGCATTCTCTAACCAATCTTTACACGGGTTTAGGAACGTCGATCACATCAAAAAATACGACGGTGTTACTGTGAGAAATTTAGGTACTGCATGTACAAGTTTCGAACAAACTTGCATTTCGGTCCTCACAATCCATAATATAATCTGTTTGCAATTTATTTAAAAAGTTCACTCTATCTAACCAAACAATGGCGAACGTCCGTCGTAACCAACGTGAAGAGAAATGCATAGAGTATATCGAAACTACATGGACCCCTGAGTTTGTTGCGGAACTTCCCGCCAATTATATCGTTGATGCAGCCCAAATCAGCGAGAAACTAAATGAAAAAGGCTATCTTCACTGGTGGCAATATAAAAAAGCAGAAAGTAAGATTGATCATGACAGGTCTTGTTCCAAAGTTGCATGCCACCTTCTATTGGATGCGTTCAAGAATCCGGGATGGTTTGGAAACAGCGAACGTGCCCGGGGCGGCAATATCCCCTCGCGGGGGCAAAACCCTGTATTAAAGACGACCCTTGATTTTTTGGTGGACCACGATTTCCTTGTACTTGGAACTGATCCCAAAAACAAGGAAACCTACAAGATGACCAGCTTGCATGAAGGTTTTCGAAGAACCCTGTGTGATGATGGTGATGATGACGATGACGATGACGATGATGATGACGATGGTGATGACGATGATGATGACGATGATGATAACGATGATAACGATGATAATGATGATGATGATGACGACGAGGACGATGAGGACGATGAAGATGGAGATGAGGGCAATGAGGGAGAAGTAGAAGATGATGATGATGACGACGAGGACGATGAGGAAGATGATGATGAAGATGAGGCAAAGGAGGAGGAAGTACAAGAAGAAGATCAAGAGGGGGCAACAGATTCGTTGAAACGTACTGCTGAAGCCACGCAATCACTCGTAACGACTCGATCAACGAAAATTTGCCGCTTTCAATCTGTAATCACCCAAGGACCGACCTTATTCAACAACTACTCTGCTATCTTTCAACAGATTGTAGCATCAGATGTGGAGTCGGTTAGGTCATCAGATGTGGACACGTTTAGGGCATCTCTCCGTGCGTTGAGTACATCAGTTGAAAGTTTCGAAAGCCAGGTCGAACGGTACCAGGCTAATCCAGTAGCACAACAACTCAATGTTCAGGATGGAGATGAGATTGTTGAGAATGGTGACGATGAGGATGACGACGAGGATAAGCAGGGTACCACCGATGGAGATGAGATTGTTGAGGATGGCGGCGATGAGGAGAATGAAAAGGACAACAACAAGGATGTCATGGATGACGAAGAGGGTAACATGAACGATAAGGACGACAACAACGATGTCATGGATGACGAAGAGGGTAACATTGAAGAGAGTAATAACCTGAAGCCTGAGGATGAGGAAACCGAAAGTGACGATGACGACGAGGATAAGGAGGGTACCACCGATGAAAATGAGATTGTTGAAGGTGGCGATGATGAGGAGAACGCGGATGAGGAAACCAAAAGTGAGGACCGTGAGGAGGGTAAGGAGGGTACCACCGATTCTGGATCATCTGACTCCTCCAGCTCTTCGGACTCCTCCAGCTCTTCGGACTCCTCCAGCTCTTCGGACTCATCCAGCTCTTCAGATGAATCCGATGATGTCAAAGAATAAAATAGAAGGTTTACGATCGGTAATCTGAACCCAAAGGGAACTGAAGCTCGATACTGCAAAGGATACAGCAACTCGAAGACATAATATACCTAATATATATAAAATATAAAGTTACTAACAACACCGGAATTTGTTTTACTTAGTAAAGTTGGTTGAAATACAATCAAACAAACAAAAAATGTATTAAAGATGTATACATGTTGCTATTTCCTCCGGGTGAGATTGCTTCGAGTGTGTGCAATTACTTTCAATCATACCATTTGATCCATTTTTGTGTAACAATGGGTTTCATTTAGCTAGTAAAACAGGTAAATAAATTTAGTGAGTTCGTGGAGTCCATTGGAAATCATTCCAACTTTATGGAATTGATTAAACATTTGCACATGATGCTATTTCATCCATGTGGGTTAGGTTCTAGTCTGTAAAACTAGGTTCAATAATACTGTTACATTCATTTTTGGGTAGAATGAGCTAAAATCTGCTGGTACAACCAGTAAATGCAAGTATGTACTCAGAAGAGTTGGTAGAAGTACATTCAAACCTAATAGAATTGATTAAACTTTTGTACAACATGCTTTTTCATCCATGTGGGTTGGGTTGTAGTATGTGAAACCAGTTTCAATTGTACTGTTACATTAATTTTTGTTGAAATGTACTAATAATCATCTGGTGAAACTAATAAATACATTAAGTTACTTAGTGTAGATGTTTATGTACTCAGTAGAGTTGGCAGAAATACATTCAAACCTCATAGAATGGATTAAACATGTATACATGATGCTATTTCATCCATGTGGGTTGGATTGTGGTATGGGAAACCAGTTTCAATTATACAATTACATATATTTTTGGTGAAAATGTGCTAAAATCTAGTAATCTAGTGGTACAACCAAGTATATGCATGTATGTACTCAGTAGAGTTGGCAGAAATACATTCAAACCTAATAGAATGGATTAAACATGTATACATCATCCATGTGGGTTGGATTGTGGTATGGGAAACCAGTTTCAATTATACAATTACATATATTTTTGGTGAAAATGTGCTAAAATCTAGTAATCTAGTGTGGTACAACCAGTATATGCATGTATGTACTCAGTAGAGTTGGCAGAAATACATTCAAACCTCATAGAATGGATTAAACATGTATACATGATGCTATTTCATCCATGTGGGTTGGATTGTGGTATGGGAAACCAGTTTCAATTATACAATTACATATATTTTTGGTGAAAATGTGCTAAAATCTAGTAATCTAGTGTGGTACAACCAGTATATGCATGTATGTACTCAGTAGAGTTGGCAGAAATACATTCAAACCTAATAGAATGGATTAAACATGTATACATGATGCTATTTCATCCATGTGGGTTGGATTGTGGTATGGGAAACCAGTTTCAATTATACAATTACATATATTTTTGGTGAAAATGTGCTAAAATCTAGTAATCTAGTGGTACAACCAGTATATGCATGTATGTACTCAGTAGAGTTGGCAGAAATACATTCAAACCTCATAGAATTGATTAAACATGTATACATGATGCTATTTCATCCATGTGGGTTGGATTGTGGTATGGGAAACCAGTTTCAATTATACAATTACATATATTTTTGGTGAAAATGTGCTAAAATCTTGTGGAACAACCAGTATATGCATGTAAGTACTCAGTAGAGTTGTTTGGAACACATCAAACCCACATAAAATGGATTAAACATGTATACATGATGCTATTTCATCCATGTGGGTTGGATTGTGGTATGGGAAACCAGTTTCAATTATACAATTACATATATTTTTGGTGAAAATGTGCTAAAATCTTGTGGAACAACCAGTATATGCATGTAAGTACTCAGTAGAGTTGTTTGGAACACATCAAACCCACATAAAATGGATTAAACATGTATACATGATGCTATTTCATACATGTGGGTTGGATTCTAGTATGGGAAACCAATTTTAATTATACAATTACATTTATTTTTGGGTAACATGTGCTAAAATCTGGTGGAACAACCAGTAAATACCTGAATTTGACTAGTATAGATGTTTATATGCTCAATGGGTTGGAATGCATTCCACCCACGTAGAATTGGTTAAACATGTAGACAGGATACTATATCATTCATGGGGGTTGGGTTGTAATATGTGAAATCACTTTCAATACTACTGTTGCATTCTTTTTTGGTGAAATGTGCTACTAACATCTGTGCTACTAACATCTGCTGGTACAACAAGTAAAAATACACGGATTTACTTAGTAGAGTTGGTTGTGTTACATCCAATTCACGTAGAATGGATTGACAATGTATACAGGATAGTAGTTCATCCATGTGGGTTGGGTTCTAGTGGGGGGAATCCCTATCAATTTCACCATTACATTGATTTTTTGTGTAAGAATGTACCAAAAGCGGATGGTAAAACCAATAAATACATGTATTTACTTAGTAAACTTGGTGGGAATACATTCAAACCACATAAAATTAATTAACCAAGAATGAATGAGGCTATTGCATCCATATGGGTTGGGTTGTAGTGTGTGGAACCACTTCTAATTTTACCATTGCCTTTTTGTTGGGGTGAAAATGTGCTATGAAGCCCATTGGCACAACCAGTAAATAGATGTGTGTGCTTAGTAGAATGGGTGGGAATATATTCAAACCACATATAATGCATTAATCAAGTACACATGGTGCAAAAAAAATAAAAATGTGGTAGGATACTACATACATGATGCTAAAATTGATATTGTGTGCTACAATACCAACTAGTAGTAAAATTGGGGTAAAACTTAGTATTTTTACCCCAAATTTGTTGGGGTAAACTTGAGCCCAAAATACAAGTTTGGGTCCTCAAATTCAGCAAAAAATCGTAAACAAGCTATGGTAATTGGGGGTATTTGGCACACGTAAGTGCACCGTTTTACACCTAAAAAATTATTGCTAAAACACTCAATACAAGTTTGGGTCGGTGAATTCAGCAAATAATCGTTAACCTGCTATGCTAATTGGGGGTAATTAGTACACGTAAGTGCTCCGTTTTACACCTAAAAAATTGTTGCTAAAATACACAATTCCCGACAAAAACCAAAGAGTAAACAAGTTGTTGAGTGATTAACTGGGGGTACTTATTACATAACTTCTATTGGATATTCTAGAATAACGGGGGTTTGGTTGACATTTAATACGAGTCTTCGTCGGTTCCTACTCGGTGACCATCCTGTTCGATAATATCGAACCGATTTTTAATTCTCGCATTTAATACGAGTCTTCATCAGTTCTTAGCCGGTGACCGTTCTTTTCGATATCATCGTGCTGCTTTCTAAGTTGCCTAATCATCAGACGATCCTGCTCTTCGGCGGGATCCCAGGGTTGGTCAGCCTCAACTGCATTTAAATTACTATTTTCCGGAACACCGGTCTTTCGAACCTGTTCCTGTTTCTTTTGCAAATCTTTTAGATACTTCTGTTTCTTTTGAAAATCTTTTAGAGCCTTCTGGTCGAATCTTCTCCCATCAAGATAGTCGTAATCACGGGGCAAACAACACTTTTGTGGACCGGACCGTGGTCTCAAATGGATTCGATCAATTGCAGTATTTACTTTACGCTTTTTATTCTTTGCGGGTTGCGATGCGGCAGCAGATTCAGGTCCAGCAAATTCAGAAGTTGCTGCAGAGTACATTACAGCAACTCCAGGTGACGTCTCTCCAACACAAGCCGCAGCCAATACTGAATTTGGGCGGTTCGGTAACTTGGCAACGCTATTTGGTACAATTGCATCACCCTGGGGGAGGGGGGAAGATACGTCTAGAAGAGACCCAGGGTGCGGTATCGCGATGGTGCTGCCTGGTGGTTTCTTTGTGGTTTCCACCACGCTAGGGTTCCCTTTAATTTGGATGGTTGTCCCAAGTAATTTATGTGGGGTCGTTCGCATAGCTTTCGGCTTACGAGTCATATAGCCCAATGTACCTTTCAAGCTAAAGCATAAAGAAGAATCACTGGAGGTCGTACTACTGTCGCCACGCGGCCGATATTTGGGTGAATCCGACTCCCCACGCGGCTGATATTTGGGTGAATCCGACTCCCGATAGTATAACTCCGCACGCAATAATTTTTGTTCATCAATACTTTTGGAACGGTGCAATTCGCAGGTTAACTCGGTGTTGGAGTACGAGGTTAAGATAAAGAAACTTGTGGCCCTATCAAAGTAAACAAAAGTATCCCCTGCTGCACCCTGGTACAACTTGGAAGCTTCAGTACCAATTTCATCGAGTTGCTCCTGGTTGACAGTTTGGGGGAGGGTAACTTTGTCCAGGTCGGAAAAGGAACTCATCGTAGCTGTTTAATTGTTTTAAATGGGATAAAAGAGACACACAAAAATACAAGAGTGAAAGGGTTAAGAACCATACTCTTGTTTGGGTGATACGCGACGCAAAATTGACAACATGCATTTCCTTATATGTTACGTACGAAAAGAACAACCACCAACCAAAGTCGTGACGATCGGCATCAACGTTCCAAGTTTTCCGTTGGATACTCCGTTACAAATTAGACACTACAAAGTTGTCATCCACCGAATCTTTCTCCTCCACAAGATTGGTATTGTACATCCACCGAGTCCGCACGATTTATGCAATCAGTATACACGAATAGGGACAGTCCGTAGCAAGGTTCCGAGTTCGCCGGTGGGTACTCCGTTATCAATGACCGTGTTGAGTGTTTATCCGCCGAGTGTGGACTGACCAATATCACGACCTGTAGGGGGCAAAATAGTTACAATGTAAATGAAGTCAAAATAGTTTGCCGTTGGAATACAAAAATACATTTATTTCATCTAGTATGTAAAAATTAAAAGTAGGTACGGCTTGGATGACCGCCTAGGTCTACTAACAAATAACTGCGACACCCAAGGTAATCAACGCCCCACCCAGGTAAAACGCATGTCGTAGTATACATTTGTGCGCCATAATGTTGCCGTTGGAATTTAGATTTTTTATTTAGACAGGAGAAAATGACACTATTTCGGTACTAACCATGACAGAAACAGAAAGACCCGGATCATTAAAAAATGGACCGTTACTTTATTCACTTAATTTACCGTTACTTGGATTTTTTTTAAAAAGAACAAATTCAAAATAAGGTGTAATATTGTGTGCTGCCACAACATCATTTTGTTCGCAGGGTATTATAAATACAATCGAGTTAACATGAATGGTAATAGACCCAGGTGTGTCGCCATAACAGACTGTGATCTACAACAAAATATCCTAGATGGGGAATTGCACATAGTCAGAACAGACCTGGGATTAATGGGTGGAGCAACAGATCTATTTTACTTCCACCCTGCTATGGCTGTAGCCCCGCACTTTGTTTGCTCATTATGTGGTGCTCTTATTCGAACATATTCTGGAGTTTACAAACATAAAAACTATTGCAAACTATATAAACAAATTTACGAAGGCATTATATCACACACCCACTTCCAAGACAAGCGGAAAACCGACCAAGGCTTGGGGATTTCGGTTTCAACTATCGATAACACAAATAAACGAAATAACCAAAGGCTCATCAACAATAGAGAGCAAACAGTTAGAAGTGTATCTACGTCCAACAACAAAAGAAGGGGGATTAGCAACCCAGCATTAGAATTAGTAGTGGACCAGGGGGAAAAACAAAAAAGGGTTGCAAAAGCACAACAAAAAACCTACAAAAAATTGAGAATGCTGACAGAATTGATTACATCGCAAGACTTCCAAGCGTTCAACCCGAAGGAGTTGGGGCAAAGAAAAACACGAAGCGGAAAAAAGAGGCAAGCAGTATATGCGTGCCTGTAATCAACTAATAATTATACATACTATAAAAAACTTTAATATAAATTTAGGAACTATCTTTAGATTAGTAGGCTATTTTTGTGGGTACGGTGATACGAAATTTGGGTGGAATGGCGTGGTTGTTTTCTCACTCGGGCTATTTTTTTTGATTAAGATCGTCGTTTTTTTTTTTGGGGGGGGTGTTTGGGTTTATCGGAAAAAATGATATCTTTGTTTGCACGGCAAGTCTCAGCTTGGCACAAACAGAACGCAATTTGCTTTTCTCGTGAAGAAGCAATCGTCCAATTTTCGTGGTAGAGATGAAATAACTCTGGCTTGCCATCGTGGCATGTATAAAGACAGTGAGCAAAGTATTGAAGAGTAAATTTGTGAGGACGGTGACGACGGATGGGGCTGAATGAAAGATTAGGTGGGACCGAAAATGGACCCGTGTCAATTCGAGTATGGACGGCGGCAGTTATATTGTATGTATAGGCTTTAAGTGATGCAAGCTCGTGTATGAGACGATTACATGCAAAGACAAGAACTCGACCATTCAACTTTGTAAACGCATCGAACAGCTTCTGCTCCATACGGAAGAGTAAATAATTTTTGGCTGGTTTTTCTTCCTTATCGTACACCAACAACTTGAATTCGTCCACGGGTTGATCTTTTTTGCAGCCCAGATGAATTACGTAGCTAGGCCCAAATACGGTTAGTGACGGGGGTGATTGGGAATGATTTGAAGGGATCGTACGGCCCTGTTGGGATGGAGAAAGTGGGATAGTGGTAGGGCCGGCGCCTGGTTGACGTATCGTCCCACTACCAATGGATAGACCCTGTAGACTTGCTTTCAGTTCCCGTATCTGGCCTTCTTGTAGAGCGTTTTGACGGTGAAATTGCATCCGTCGTTCGTACGACATATCGGTAGTATTAATAAGGGTGGTCATATCAGGAACGTGCTCCCTGCCAAACTTTTTTTTGTAGGCAATGTTAAGAAGATAGTTGTGATCTTTGGCAGAATTGTGAGTAGGACTCACTTGAAGCATTTCAGTAACGAAATATTCTGCCAAACATTGAATGGAAGTCATATTAGGAATTCTTGAAGTGGATCTAAATTTGTTCAGACGCCTGAAACTTGAATTCGTATGTGAAACGATTGACTCTACGAATGGATATACACCCATTTCTTGGATTAATCGGGAATCACCCCCCTCGAGGACCATACGCTTAATGGAGCAAGCATCCATCCGATAGAGTGCCTCACAATCGGCGGTGCTGTGACGCACATGCTCCCTCACCGTTGCATAGGTACCACCACCCAAAATGCTCCACATATAGGTACTTTTACGGGTGCTGTGATTGCCGAGATTAACTTCATCCTCAAGTTTGATAATGTTATTGTCCAGCATGCCGTTGTAAATAAAATTGTAGACTGTGACGCATTTGGATCTATAATCACGTGCGGATCGTTCTTTTAGCATTAAAGTTTTAATGGATCGATCTTCGGCCGATTCACCTGCAACAAAGATGACGGGGTCTTTTTTTATTTCCTTGTGTAAGAGGGAAGAAATTGGGAGGGGATACAGTAATTCGGTTGCTAAATCCACCGTATGTGGAACAAGCGGACCATCTTTAACGGTAGCATACCCATCTGGAACAATCTCACCATCTTTATCGGTAACATACCCATCTGAAACAGGATCGGGGTACAACCCACCTTCCATCCGAAAACACCAAACATATACAAGTAAATGTCGTAGAAAGCAGAACCAGGGATGATTATCTTTGAACTTGATACTGTAAACAGTCTTTTCTTTTTCGTTTTTTTCAAAAACACTAATCCCGATGGAATCAATACCATACTCCTGGGAATTGACACCGAATTCCATATGATTGTTGAGGGAGGCCAATGTAGTCTTCAGAACACCGCACGTTCGATTGCCTAATGTGATAGCCTGGATGAGCATGGTATACCGCATGAAATTGTCCTTAGTAAATCCAGATGCAAAAAGTACCTTCCATAATTGCTTGACTTCGGGGGGCATTAAACAATCACGTGTGGTAGCTACATGACCGGATTTCTTTTCAAGTTTGTCCATTGCTAATTTGGCAAGAATTACTTTCTCAGAGGTACATGGATCACCGTAGCCATGTATAATTCCGTGTGGAGGTGGCTGTAATAGATGAAATTTGCACATAACAAAATCAGACGCATCTTTACCTGCCTCAATCAGCAACTGGTAGGATTCGCGACAATCTGGGCATGGCGCAACATACTTGGCATTTAAGTTATGTGATCGGTGCACGATACTGATTGGCTGGAACAAATGAAGAAGACCCCCTTTGGATCGGCACGAACCCTCCGCGAGAATTGGAGTTTTAAATACATCAATCAGGGGAATAGTTTTGGACTGATCGTGGTCATAACAAAGGGGGGTAGTTGGAGCCTCCATACGGTGATACACGAACAATAAAATGGAGTGAGGATTCATGGGAGGAGGGTTTTTGGGTGGGTACTCCAGTAAAATCAACATCGATTGGTAGTCACCAATCATGGCCAAAAAATTATACAACTGCCTCATGTAACGTTCACAGTTTTGAGCTGTACTAGGACCCACATATGAACCAAACCGTTTCGAACCATGATTGGATATTTTGAGAGCTTTATCCGAGTTCTCTTGATCATTGTACTCCTCTACGTTGGAGCCTCCGGAGAGAACAAATTGTTGCGTAAATTTGCGCGTAGCCTTGGATATGATAGTAGAACTAATGTAGGAAACATATAACCCTTTGCTATCATCCAAACTTTTGATGGATTTGTCGGATAGTATAAAGTTATTCTTTAGGCACACGTCTTTCACGCCCTGAACAGCTTTGTGTAAAAATGGATCTTGAAGAGCTTTTAACGCTTTGCTGGGTGGTAAACTAAGCGAATGTTGGTACGAAGGCATCATTGTACGGACACTGGGTTTCTTAGAAACAGGCTTAATGTGCTTCTTTTTCGTCGACTGTTTCTTTGCAACCGATATCTTGGTAGTACGTGAAGCACTCCTACGTTGCAGATTTGGAGTGATTGTAGCAACAATAAGTGGACCGCGATCGGAATGATCGGCTGCTCCTCCGGTGTTGCGAAGACGGATGGGTGGAGGGGGATCAGAGGCCAGAGTGGAGGAATCCAAGACGGAGAGAGCAGTGGAAGAAGTGGCTGCGGAATTATCAAAATCCGGCGCTTTTCGATAGTTGTAACTAATATCCTCGGCAAGGGTTGTAGTTAAAACATTGTTCAAGGATGCATCCAGGATCGGTGGGGGGGTGGGTGGATTCATGGTAGGTTAAGAAAGAGATCGGTGGATGGGAGGTAAGTAGTACGATGGGGACCTGGTACAGGTAAAGGGCGGAAGGAAGTATAAACTGAAAACCGGATAGTATCAAATACAATCTAGAAATTATGAGAAGAATGGTTGTTAGGTTAAAAATGAATTGTATTACTAGGCAAATTTTGACTGTTTGTGGTAGTTTCGTGCCTTAAATTTTTTCATATTTTTTTTTTTCGTTCGGAATTTGAGGGTTCACTCCAAAATTTCAGTTGGATTGGAATGCTGAAATTTGTTTGGGGGCAAAGGTTTTTGGCGGGAATCAAAATAATATTTGGCGCGACAATGACTTTTGGTTTGGTGACGATTTGGTGAAACCAAATGACAATGCGCCATAACTCCCCGATTGCGCGGGGAAGAAAAAATGATTTTGTCTTTATTTCTTGGTTTCATGCAGGATTTAGCTTTTATCTTGTATTGTGTTGTGTTGCCTTTGAAGAGGCCAATAAATTTGTCATTCTATGTTTTCCTATGTTCGTTTTCTTTCAGTGCTGTCAAGCAACGAGGATGAAATCCTAAATAGCTTCGTTATTTTATGGTTTTATATGTTCGTTTTTTTTTAGTGCTGTCAAGTAAGGGCCGTTATGCTCGTGCGCAAATCAGTGTACTTATTTGGTGTACTTATGACTCATTTTAACCAAAAGTACATCAAATTGCCCTTGCGCGAGTATAACAGTTGGGTAAAAATTCGCTGTACTTTTTAAGGGGGTTTTGGGCTCCTCTTTTGTATTTTATTTGTGAAATTAACAACCCCCAATTTTTATCATTTTTATGTGCAGTAAGAATTGAAATGGAAAATTATTTTCCAACAACATGAAAATGGGAATGTAATGAATCGAAGCTCCACTTGTATCGGTTGGATCAATACAAATAAGGTGTCGGATTTTAGATATGAATACGGTTAATCAGGGAAAATTAGTTGGGATTGATTTGAACGGATGGGGAATTTTCTAGAGAGGTGCGAATACATAGAGAGTCGAATTTCGAAATGTCACAAGAGGTGCATAAGAGAGAAGAATTAAAAATTAGAAAATGGATTAATAGACAAAGTGCTAATACAGATGTCTCTATTACTGTTCTATTAGTCAATGCGTTAATTTTTATTGTTATTGTTACATTAAGAGAGGACCCATTACCAACGGGTATGTAGGACGCGTTTTTTTCGAAAAATCCGATCATGTGTGTCTTAGTAGAATCAACTTATTTAAATAAATAGTAGCCGCACCTCCATGCCGCTGGGTGGATCCTCATCTTCATTATTCTCCTCACATTAAATTACCATGGTTTATTTTAATTCAATTGATTGATCTGTTGTTGTTGTATGGATAGGAATACCGTACTAGTACATGTAAAAAAAACAAGATTGTTAATGGAGATGAAAAAATTAAAAAGGATGGGGACCCATACGGCAGGACAGACCAAAAAGACAGTGCAAAAAAAAAAAGTACATGAAAAAACCTCCACCCATATTTGGGTAGGTTATTTCATGTACCTGGCATTTCGATCGATGTACTTTTTTTTTAGTCATAAGTACATGAAAAAGTACACTGATTTTCGCACGAGTATAACGGCCCTAAGTGACGCCCCTATCCCCATTTTCATATATGCAATCTAATGGAATCACGAATGATGAATCATCAAGCGCATATTGTCATATTCAATCTTGTAAGTCTCGAGGTGAATGATGCTGATGTGTACCCTTAATACCGTCTCTTCAATTTCTGGAGTAGTTTTTGACGTCGTTGAGGATTATGTTACAAACATTCGATTTTCCCCCTGTAACATTACATCGTGATGGTTTACATAGTTTGCTCTTCACCTTCTTCTTCCTTTTCACAACTACAGTATAATATTGACCACCAACTATTCAGAATTCGGCAGAATGCAGTTCATTTATTCTGTCTAGTCAGTCTACTACGAAAGTACTATATAGTAATACAATACTGTAAGTGCAACAAGGACTTCTTGATTAAAAAGATCAAACTACCTGTTGTATTTAAATATCTAGCGTTATTGTCCCTAATAATAATTGTTATCGATGATCCTGCGCTACTAGTAACAGAACTTCAAAAGAAATACGATACAAGTATTCAGTGGTGCATTCACAACAAACTAATGTAAGTTAATTCTCCCATATCTTCTCTCGTCTCCAAATCGCACTAGTAGTATTTTTTTTGTAGCATAAAAATTGTAGTATATTTTCTCATGTGGTAGCAATATCGGTATGATAACAAAAAGGTACACAACGAACAATGGAAACTTTTTTTTAAAGCGAATACACTACTAAAACTAACTAACAAACTACCACAGCTTTTAGACTTGTCCAGGTCGTCGTCGTAATTCAGGGGCGAACTTTGATGCTGTTCTAGCAATATATGCCTTTAACTGTGTGTAAATTATTGAATCAATCATGATAATATTATAAAAATACAAAAAAAAGGGGAAAACAAGTTGAAATACAATGAGAAGAAATAAATCATCGATTCAATAATGATTCGCAAGACATCAAACCATTTGCAAAAAGAGGGAGAACTCAAATATATATATATATATATATATATATATATTATAAACAAAACAAAACAAAAACAAAAACTTACTGTAAATCCTTCTAAATCAGGAACAATTAATTCAACTTGCTTTCTTGGATCAGTTATAAATTTTGCTTTTGAATTTAATCTACCTTCTTTTGTTCCGCCTTTTCCTTTATAAAATCCTTTCCCAGCACGTTTTGTTGTTAATGGCATACGTTTTCTTGCTGCTTTTGAAATATATTTCGCTGATATGAAACGAATTTGCTGTTGTTGATGTTGAGGTTGAGACTGTTGTTGTTGATAAGATAGTAATGATTGACTATTAATGTTTGCCGCCAACGCCTGAAACGAATTATTGAGTAATCCTGTAGTATTCGACAGAGATGATGGTCGAAGACGAGAAAAAGATCGAGCCGCGTTCATTATTATTATTATTATTATTATTGTTGTTGTTGTTATTACTTTATGTTATGAGGGAGAGAGAAATGATAGCTTCTGTTCCACCAGACTCTTATTGTGATTTCCTTTTCTCAGATAGATGTTACGTCAGTTTTGTAGCTTTCTTATTACTTTGTATTCTAACAGAACTCGAATGCAACGAATTTTTGCTGTCGATTGCTTGAACTTTTAAATTGAAAGCTGCTATGTTTTATTTTGTCTTGTTTTCGGTCTGTTCTCGCTCGTGATAAGTACAGGAGCGTACGGTAATCTTGAATCTAATATTAAAAATAGTATTTTATCTTAAAAGTCGAAATTTGTCGTGTGCAAGTAACATCAGATGTCAAAGAAAGCATAAGAATTATTCATTCAGCACAGCCAAGATACACAAGATGACAAGGTACAGTATGCTATTTCATACCGATACACAAAGAGAGTAAAACAACGAGAGTACTATAAAGTATTTATTATCTACTAGTTTTCGGAAAGACAATATTGATACTACACTTGTGCTGCTAATAATACAGTAAGAAATTATACACGGGGAATATATTTTTTTTGCGACATCGATGGATTGATTGATTGATTCTTCCGACGTTAACGTTGACGTGTACAAAATATTCGATATAATAATATATATCGAATGAAAGAGAAAAAAAAAATGTTGACGTATAATATTTGTTCTCCATCATCATCTTTTCAATGGTGTCTATTACCAGTTAGGATAATGGTTATTATGCTAATGTTGATCCAAATGTTATCTGCGTTATCATTGCAGCAGAGATGCGACAACAACAACAACAACTTCGTTCCACGTACTATCACGACATCTCGAACGTCGTCGTCGTCGTTCGTAAAGTTGTTGACAACTACCAGTATAAGCACAAGTACCGAGCTTCGAAGTGTTTCGATAGATACAACAAGAACACACCGATTTACACAAGTTATATCAGATGTAGATGATACATTAAAAAGTAGTGGTGGTGTTAATGTTGGTGGTGTTGCATTGGGGGGAATTGATGTACAATATGGTCGTGGTGATTTTTATCCTGGTGTGGCAGAATTTATGTTACAACTATCTTTATACAAATTACTACAACAAGATTCGAATTATCCAGCAAATATTGCTATATTAACAGCACGAGCTGAAGAATTTAAAGCTGCATTAGAAATTAAAGATGGTAGTAAATTATCAATTGCATTACGTAGTGCAGGAGAAAAAGCTGGTATTGAAGGTTGGGGGGTACGTATTATTACTATGTTTGTTATAGCAATGGTTCTATCCAGTTTACAGTTTACAGTTCGAGTTGGTCGATTGGTTGACGGACAGTATCCCTCGCTCTGGCTTTCTCCATCTCTCATCATTTAAAAATGTGTATTATCCCTTCTCTTCTCTTTCCTTTTTTTTCTCGTAATTAATTGTCGGGATGATTACTTTCTATTTCTTTTCTCTTCAAAACATCACTATTTTTTTCTCAGGTTGGTCCTGTTTTGTATGGTAGCGTCGCGGAATGGATCATCCAAGATCGAAAAGGTCTACGAAAGTTTACTAACTTTGAACGATTGATGCAACAAGATCCGGCCGGTGTGATATTCCAGGTACGCGATATAACGATAATAATAACAATGATAATAACAATATGCTCATGACAATGATATTGTAGTATAAGTAGTGTGTATGATTGAGTTTGTGATGATATGAGTGTATATTGAAATGTGCAGCACTTTTTCTAGAAGAGAAGAAGAACTAACTTGACCTACTTCTATTGCATCTTTATTATTATTATTATCATTATTATTTGTCCTATTTTGATTTCTTGCTGCTGCTAAAATAGTATATTTACGTTGGAGATGTAGGAGAATTAGATCAGGAGGCTGGGGAAACTATGGTAAGAGAATATCCAGAAGTTGTCAAAGCTGTGTTTCTACATGTAGTTACAGATCAAGCAGATGTACCACCAATAATCCCGGCACCGAAATTTATTAATGGACGACCTATTGTGTTCTTTCGGACATATGTTGGTGCTGCTGTTGATGCAGTCCAACTTGGTTTGATGAATTTAGATGGCTTACAATCAGTTATCAATGCAGCAATAGAAAAGCTTTCCGATGTTCCAGAAACTTCCGACAAATGGAAAGATATACGAAAAGATCTATCGCGTGCTGAAATTTTATTTGAGACTTCTACCTAAAGAAACGATGACATCATGAATGAATGTAGATAAATGTATAGAAGGGATAAACATATTCCTGCTATAGAACTAATTGATTGTGATAGTCGAACCATAGACTTCAGAATCATTTGAAAATAGCATTATTAATACCTGTACATAATGATGTCAGTCTCGCATTTCCCCCAAATTTGGCTTCTGCAGAAAATTATACGCAAAGAACGAAAACTTCGACAATAAACTACCTCATTTTACTGGTACAAAATTCTCTATTTCATCACTAAACGATAAGGTTATGGGCTGATGCATCAATACTATTAGATTTTAGGAAATAAAATGGTACATAAATTGTATTTAATATTCGTTTGCCTACCCATTTAGATAGAGGATGCTTTCTAAAGATTATGTATCGTATTAATCATTGATATATCTACTTTACAGTGCAGTACAAGATAATTGAAATTCGAGAGGAAAAAGTCTAAGAAGATTAGCGCAAGAGTATTAGGAGCTAAGCTATGAAGCAGTTGCATATCGAGGAATGAATCGAATGAATCGGCTAGATTATTTTTATTATTTCGAAGAAATGTCCCTTTTTGTGAGTATCTCTTCGAGCACGTGATCACCCGGTGTGGCGAAAAAAATCGCATTAAGTATTGATTGCTCTCGCTCATACTTGGATAATTGTCATCATAGCGCGCGCTAAAAACTCGATGTGCTCTTTTCGAGTCACATTTTGTTTACTCAACCGACCGACCGTAAAAGAAATTATATTTCTTATTCGTGCTACGAGCGGTAGGTAGGTATTTTTGATTTTTTCTTCTCCAAGGATATGGATGCAACTTACAATCAAAACAACAAGTAGTTGTACCGAATATAACAGTAAATACCAGAGGAAATAACAATATAATCAAATTAAAAAGAAATAAACTGGAAAATATAAGTATTAACCATGAGGCTGCTGCGTCTCTTTCTTACCGCCTTACTATGGGCACCAGCTGCATCCGAATTCATTTGTACTGTTTGTAGGGATGGAAAACCGGTAGCAAACCCATCTGGATTGGTTACGACAGCCCACGGCCAAACAGCAACATGTGGAGCACTTAATGAACATATTGCCTCACTCCCCTTTGATGCATGTGAGAGTCTACAATCTATAGCAGGTAGTCCATGCGGATGCCCAGGATTTGATGCGACAATAACAACAGCTGGTAGAACTACACAAAATGATGGGGCTGACACCACGAGCTGAATACGGTTCATTTGTGTGTTCAATTTGTCCAAATGGAGAAATGGGAAACCCGAATGCATATACTCTAAGTAGTACAGGAATGCCTATTAGTTGCCAACAACTACATGATACGCGGGAAAGTATTACTTCAGAAAGTTCATGTGCCACCGTACAATCCTTTGCTGGTATTCCATGTGGTTGCGGTGATACAACTGAAATGGCTACTACTAGTTCTACAATCGATACACTGTTCGGAGGAGGAGGTACTCGTAATTCTGACTCTTTTGTGTGTTCGATATGTGGGGATGGTTGGATTGGAAATCCCACGGGACTCGTAACGAACGATCGGGGCCAACAAAGGACGTGTGCTGAACTTGAAGCCAGCAGAGGGAGCATCCCAGCAAATACTTGTTCCACATTACAAGCTTCGGCACTAGAACCATGTGCATGCGATTTCAATCAAATATCTGCTAATCCATTTGAAGAGGAATATATTAACGGAGTACCATTTGCTTGTCCAATTTGTGGTGATGGAAAAGTGATGACAAACTCGGAAGGTGTCGTACGTATACGCGAAGGCCAGCCAGAAGTATTGTGTGGTGCCTTAGAGGTCAATGCACACAAATTTTCACAAGATACATGTCCCGACATTCAATCTATCGCAAGTGAAATTTGTGGATGTGTAATCCCCGAGATCAACAATTCAGTAGTAGAAGTAATTCGACTGGTCTAGTAGGTAATTTTTCTATCGACGACGAGTTCCTCGTTGAATGCTCAGTATGTGGACACGGAGAGATGACACTACCAGAGGGAATAGTCACAACACGCCAGGGAAAATCAGCAAGATGTGATATTATTGATGAAAATCCTAAAAATGTCTCTATTACTGCTTGTGCTAACATTCAGGGTCTTTCTTTATATCCTTGTGGATGTGTTTTCCCTGAACCAGATACAGACATATTGAATACTATAGTCCCATTCAAATGTTCCATATGTAACGGAGGAGAAATTACGATTCCAGATGGAGCCGCTGCGACGCCCGAAGGTCAAGCCGCAAGATGTGATGTCCTAGAAGCGAACGCGAATACAATTCCAGAGGATGCATGCCCAACGATTCAGGCAATTGCTAATGACCATGTGGATGTACCACTCCCCCTGAAAGTAATACCACCGACGATAGTAACGCATTTGGACAGACCTCTATGGGTCAAGAAATCGACGAGTCTCTGATTTGTCATGTTTGCGGAGGACCAGCCCAGAAATTGGTATTCCTGGTAAAATGGTCGCAACATCTACCGGTATGTTCACCTGTTATAGCATTTACGGTGCAGGGTTAATAGGTGCAATTGATATGGATGAATGTGCAAATGTACAGGTCGCTGTCCAACAGGAGTGTGGCTGTTTCCTAGAATACCCGACCGCTGCCCCATCTGAACCCCCATTTGTATGTTCGGTATGTGACGATGGAAGGGTGGTCACTCGTCCTGATAGTATAATCGACGTATCAAATAACACTACATGTGCCCAATACGAAGCAGTGGCAGTGAAGGGAGGAATATCTGAAGACCAGTGTTCAGTTCTTCAGCAAGTATCTGGTGAGCCGTGCGGATGCGAAGATCCTCCTGCTATTCCTACTGCTGCTCCCACATCATATGAATGTCAGATATGTGGTATGGGACGGATGATCGGACTACCAGATGCTGAGCTTATCTTGCCTAATCTACAGAAAATGTCTTGTGGGGATGTACTAAAACGTGCTGAAGCAGGAATAATTCAAGAGTTCCAATGTGCTCAAATCCAGCCTGTTATTTCTGAATACTGTGGATGTATAAATAAGCCTTATTCGGAAGCTCCCAAGGTCGATGAATGTTCAATTTGTGGAGATGGTTTAAGAGTTACGAATCCTGACGGCGTCGTCACGATTCCTACACAACCTGATCGTACCTGTTCTGAACTCGTGGATGCTGCAGCTATCGGCAACATCAACCAGCAACAATGTTTTCTTCTTCATCCATTTGTTCAAGCTCCGTGCGAGTGTGTCAGTACTTCTTCAGATGGTGAGCCAACATATATGCCAACAGAATTTCCGACAGGTCCCACTTATAGCCCACAACCTACTGATGTCACTATGCGTGGAGATTGCTTTTCTGACTTACGTGATATCCAGATGATGGAAAGAGGAGTAGAAGATACATCAATAGCACGATTGTATATACTATGCCCAGGCAGAACATATCAAATGGGAGTTTGGACGGAAGAAGGAGAGATTAAAGACGGACAACCATTTTTGGCACTACGACCTAACGTGATATATCAATGTGGTCAGGACGGTAGCCGCACAAATAATTGCGTGCTTAAGGGAGGTGACTTTGGTCTTGCATCATACTATGAAATGATAGAAGGAATATCCGAAACTGTACCAGGTGTTGAAGTTCGAGGTCTTACGTTTGAATCTCAGAACCTGTTCTCGGTTCTATTGAAGTCAGCCGGTGATATTACATTTATTGGATGTGCATTTAAGGTAAGTTCATATGCATCCAATACATTATAAAATTAAATGATACGGGAATTCAAACAATACAATATAATCTAACATCCTATTCCATTTATGTATTCAACGTTATTTCTTAATAATAATTGTAGGGTAATAGCAACAATGCCCCTATTCTTATCCAGTGGGAGGGAGAAGAATCATCAATGGATATTCCCCCAACAACGATATCATCTACAGGGAACCAAACTTTTGAAGAATATGATGATGATGATGAAGAGTTGAAGCAAGTTGTTACTTCCAAGATTGCGTCTTCAGGGACAACATAATCGACGATTCTGCTAGCTTTCCAGGAATCATCGAGAACACCTTTAACAGTGAAGTGATTCTAACTAATTGTCTTTTTCAAGACAATGTGTACGGTAGCATCAACAACCCATCGAATGTTGGATATGCTGTTAGGAGTTTTGGCCCTTTAACAATGGAATCATCTTGCTTCATTGACAATGTTTTCCTCAAGCACGGTCCTGTCTTAGTGTACGGTGCTCAATATTCAGCAATAGACAACTACGTAGAATCCTCTCAAACGGACCTATCCTGTGAGTTTGGTGCACTCTTCAGCTCCCAGGATGACATGGCGGAAACCACTCCAATATGTGAAATGTCCGATGCCAACGTTTGTTCCTTTAGTCAAGGACCTACGTCTTCGCCTACTATTGCTCCTACTCAATCTCTTATTGAAAACGACGAGGAAGATACGGAGCAAAACAATAAAAAAACTTCCGATTCATCCTCATTCAGGATTATATCGACGACATCATGCCTTCTTTCGTTGGTTGTGTTATGTCTTTCTATGTTTCACTTATAATAGAGTTCCCCCTACTAGCTTGATCGGTACAATATACTATTTGATCAGCCAGCTGTATAATAAATTTTTATAAAAGTATAAGAGTTAAGTTATTTGTTTCACAAAAAGAAATATATATATATATATAAAGACTAATCGTCGTCATCATCATCGTCGTCGCTACTACTAGAATCCATTACCATGCTACCAAAATAATTTTTTGTTGTCTTTATTTTGCGTGACTCCCTATCGTTATCGTGATCAGAATCACTATCATCGTCATCATCATCATCATTATTACCATCACTATCTGTAGAAATCTTTGTCGTTTCAATTGCAACCAGTTTCTTCTTAATTTCATGGGTATCTTCATTGTTATCACTCCTACACTTCGCGTCATCCTCGATGTCATTGTTTTCATCCGATGGTGATTTGTTTGTTGCCGCCACCGCGGAAGTTTTTTTCCTTCTTCTTCCTCGGCTTTTCGACCATGATTTTAGCATTTAAGGCACAGTTGGCTATACTATATCGTTCACGTTCTGATTGACTTTTTGGTGTCGTACCCGTACTTTCACTTTATTCCCCTGTTTCTCTAGATATCCACCATCACGTAATTGTTTGAGTATCCACAATCTACGATTGTTAAGACTAAAATACCAAATGGAACCATCATCTCGTCGTCGGAATAATCACCGACCAACACTTGTATGGGTGGCAAATCTTGAAGATCGTTTTTCCACTTTTTATATCTTCCAATACTTGAGTTACATCCCTACCACATCCGGAGAATACTGGTCGGATTTTTGATGCTGAAACCGACATCGTGCCGGATCTACCAGGATAAAACCATTACTATCGATGGCTTCTGCTTCTGCTGCTCCTGGATTTGATTTATCTTTGTTGCTCTTCTTACTAGATTGTTTCTTTCTAGCCATTATCCGTCCAAAGAAAGTTACCTAGCCTAGCTACTGTTGACTCGTTTCTCGTTGTTTGTTAAGAAGAAGTGCCGATTTCTATGTTGATTTTATCTGTTGTTGATCAGATTATTATCGTTACATCAGATCAGTACATTGATTACGAAGTATTTTATTTATGGGAAAAACGACAATATAACATCAATTTGAAATTTAAACTTAGAGACGGGACTGGATCACGGGACTGAATTAGTAGGATATTTGATACTAGTAAAAAAACGGATTAGTCAGTGTATATGAAAACGAAACAAAAACAATATGAATTATATTTCCAAAAGGTCAAGCGTTTGCCTATTCCAATTCAATTCAATTCAATTCAATTCAATTCATAATTCAATCCTAATTTGATTCGATTCGATCCATGTGAAAAATGAACGAGATTAACAGTAATAGCGTTGGCTACGGAGAACAAGGAGAAGATGACGTGAATGATATTTCGAAAGTGTACGTTGATGATACGGTCGATTTTGGAACTACATGTACTGACTCTACTACTACTGCTACAATTGCGTCGACCAACAGCAATGATGATGATGATGATGATGATGACAACGAAGGCAACATCGATGAGGATGATAACGGAAGCTACGGCGAAGAAGGCAACAGTAACGACGAAAGCAAAAATCTACAACAGAATCCGTATCAGGATTATTTAAACACTACTGCAGACTCGACGATGATTGATAACCGACAATTGACGTACATTCCAATTCGATTGGCTTGTGGTGTTTGTGTATATTGCAGTCCTGATGTTTTGAGCAATTGTCCTATGGTCTTGAGATGTATCCAAGCTGATTTAACTCGAGCATTTAAAATACTACCTTTGTCGGTTCATAAACTAATCCGAAAAAGAACTAATCTATGGTTGAATTGGAGAGGATATGCGTACGGAAAACAAGCTAATCCGACTATACTAAGCATGTAACGACGCATCATAGTCCTGGCTGGTTAATGGAATGCGCAATTGATACTCCTCAAAAGGCGATGGGGATTGAAATTTATTCCTGTGTCGATTATCAAAAAATGCGTCTACATTGGAATGGAAGTGGACTATTAATTCATGAACTATGTCATCTTATTCATCAATGCTGTTTAAAGGATGGATTGGAGAACCAAAAGTTGAAGCTTTATATGAACGTGCGAATATTTCAGGAAAGTATGAAAAAGTTTTACGGCGAGATTGGGCTGGTAAAACAACAAACATAACAAATGGTACGAGTAATTCAAATTCTAATACAAGTAATAATTATTTCAATACGGTAGAAGAAGAAATAATAATACAACAACAACAACAAGCAATAGATCACCAACCCGCTGATTTTGATCTGGCATATGCTATGGTGACAAGAAGGAGTTCTTTGCTGAAATATCTGTAGCATTCTTGTGCAATGGATATCATGCTATGGACAAAGCCGATCCTAATGATATGAATGATTGCAATCCGCCGCTATTACATCCGGATGTTACAGAACGAGTGTTGGCGGTACAACAGGAATATAATACAAACAACAACACAAAGACTACTGTTCCTACCTCCAATGATTATCATTATTATCATCATGTTGAAAATAAGCATCACGTACAAACGATAGTAATGATTTTAAGACGGAGGGCGACGAAAAAACGTTGTCGGTGTGCTGTAGGGCACCATTACCTATAATACACCAACTAGTACGAAAAGTAAGTTTCGCCTTACAACAACGACGACGACATGATACAAATACCAACGGTTATAATAATCAATTACGAATGGTCGATGCTGTTTCCAAGAGGATGCAATAAGTATGAATTGTATAAACACTTATCATTGCAATAAGTTTTACCCTTTCACACGCGGACAACTCCAATACTATGATCCAGATCTTTTTCATGGTATTCAGAATTTATGGAGAGAGATTGCTCGGTTGGATGACACATCTGCTAGTGTACGTTTGAAGAATCGAATTCTTCGATCTCGTTGTTGTACTCCATCTCCATGTCTATAACTTCTCATATTGCATCATAGATTAAATAACTGATAAGTAACATTCTAGTAGTTAGTTTCATCTACATCAAATGATAAGGAACAATTAAAAAAAGAATATCTTCATAGTTCTTTCCAGGATTTACTATCTTATTTAGCTATTTCCTGCATTACTTTTACTCCTACTCATCTCATTAGTTTCAATTTGGTATCATGCATATTTGAACATGCTAATAGCTAGGAATTTCTATCGTTTTTCATCGTCTACGTCGATAGCATCATCATTCATCATATTGGAAGAATTGATCCAATTCAAAGACATTTTCGACACTACCTAAAAAGACTGGAGTTCTTTCATGGATTTCTGTTGGCTTGACGTCTAATATTCGTTTATGTCCAGTAGAGGCTGCACCACCTGCTTGCTCCATAATCATACCCATTGGAGCACATTCGTATAGTAGTCGTAGTTTACCCTTCGGATTCGACGTTGTACCAGGATATCCGTAGATGCCACCGTTAATAAGAATATTATGTACATCTGCTACTAACGCACCAATGTATCGTGCCGTCATTGACACACCCGTTTTACTTGTCCCCTCCTTTAATAATTTCAAATATCTTTTAATCGGTTCACTAAATCCACGATAATTGGCCTCGTTAAAACTAAAAATAGATCCCTTTCGTGGTATACGAATATCTTTCAACGTATGAAGGAATTTACCACTATCTGGATCTAATGTAAATCCATCTACACCACTTCCAAGTGTCAATACTAAGACAGTTGATGCTGAAAACAAGCAATACCCAGCCGCGACCAAAGCTCCACCATCTTGTAGGAAAGTTTGTTCGCCCACATCCGACCCTGGTTGTTTTTTGTATATACCAAAGATACTACCCACCGGTAAACTTGCATCAATATTCTTCGATCCATCTATAGGATCAAATACGGCAATGTAATCACCAACAGCAAATGCAGAATCAGTCATAACGTCCGAACAACATCTAGGTTCATCTTCTTCTTCAGATGCGACAGAGTGAATACAGGAAGATCCACCCCCACAAAATGCACGAAGCATATGCGTGTTGCATAATACATCCAATTGTTGTTGAACCTCACCCTGGATGTTGTCGTCTAAGGGTAGACCATCCGCACCCATAGCGGCGCCAAACAAATCATCAGTTTGTGCTCGTTGAACGATCCGATTAATTTCTTTGCATGATCCCGCAACAGATTTAAGAACAGGTTCTAATTCACGTAATTCAGTATGCCTCCAACATTCTATTTCAAGATACCGTTCAAATGTTTTAAGATTCTTCTTTGTACTTGCTACATGCAATTGCGTCGTACTCGTACTCGTACTCCTCGCCAATGATGGTTCTTTTGTGTTATAATGGTTGGATTGAAATGCTGACGCAATACTTGTAGTCAGAATCCATACCGATACAATAGATGTGAAATATAAGCAGGATGAAGTCATCATGGGTCCTTGTATACTAGTATGATCTCACTAATATCCAAGAGATAATAGTGCACGTATTGATTATTTTTGATTTTCAATAATAATGATGTTTTTGATGGTTAAATGTGTCTGCTGTCTGTCCTCTGCTAAAACAATATCCGTCGAATGAAACAATTTAAAATCAGTCTTTCGTTCGTTTCGCAGAAAAAGTTGTTTTTCGTCCATACGTCAACCCCCAATTAAAATTAATGCTATTCATGATTGTTAGTACGAAAGTCACTGAACAATTCTTTAATAAATAGATTATGGTGTGATTCTTTGAGGTCATCACAGCTGCAATAGGCTGGAGTGAAGATTTGTGGTGGTTATTTAGTAGAGATAGTGAGAGGAGACTCATACTGTGTTGTATGCATTTTCTACTATTAGTAGGAGGACTTTTTATCCTTTTGCTATAATACTGGACCAGACCAAATCCTACATTTCTCACAAGACTGTATGTTGTAATAGCATATTTTGGAATACAAGCGTGAAAAAAATTGGCCCAGTCATTTTAATCTCATGCTAAGTTCGCTGTGCAGAAACTATGATGTGTTCGGAAATCATGGTAATGAAAAATGCGCATAGTAAGTTTTTTACTTACTTAAATTATCACGTCGTTGATTAATCTAGGTGGAAGGGGCAACAATAAATCTATTCGAAACATATACCAAAATAGAACTATTCCAACCACATATATCGGTAAAATGATCATCCTGTATTGGAAAAGAAGATGATGCTTGTTATTGACAAAGCTCAGATCTGGCAATCCCATCCAATTGCAGTAGGAATGACTGAACGTAACAGCTATGATAGATCCAGATCGAATGAAAGCATATGAAACATAACTTCCAAATAGTGATGTGTAGAGAAACTGAAAGATCGTAATAAGTACCACCGATGACACTCTTTCTCCCTTGGATATTCTTGTCATGGCATGATGGACATGAGCGATACCGAAAAAGAGAGGAGCTATGAGTGACACCTTCAACGTGGACATACCAGAAGCAAGTAGGGGAGGTACCATACAGCCTCGGAAGACGATTTCTTCAGTTAATGGGGCTACAATATAATTCCGCATTACAATCCAGAATTTTTCTTTGCTATCGGGTACAATAGAAAACAATACCATCGAATCATATCGAATGTATTAGCTTCTCCGAAGGATCGTTTGCGAATTTTGTAGAGTCGAAAGAAGCTCGCAAAGCTTGAACCAACGAATAAAACGAAGGTGTGTAATAAAACACCAAACATGCTTAAGAAATGATGATGATGATTTTGGAACCGAAAAAATATGATTTTCGATATTGAAAATACGGTCCGATTATGTAGATTGGTCTCATTACTTTTTGTGTAGTTATCTGACGAGGATTCGTCGTCAAAGTCTTCTTTGGCGGCACAAAATAGATACGGATAACTCCAAATGGCACCAGCGCATACGATAAGGCAAGAAAGAGATCGAAATTGGATTTGTGTAGGATGATCTCTGGGTAATGATCGAATTGAGGATGGTACGAAAACGTAAAGAGATCCGACATATGCAATAGAAATTATGGTACAATATAATATTGCTGTCTTCACGTCACATTCCAGGTGACGGCACGGTTCAATGATCCCACGAGAACTGATCGTCATGTTGTCCCACAAGTCTTTTTCTTAATTTCGTCTATTTGTAGTTGTAATCTGAAGATTCGAGGAAAAAGTATTAATGATTGTATTGTTCGTTTATTTTCATAGTTTGAAGTTACATTTTCATAATATTTCATGAATAATAAAACATTCTTGTTATTATTTAAATTTCGAAATTTATGTTCTGTATTTATTTTATTTCAGGGCCGTTTCTTCGAGTTATATGGCGGGACTTGACTTGCGTGAATGAGGAAAAATGAAAAGTCGTGAAGCGATCGTCGAACGTGCGTGCATATTATTTTGCTTTTGTTGGTTGATGGTTGATGTATGTGCCGATACAAAAGTGACAAAGAGTTAAAAGAGAAGAACGCTGAACGATTTGAACAAAACGATGGCGGTTTTACTGATGAAATCGACCTGCTTGAATAGCAACAAACAACCGCTGCTACTTCTTCGACAATGCCATCGTCTTGAACTGAAACGATCATCATCTTTTCTTGGTGTTGTTTTTGCAGATAATTCGACTAAACACATACATCGACAACAACACCGTAATTGCTGTACAAGAAGTAGTAGTACGAAAACTCTGTCTTATTCGTACCCATCACCGTTACGTATCGGTGACTCCTCTCCTTTTCGTATACCCCTGCCATATCATCATCAAAGTAGGCGATGTTTTTCGTGGTGGAATCCCTTCTCTAAAAGTGGTACTCGTGACACGGGCGCCATAATGAGTTCGGCTAGAACCAAATCTGAAAGCGAAGCAGAAAATCCTCGAAAGATTCAGGAACGTAAAGATTTAACGTTGTTGATGTTGGCTACAGAATTTCGTAATATTGCGGCAGAAGAAGATCGAAAACGAAAAGAAGAAGACGAAAAGCAACAACACACTTCTGGCGATGTTTATCTAGAAAATAGGGAGAAGATGATTGATATGGCTTTTGATCGACTGGTTGAAATTGAGATCGATAATAAAAGCACGATGCAATTGAGGTATTCATTGCAAACATTGTTGGAGGAACAAGTTGAGGAATATTCTAGCTTATTTGGATCTATCGACGAGGAATTGCTCTTGTTGGAACAGGTACCGTCAACGGCGGCTGATGATTTGGCGGGTGCAAATAGCACTACCAGTCAAATCGACTCGTACCTAGAAGAAATATTACGATTGGAATTGGAACGAACCATTGACGATTTGTCCAACACAAAACGAAGTAAGGCCCCAAAGGGATCCGATCCAAAAGAATTCTTAAAACTCAAACGGGGTGCCATCGAAACGATCTTAAATTGTGAGGGGGAACAAAATAATTATGATGAGGATTCTAAGACTACTTTTACTACTGCTTCCGGCGAAAAGAACAACAACGAAAAGGAAAAGATAAGCTGGACCAAAGATGACGAATTTGGCTACCATTTATCTGTCGATGAAGAAAAGAACCGGCTCATGCGGTACTACCAAAGTATTAATTTATGTCGATCAGCCAAAATGAGAGACAATGTAGGATACAGCGTCATAGCTCTCCGGTCGTCCATCCCCGGTGCTGGTCGCGGTGTGTACGTAGATGGATATGCTCGAGCTGGATCGATATTGGCTTTTCAACCGGGAAAAGTGTGGGCCAAGGAAAATCTAGTGAATCTTTCAATAGACGAGGAACGTGACTTAGAACGAAACGATACATACCAAATGTCCCTCCGACCCGATGATTACATGGTCGATTCGAGAAGCTCTCCCTACACAGTTCTTACTGATGAAAATAGCAATCTTATGGCCCTAGGTCATATCGTCAATCATCCCACTCCATCAAATGGACCCAATTGCCGTTCGGCAATGTTTAACTTTACACAGAAAATGGAAATAGATTCTTCAACTACTCTCAAACGTTATATACCAAATACGTACGCTCGACCGAGGAATAAAACTTTAATGGATAGTTTATGGGATCGTGACGTTATCGAAATGCATTCATTGGTTCTAGTAGCCACACGAGATATTTGTAATGAAGAAATATTTTACGATTATCGTTTAGCATCTAGTCATTTACCACAGTGGTACGATCCAGTGAACGATACATCATTTGTTGCCGATCCTACCGACATAGACAAGTATGAATCAGACGACGAAGCAGATGACGATAATGAGCAAGAAAAGAAAACAATAAATACAAGTGATAACTAAAAACAGCTAGTTACTACTATTTATTGACATACTGTAGAGAAATAGCAATAGCAATAGTACAATACCATCACGAATCATTGTTGATACACTATGCATGATCGTTCGTCACTGGATACTCATATTTGAGAAAACGGTACAGTAATTTCCAAGTTATGTATGAACATCTCGTTGCCACTTCTTATTCGATTACTTCGTATATTTTACTCATCATTCGTCATCAATCGATAGATGAATATTCAATATTGGATGGTCGTATGTCCCCTCTACTAAATGCACAGCTAACATAACGGGATACATGTTGTACTGTACAACATACAATATCATTTTCAGCATGCAATAATTGCCTTTTCATCGCGGATAGGAGGGAATCTATAATTCGAGGTAATAACATACGCCTTTTCATCGCGGATAGGAGGGAATCTATAATTCGACCACTGTCGTTGTGACAAAGCAGCATAGCAGATCCGACGATTAAAGCGTTTCGACATCACCACCGAACTGAAACAATTTAACAGAACTAGCTGTACTCACTACTACTATACGTAACTCTTGTACTACAGCCGTTGTTATGTGCGACTACCGTGCTTAAATTTAAGAATACTATGATAAAAGCAAGAATCAATGACATTAATTCGACGAAAAATGGAATGCGATGCGAATTACGTACAGTAATGCATACTAGTATCTCCCGTCTTTTTACTCAGCGAATACATGCTGCCTTTTCATGAAACATACACATACAACATTACTACCAGTAGTACTGTACACCTTTTAGCTACAACAGCAAACGGAAGCAATATGAGCTCAAGTGACATGGTTGCGTGCGGGATTTATGTTCGTGGTAGCATACCACTCTTTAGATTTTTTGACACTTTGTTGACACAATAAATAACATTCCCATTCATTTTTGATTCAAAGTCAAAACGACAAACCCAAACTAAGAAAAAGCAAAACATCTGGAACCAGAACCATTTCACCATGACCGACGTCGAATTTAATGATGAGAATTTCCCTTCTGCCAATGCCGATACTGACTGCAAATACAGTAAGGACGGGTGGACCCAATGGTTCTTCGGTAACTCGCGCTGGTCCATGTACTCTGCCAATGCTCTTTTCTCCGTCTTGGGTGTGAATACTTTTTTGAGCCTTATGTGCCTAAACGCGTCATTTTCTTTTTTGGCATGCAATACTTTTGCCAGTATTCTTTCCGTGGTAAATTGCTGTTTATAATGTTTCGGTTGGCCGCAATCAATAATTGAAGTCTTTTTTTCATTTTTCTTCTTCGTTTATTGTTTTCTGAAAGCAAAAACGCAAAAGAAATTTGTAGTCTTTGGTTCAGTTCTCTAGTTCGAGCTGCCCTCTCTCACCTTTAGTTCCATCATGCAAAATGTTCCAAATTTCAGAATTCCGCATTTTCTATCTTGAGTTACAACTCTTTCATGTCTGTTGGATGCGATAGCGGTTATTTTAAGATTTGCTATGGTGACGATGATAATTAAGAAGATCGCGAACGTGGTCGAGTGTATGATCCGGTGATGAGGTTGAGGTTGAGATTCTTCTCGACACTTACGAACTATTCCAATCAGCCAAAAGAAGTCGAAATTATGGATTGTACGGCCACTCAGTCAGTCGAGCAAAGTCAAGTATGGTACGAAACTCAATTGAATGTTGACCCTTGTCCTGTACTATGTGATGCAGTGTTTATAGGTGGTTGCTGATATCTTGGTTGACATTTTCAGTTTGAATAATTCTGCCTCTTCCAAAGTTTGTGCATGGATGGAGATTATATCTTTGTGGATGCTATATATTCTTCCTGCCAAACTTGCTACGGAGCATAGTATCCTATCGTAACATGATGTGGCATTGTTATCAGAATATAATTCTTCGATGTACATGAGAGATGTACAGTTGTGTCCTTGGAGTGTCCGCCGCGAAACGCTAATATATATGTATTAGTCAAACTGATATTACAAATAACGTTGTGTACGAAGTTACTGTTTACCAAAAAGACAAAAAAAAGACCCGATTACGAGAAAAGACCCATCTCTAGCTTTTATTGTTGATGAATTGTAGTAACCATAGACTAAATATACAAGTGCGTTAATCACAACCTTCTGAGTCTGAACAACCGTTGTATTGCAATAGCAACATCAATTGAGATATCTACAGGAAGAATAACCACCATCTGAAAGGAAGGTCAGTATCCAAGAAGGGTGAATAGCCTGGTAGAACAACCGCAGCAGTCTTTCAAGGGAAGTGAATAGCAACCCTCACCATATTAATAGGAGGATTAATAGCATCTATTTCACTCATTGTTTGTGGAATGTAACAGTTCTTAACTGTCAAGCTTTGGGTAGACTACAAGTTTTTCTTGTCCTGTCCCAAACTCAAGTCTCATTTTTCCTCCACTTTTTGTTGTTGCATATGCATCATTATTTCTTTTGATACTAGGGTATTAAGATGAAGGTTATCTATATTATAATTTGAAAAGATAGACATGTACCTACAGTGAAAATGTTGTAAATTTTAGTGATTACTTTATTATTATTTTCATCTTGTTTTGCTTTACGTCACAGTGGACGGGCTGGGCGACGCAGCCAATGTATCTTTTTGGTCCCCTACGTAAAATGCATGTTTATTGTATTTCAATATATAGTTTAAATTGAGTGGTATTGTAGTTTATTAACGGATTGAATGTGGATGCAAGTGTCGATGTGTTTATGCCCTTAGTGTGTGTGTGTGCGTGTGAATTTGTGTGCTGATTTTGATGTTATACATCTTACAAAATCTTACATTTCCTCTTGCATGTAGCAGGACAGAAGAATCTTACTTTCTTTAATTTACCAGTAACTTTATCATTGGTACCTTTGACATCCTTTTTACATCTCTTGACGGGTTTTACAGCAACATATGAATCACATGTAAACTTCTGCCTGCCTTGAAACCGGAATGTCTTCAAATTCTCACACTTACCACGCGGAGTCTTGCATTTCTTCTTGCATGTACCAGGACAAAATTCTCTAACTTTCTTACCACCAGATTGAGGTTGTATCTTTGTACATCTCTTGATTGGTTTGACAGCGACATATGAATCACATGTTCTTGATGAATCGCCTTCGAATCTAAAGTCAAGATCATTTGAACAGTCAATGGTGGGTACAGGACTAGGCAAAAGACTTGAACCAGTACTAGGTTCAGAACTAGATACCAAACTTGGAACAGTACTTGGATTGCTACTTGGATCCACACTAGGAGCAGAACTTAGTACAACATTTTGTGATTGACTAGGCTTAGAGCTTGGACCAGAACTTCGACCAACACTAGGAACACCACTGGGCAAAGAACTTGGTTCGAAACTTCGAACAGTACTCGGTATACTACTTGGATCCAGACTAGGGGCAAAACTAGGTACATTACTTGGTGCTTGACTTGGCTTAAACCTGGGACCAGAACTTGGACCAGCACTAGGTAATGAACTTGGTGCGAAACTTGGTTCAACACTAGGAGCAGAACTAGGTACATCACTTGGTGATTGACTAGGCTTAATGCTTGGACCAGCACTAGGAACACCACTAGGGAAAGAACTTGGTTCGAAACTTGGAACAGTACTCGGTATACTACTTGGATCAGCACTAGGGGCAAAACTAGGTACATTACTTGGTGCTTGACTTGGCTTAAAGCTGGGACCAGAACTTGGACTAGCACTAGGTAATGAACTTGGTGCGAAACTTGGTTCAACACTAGGAGCAGAACTAGGTACACCACTTGATGATTGACTAGGCTTAAAGCTTGGACCAGCACTAGGAACACCACTGGGCAAAGAACTTGGTTCGAAACTTGGAACAGCACTCGGTACACTACTTGGATCCAGACTAGGGGCAAAACTAGGCACATCACTTGCTGATTGACTAGGCTTAAAGCTTGGACCAGAGCTTGGACGCGCACTAGGTAAAGGACTTGGTGCAAAACTTGGTTCAACACTAGGAGCAGAACTAGGTACATCACTTGGTGTACCACTTGGTGTACCACTTGGTGTACCACTTGGTGTAATACTCGGTGTACCACTTGGTGTACCACTCGGTGTACCACTTGGTGTACCACTCGGGGACCACTTGGTGTACCACTCGGTGTACCACTTGGTGTACTACTTGGTGTACCACTTGGTGTACTACTTGGTGTACCACTCGGTGTACCACTTGGTGTACCACTTGGTGTATCACTAGGTGTACTAGACGGCTCAAGACCAGGAGCAAAGCATCCTTGTGTATAGGTTTGACACCATGGTCCAATGGTTGCATTTGGATTACCTATACCATTAGGACAACCAGTGTTTTCAAACATAGAAAATGTATCCACAGTATCTGAAGTTTTTCTAGCCCACGTGGAAAGACATTGATTGAAATCACTTGCACCGGAAAACATTCCAAACATATCCTCCACCTGAGAGACATTCCATGAGTCAATTGGTTGGTTGAAATTAGTGGCATAGGAAAACATTCCAAACATATTATACACCTGAGAGACATTCCATGAGTCAATTGGTTGGTTGAAATTAGTGGCACTTTTAAACATGAATAACATATTTTCCACCTGAGAGACATTCCATGAGTCAATTGGTTGGTTGAAATTAGTGGCACTGTCAAACATGAAAAACGTATTCTCCACCTGAGAGACATCCCAAGAGTCAATAGGTTGGTTGAAAGAAATTGCCTTAAAAAACATACCAATCATTGATGTAACCTGTCCAACATTCCAACACTTTAATGGAGCATTATAAGTATTCTCCTCAAACGCATTTACCATATCAGTAATGCCCGCCGTATTCCAGCAACTAATTTTACCATAATCTGATGGACAATCTCCATCTTCCTTTGTACATTGATAAATTAGATCTTTGAAGGATTTATCATCAGTAACAAAAGTAGAAACGTCTGGACGTTCACCAGGGCATGCAAAAGTACAATCCAAAGAATCAAGTTGACGGTGATGTTGATCATAGTGTGGGTGGTAATGATAGTAGGAATCAGTTATTTCCTCCTCCTTGTGAAAGTTTTCTTTATTCAAAGAGATTTTCCTCTCCATTAAAGAATCATCACCAGAAGTAGCAGTAGCAGTAGCAGTAGCAGTAGGAGAAATATTGCATTCCTCCAATGATTTTCCTTCCTGATGTTGTTGATGGTTTACTAGATGACGAATCATTTCCTTCTTCTGCATGATATCACCTCTACCATCAGCAAGCTCTACATCATTTGCTTTGTTAGGACGACCATCATTGCTATTTTGAATTTTTAATGGCTCAAGATGGTTCTTTTTGCTCCTGTATTTGACTTCGAGTGATTCTTCAAGGATCGATGCTGTTATTTTATGTATGACAGAGTCATGGGATTCTTCCATAGCCATTGTGACCAAAGTCTTCGAAAGGCTTGGAAGAAATGAAATTAACGCAGAGGAAAATCTCATTGTTGGTTGGGAGATTTCTGATATATTATGTTCTTCTTCTTCTTCTTTTTGTGAAATTGAAATTATGTGCTTTACATGTCTCTTGTTTTTCTGATCTGAATTAATTTACAAAAAGGAATAATGATTACGCAAACATCCTACATTACTTTTGCTAGCCAGTAAAGTTGTACATGTAGTGTTCTTGTTCCTTCGTTCTTTGGAGATTCGGAGATATCCCGGTTGTTCTTTTGTTCATCCTATTCGAAATATGTACAGTACGTAGAAATCGCTCGTGGCTTCGACTTCGTTCTATTTATTTACCAGAGTGAGTGACTTATTTATAAGCGACTGAGGTGGGATTTTGGGGTTAAGTGAGGTGCAGTTTTTGTCCGTCAAGTTACAGTAAAAAAATTATCAAAGGCTTCGACAAGCTGGCAGCTTTTTTAAATACTCCGTAATTCCAATCGCGTGTAAATAATGAAATAATCGACGTGTGTTGAGAAATGCAAGTGCAAATAACAAGGATTGAATAATCAACTTTACTATCAACCATGGGTTGATTATTTACTATGAAATCCACCATCCAGCGCGGGTGGGTAGTATTTTTTTGCACGGCCTATTACACACCGGTTGAATTTTTTATATGTGCGTTGTATGAGTAAACTTTATGCTTTATGTAAAAGTTCAAAAATTGTCGCGCGCAATTATTGACCGTTCATTTAAATAATATAATAAACATAATTTCAAATAAATATACACCATGATCAAAAATCAAACTGCTACGACGATGAAATTTGAACTTCGAAACGACGACGAGGACGATAAACTCTCGACTAGACACTTTTCTCTTTTCGCATCAATAGAAAATTTGGATAGAGGTATCTACTTTGATTTTGTCTTAGTTGCGAGAAAGAAAGACGATTGAACAAAATTACAAAATTCTGTTTCCATATTGAATATAATGACAGCGTCAACGGCTGCCAATAGTTGTACCAGAGATGATGATTGTAAGACTCGAACTACAGTTACAAATGCAAATACAGAAACGGCCAGCATTTCAATTAATACGAAAGATGCCGTTTCCGATCATACCGTATACCTAACTCTTGGTGATGGCGATTTTACGTACTCTCTTGACTTGGTAAGATATTTTACATCGTCATCATCATCATCATCATCATCATCATCTTTGTCGACAAGTATGCCGAGACAAGACCTTGAAATTAATTCTTTCTGGTATTGACTCTTTTGAAACATTAACTTCTAAATATACTGATACACCAAACATCCTTGATGAAATCAGAAAACAGCAAGAGAAAATGCCATCAATTTTGGTATCGATTCGACATGGTGTTAACGCTATTGTTCATAAAAATTCAAGTCACAACGTCGGCATCGTCGTCGATAAAACAGTTGAGGAGACGTTCAATATGTCAGCAGCCGATCATGTACTTTTCAGCATCCACATTTGGGTACAGAAAATTGTTCCTTACATAAAAGATTTTTAGCTCACTTATTCCATTCTGCAACGAATCATTGGATGAAAAGAAATGGTGGAATCTTCCATCTAACCTTAGTGGAAGGACAGTACGATCGATGGGAATGCCAGGAACAGGCTAAACGTCATGGCTTGATTTTGCTTCACCAGCACCTTTTACTCCTCCACCGATTTCACATCATTCAAAAAAGAACGACGACATACTGGATAGCAACTCAACAATGGCAATGTGGATTTAAATTGCAATAGATACCATTATCGACGCCATCAAACAGGAAAATCATTCGCATCTCGTAGACCTAAAAGTACGAGTACTACCTATACCTTTGGTAGAACTACCGATAAAAGCATGTATGTAGCAACTGCTCTTCCTTGGCAGCAATCAGAATGTTCTTCATCTACGAATGCTGCTGGTGAAACAGTAGTAACAAAGCCATCATCATCAATAACAAAAATACAAACGACAAGTACAAGTAAAGTAAAAGTACATTATTGTGTCCTTTTTGTGGTAAGGAATTTTTAGAAGAGCGATCTAGAAAGTGTCATATACATGACAAACATCCAAATGAGGTTCCAATCGATGATAGATCAAAGCAGCGAAGAAAGAAGAGGCAGAAGAAAGAGGAAACGTCTATATCTACACCAGGTGATGATGGTCATCCATCTATATTCTGTCCGCATTGTCAGGATAGTATATCAGCAGATGAATCTTCGCGGCGAAGGATATTTCAAAGTGCCAAGGCTTTAGAAACTCACATTCGTGCTAAGCATTCGGCTATCTATACATATATTGCACCAGATTGGAGTATAGTCAAACAGAAGGAGAAAAACAACAATGATACAGATAATCACGAGCAGACCAATAATCGTGATAACGATGATGATTCGAATGTAGCTGATAAAACTAAAGTTGAGGAATGTCATATATGTGGATTGAAACTTGTAGGTCGAAGTTCACACAGCATCTTCAAGACTTTGTACCTACAGAAGGATCAGATACATTTTCCTGTCAATTTTGCTCGAAAAATTTTAGAGAGGAAAGAGCTAAGTTGCAACATACGAATTTCTGCTCGAAACGGCCAGTATCTAGTTGAAATTTTCAGATTGATATTAAAGTAGAAAAATCTTATGGGTGAGAACAACCTTGGAAGCAATAGGGTAAATTTAACTATATTAAAGTACACTAAAATAAATCATAATCATTTTGCTATTTTTGATTCTGTTATCGTTTTCCCTATCATTCCCCCCATGAGTTACAATATAATGAGATACCCCCCCCCCCCCCCCCTAGAAACCAGTAAGTAATATTGAGAACGATTCGTACTTCGTTATACTATACTATTGTTGTTGTCGATGAGGCCGACGTTTGGTAGGATTGGTATAGGAACGTTATTGGTGTCTATATTATGTTGTTCTTGTGGTGATGGTGACGGAGCAGCAGCAGCAGCAGCAGCATTAGCGTGTGGTATCTGATAGTGATGGGGCATCCCGTTCGAACCAAGAATAACTAGTTGATTTTTACCACCACTACCGCCGATACCAACGCTGTATGCGGTCTGTTGGGATGCTGCATATGGCGCTAACAGGGAACATCGGCGTATAAAAGTGCGAAACATTAGGAATGAATTTAAAAGCGAGGCGGTATTGAAGACAATTAACAGATAACTTACAATATTGTTGTGTAAATCCTGGGAAAGGAAGTTGCATGTATGGTCCTGCAACTTGTGGATAATGCTGTTGCACCTGTTGATGCTGCCCACTATTAATAATGTGTCCATCAGCAATTCCACCCTCCATACCATATGTAGGCGGCGGCGGCTGTTGAACGTACTGTTGTTGTTGACGTTGGGATATTGGTAGTAACAGTGGGTTTTGTTGATGATAATGATACTGCTCTCGTTCCTTTTCCTCTTCCTCAAGCTTTTTAAATTCGACTTTCCACCTTGCCATGGCAATTTTATACTTCTCACGTTCAATTTTTTCTTTCTCAACATATGGTCTTCGATCGTCGTCGGGACAATTTCTCCAAAGATCGCCTAGCATTTTTGATACCTCAGTATTTTTCAATTCTGGATTCTTTGCCCTAATCTGACTTCTCCGGCCTTGTGAAAAAAATAGAAATGCAGACATTGATCGTTTTGGTGCCGAAGGATCCTTCTTGGCTCGTTTACTAGGTACTTGCCACGGCCCAGTGTATGAAGCCTTTTCTGACGCATACCGTACTTTATCCTTAGCTGCCACATCGTCCCAATAATTACGAACGTCTGCTGGAAGAGCCTTCCATTTTTGTCCCGATAGTTTTGATATTTCTGCAATTGTTGATGTATCTCCCAGTTCTTTCTTGAATTCTGCTTGTTTTGAAGTGAAGAAACATATGTAACTGCTTTTAAATCTCTTGGGAGCTTGTGGTGCCTTTCGAAGAGTTGATTTGTCTTTTTTCTTCTTCATTTTCTCTTTCAATTTTATTGATGATGCAGCAGAAGTATTATTCATGTCATCAAATTTTGTATCTATATCTGCGTCTCCTTCGACTATTAAATCGAAGGAACTGGCGTCGTCGATATTTATATCATCGACTTGATTCTATAAAACGGTATACATGAATAACCATAAGAAAACTTTAACACACAATGACAAAATTATCAATTACCAAGACACGAACAGCATACGAGTAATTATCCTATTGTACTTACCGTGTTTGCCATGGTCGAAGGAAAATGTTTGCCTTGGCCTGCTTGATACACTTGTGATACTGTATTTCGATATTTTTTAAGTTTGTGCTGTGTGAAGTTACTTTTGTGAACGTGAATGCAAATTATTTTGAAGATACCGCGAATCAATCAAAGCTAGCTAGTAGCTGTAAAAAGTTTTTTCAATAAATTACTTAATATATTTGACACGTGCCAAAACGTTACTTAAAGCGCATGACGCGTCGAAAACAAAAACTGGACAAAATATCGTCAAAAAAGAGCTAGTGGTACCAGTTAATAATATAACAGCGTAACGCGCGCAATCTGCGTAAAAAATAAGACACCAGATTTGCCAACTCTATTAAGTATCCGTTAACATGTTCCAATCAGTGTATGATATTATATACAATTACAGGTAACACATAAAGGAAGCATGCTATAGAAGGAATAATGTTTATATTTGGTATTCATGTCTGTATAGATAGCTTACTACCTTGCTTCTTTTTTGGCGTTGAATTTTTCAAAAAATGGATGAGTGACACCAAAAAATATCGCGCAACGATGCGCATTAGAATTTGAATGGAAAACTACCTTATCCCATCATCATGACGATGGGAATGTAATGAATCGAACCTCCATAGATATCGATCTGTTGAATACAAACTTACTAGACGAAATATAGATACTTATACTGCCAATAGAGACAAAAAGTTTTGAGTGGATTTGGTCATTTGGGGAAAATTCTATATTTGTCGGCGTTACACTTGCCTTTTTTTTTAAGATAAAATCATTAATTTTTTTGGTGTCACTCTTGTACACGCGCGCAGTACACTTTTCTACGTAGAGGAAAGTGCGTAAATATGAAATTAATTTCAAAAAAAGGCAAGTGTAACGTCGACAAATACACGATGATTCGTGATCTAATCTCTAACTATTGAATATAAAGAATAACAGTTTTTAATGTATTGATGAAGACTGTATATTTGGATTTCGTCTAGTTCAGTAATTATATTTAAAGAATCAACACACTATAAGGCATCCAAAGGTGTCTCTGCGCGTTACGCTGTTATATTATTTACTGGTAGTATACCAGGGGGAATATTACAAAAATCGGCTATCTAGTGTGACACATCAACTCCTCGAAAGTTCTGCAAAATTATACAAAGATAATCGTTTGTGTCATCCACCAGAAGTAGGCATACTTAGTGATATTTGAATGATAGAGTGGTCTGATATTTGCACGCCATTGACATTATGTGCATTATCCCTCTGGAATCCCTCTGGGAAGAAATCGGCGCCTTGTAGCAAGGTAAAATGCTTCGATCATCGTTCAACACCTTCATATTACCACAAAATTGATCACCACGCCATAATCCCAACTGTTGCTTCTCGCAATCTGCCGGAAATGTCCTATGTTTTTGAGGCTTATCAAGATTCCTCAGACCAGATTCTGTACAGAAATCTCTAGACTCTAAGTCGCCAGAGGCCACAACTCCAATATTGTTGTTATATCTAGATATGCCTACTTGTTGTTTCACTTTCATATCCACAGTGATATTGGGAAATGAACCAAATCCCAGATACGCCCATATTTCCTCCCTATGTGTGCTTTCTTTAAGCTTGTGTACAGATCCAACAATCAGTTTTGGTCCTAATGACAAGATATTCTTGAATATGCGTATTCTATGTAAAAACGAAGTTTAAGATAATATATATATATGTATGCTAGTAGTGTACAATCTATTTCTTATAATTTTATTGATTAGCGTGCGCAATTTTATCACTCTCTCTCTCCTCAAAGAGAAAGAATGAATTGAATTTTGCTCAAAACATGAATTTCCGACTTCTCTCTTTCTTATTATTCTACCTGCTTTCATCATTGTTATTCTTACTTATTAGGCAATAGTTAATAGGTATTCCTCTAGACTATCAGCCTCGGCTGCCTCACGTAATTTTTTTAAACATTTCGCTGCAAGTTGTGATGCACGTGTTTGACTAACACCCATTGCATCAGCACATTCTTGCACTGTATGTGTCCGTCCATCTGTTGTTAATCCGTACCGTAATCGGATTAAACGTGCCTCTCTTGGAGATAAGTTACGTACCATAGCAGCAATTATATCAGCTTGTAATTGTGTCCGTTCTGCCAAATCAGAATCAGCTTGAAAGCATTTATCCATATCCATTAATAATTGTTGACCACCACTACCACCTTTACTTCCACCACCACCACGTGTTTGCGCTTGATACTCATAATCTAAACTAAGTACCTTCTTCGCTGAATTCATTTTACTTTGAATTGTCATCACCTCTTCTACGTTCATATCTAAACGATTAGCAATATCTTGAACGGATACTCCTGATGCAAGACCTTTGTTGTTATTGTTCGTAGTACCATCCGAAAAACCACCCTTTTCTTTTATAATATCTTGATGTGCTTTAACAATTTTATTCCATTTCGTTTTTTCACGTGCCGGTAATGTAATTGATCCATCTAATATATGTGAATGACTTAATGAACCCTTAATCCAGATTGTTGCATACGTACTAAATCGTATCCCACGTGATGGATCAAATAATTCTGCTGCACGAATTAGACCTAATGAACCTTCTTGGATTAATTCTTCATATGATAATGCATCTCGTTTTTGTACATTATAATATTGTTTCTTAACAACAGCATTGACTAAACCCATATTAGCAGACACTAATAATTGTTTCGCACGTCTGTATGTTGCAACCTCACGACGTAATTGTGTTGTTGAATCAAGATTTGCTATTGTTGCCCATTCATTCTTGCTGATCGAAGATCCCTTTTCTGTTTCCATATCTGCTTTTAATTTATGCAACCATACCCCCCGTTGAATCATCTGAGCAAGTTTAATTTCTTCTTCTGGATTGACTCTTTTTGATGATGGAGCAAATTCAATTCCATGTGTTTCTCGTCGATCACCTTTATTATTAATAATCTTCGCCTTCTTCTTCTTTTCTTTTAATAACTGCTGCTGTTGTTGTTGCCGATGTCGAAATGCATTAACAGCTGGTTGTGGAAGTTGTTCAGGAATACTACTCATTGCAACCTTTTCTAGATAGGATGCATCTGTTACGTGTTTATCTAGAAATGAGTTCACGTTGGTATCATCAATTTGTTTCTGTAATGTATCATCTAAAATTTCAGATCCTGTAGATCGTTGTAATTCTTGGAAGGAATCAACTTCAAATGCAAGGGATGATAATATTTCATCATCCTCGTCATCATCATCATCATCATCATTCGTGTCGTCGTAATCATAATATGTTTGCGGCTGTTGTTGTCTTCTTCGTTTATTTTGTTTACTTCTTGCAGTTGATGATTTTTTCGGCGTTGTTGTTGTCGTCGGCGTTGTTGTTGTTGCGCCGAGGCACAGTAAGCTCGTTCTCGTACGTATTCTTGACGATAATAATATTGAAGAATTAATAGTACTAGTGTGAGCAGGTGTGTTTGTGTGTTTATTAACGACCGTCGTCATCCCCTGAACTACTAATAGAGCTGTTGCGAGTCTCACGGTGAGACAGGCAATTGCAATTGCAGGAATTGCAATTGTAGATGCACGATTGCTGCTATGGCTTTGGCCGGGTTTTAGCTTATTCATCATACTGTAGTCTTTGTGTTTTCTTTATATTGCTCTAATGCTGAGATGAAATGCTTTCTGAAAGTTTTATGCTTAAGTATACTGTTAAAGGCCGAATAGACAGTTGTTCTTAGATATGAGTGTTGGATGGTGATTGTTTTGACACCGATAAAGATTTTATACACTTCGTCAACAAACTAGACCTTGTGGCATTCTAGGCACATCATCAACTGACGCTGAGTTGTCTCTGATTACGACGAATCATGAAAATGATAGAAGAATAATACATGCAATAGTACGGAGATGTTCTTGTTGATTGTGCTGGTGAGTGAGCTGGATTTTCTTTCATGAAAATTCCAGCAGTGGCTGCTGAGAATAGAATGACAAAGCAGCAAAACGTCATCTTAATCGCGTTCTTCTAAGCGAATCAATCTTCCAGTAGTACAATTTGTAGTCGCGCGCGCTTCTGCACGTGAAATAGTATGCACGATTGACGATGAGAAGGAAGAAAACATAGTAAAAGCCCTCATACTAATTGAACGCCTAGAGAAGTACGTATTTTTCGCGCGGGATTACAATCGTAGATTTGTAAGGGTCAAATCGTGGAATTGTAGGTTTACAATCGTAGTTTTGGCCAAGACCCAAGTACGTCAGCTATACAACTGTACTTCATAGTAAGTTAGTGTGTTTTTTAAGGTCTATTTGTCTAGTTTTGTGATTAATTTAATTTACATAGCAGCTCTGTACAATTGTACTTTTTTTTATACAGCTTGGGCTTGGTCATACGAATTAATTAGTAAACTACATCCCAATTGCTGTTTCATCTGTCATTGCTGCTAGTTTTGCACTTGAGATGCTGATGTAGTGGTTCTCTCAAAGTATATTCCAATGGGTTCTACAACTATAGCAGTGGTGAAAAGGGCTCGCTTGACAATCGCTCCGCAAGTATATTAATTTTTCTCGCGCTTTTCACTCGTGATATCTAGTAGTCACCCCAACTATCATCTCCAATATATTTAGAACACAAAAGTCCAATTTTAGCCCGTCGATTAAACGACTCTAACTTCGTTGCAACACGTTTCTCGATTTCTTCGCTAACGATAACTTCCTTGCTGAAGAAGTCATTGTTCAATGTCTCCAAATGATAGGCTAAATCTTCAGGATCAGTACGTATTTCATCATCTGCAGAGGAATGCCAGCAATGTTGACGGTTGTCTTGATATTCTAAGCAGCCGCAATGATCTGGTATCCGTGATACATTCTCCTTCAAACCTCTTCTTTTGTCGAGTAGATTCGGTTGAACCTTATAGCTTTGACCGTAGATAAATTCGTTACTGCAACAACCGTTCCCCATACTATGATGACTACTCTCTCTGCGATAATACATTTGACAACCACTATTTCCATCAACATGCAGTGAGTCCTCCATCATCGTTGAGTTTAGAGGAATCTCGTTGTTTTTGTAGGTGCAGGCTTTTCTATCTACAGAGCGTCTTCGCTTATACTTTACATTCTTTGCTTGATGCTGTGGACTCTGTGCATAGGAAATAATTCTTTCGCTTTTGTCGTAGTGATGAGAGTTGCTGGGAATATTTTCAAGCTCGTAATCGCGCAAGCCCTCGTACTTATCGTAGTAGACTTTCGTTGCTTCGTTATCTTCAGCAAGGAACTTATGGTCTGTTCCTCTATTTGTATCTTCGTATTCTCGTGATTCTTCGTAAAGGCATCCGTGAAGGTCATGTGATTCGTGTGCAACAGAACCAGAATTGGTTGGTATATACTCAAGATGCTCGTGAACACAGTCCCATTTGTCATGGCGACTTCTATGCTGTTGATTCAATCCACCACAATCGAATTTCCGATCGTCACCGGCTTCGTCAAATTGCATGTCTAACTTGCAAGAAAAAGGGTCGGCAGAAGCTTTGACACTTCCGTTATGCTCATCCTGAGGTCCCATTTCGTTATTCACTTCTCTCGCTTTATTTTCTCGAACGGTTGGGATGTACTCAAGATGTTCGTGAATGCCATCATATTCGTCATGGCGACTTCTATGCCGTGGGCTCACTTCATCACTATCGAAATTCCGAATTAAACTGGCTTCGTCAAATTGCATCTCTAACTTGCTATGAAAAGGGTCGGCAAAAGCTTCGACACTTCCGTCGTGCTCATCGTTATTTGTTCGAACCAATCCGACGCAATCGAGCTCATCAGCGTAATCGTTTTCTTCGTATAATTGTCTTGAGGAAATAATTTTCCTCGGTAGAGAGTGTCTCGCTGTAGGGATTTCTCGATCCTCGTATAGATATTCATTGAAATAGGTACGATTACCCCCCTGACCTTTATCTTTACGCCGTTTAACCATTGGGCTGTGTGATGGACTTTTCTGTCCGCCATCTGTCGCTGAATAAGGTTGAGCGACCATACTTTCTTTGGCATTTAATCTTTCTACAAATAACCCCTCTTGAAGTTTCTCTGATCGTCCATGCTCGATACGAGATGCTCCAATGCTATCATACCCTTGCTTTTGAGCCAGAGAAAGAAGGTTTTTAGATATAGATTTCAAATCTTCCTTTCTAAAATATGTACGTTGGTGGTATTGATCATGTAGTGTATTCTTCTGTTCAATTCTATCTGAGCATACCAGTTTCAATGATTTCCTTGGGATTTCATTGGATCTCGATAGGCTCATCCTCGTGTGCGGATTTTCCTCTCTCATGCCGTATCTCCTCAGTTTCCGTTGAGGGACGGATTGGCTGCCCAAGAAATGGATATGCCCAGGGGTCAGATTACCACGAAAATATTCCTGAGAATTTATTCTAGATATCTTATCGTCGATGATATTGTGACTAGTAAGACTTCTTGTCCTGATTGTACTAGAATCGTCACTTATCTGCTCAATTCCATCTATATTTCCAAGTATCATGTTTGTGTCGTCATTCTTGCAAATACGTTGTTGCTCTAGTGGTATTTCATGAAAATTAGTTGTTTTCGTGCATATGATTTCCCTAAGTGGTGCGTCAGATCTTTCATTTTTAGGTCCAACTTTCTTACTTTGAGGTACGACTTTCTTACGATTATTTTTCTTTGCCATTTGGATAAGGATATTTTTTACATCATCACTAATTGCGTGTCGTTTTCCCTGTTGACAAGTTTGTTCTCGGAGACTATCCTTGTCGAAATGATCCTTCCGAGCTGGATCCTTCTTTCTCCCATCCACCTGAACAACACCGTCATGTGCCCTCGTTGCATCCAGACCAAGGAGAAAAACTCGTCGCTTCTCCTGCTCAGCTGTTCCCTGTATTTTAAGTTTTTGCTCCTCCTCTTGAAAGCGTTGAATGAGTTTTGGGTAGCACTTCTGAATTACGCACTCTTCTTCGATGGTTAAAAATTCGTATTGATCCATAGGGTTTCCTTCTGAATCGCTCATTGTTGCTTTGACCATCCATTTGACCTGACATGACGGCTTACCACCTCGTACTAAAAGCTTGTTGACCTGTATGGGTACCGGACGGTTGTGGTTCTTAGGTAGTTTGGCAGTTTTATCTCCTTTAATGTTAGTCGAGCCGGACATTTGTCCAAATAATTCTTGTCGCGCTAGGTAAGCCGATAATGACTTTTTGATAAATTCTCTACTTTCTTGAAGACTGTGTCCTCTGATAATAAAGGACGACTGGAGAAGTTTTTCGAACTGTGGCGAATTCATTTTCAGAGTACGGGCTGTTTGCCCAACAAGAAAATAGGGTACCTGATTTTCATTGGGCTCGTGGTAGGCTCTGACAGTTGACGAAGGATCAAAAGTTGATCGCATGTCGAGTGCCTTGGTGCGAAGAGATTTGCGAAATCGACCACCAGGTGATAGTTGAAAGCAAGCCTCTCCTGGTTCTGTACCGCAACCTTCACAACCATGTTTTTTGTGGCTCGTCTTTGTTCCTTGATGACCACAACAACCGCAACGAGGTCTAGAATAAGCATCCTTCCCAGAGTCATCTTTGCAGAAAGTTGTTTCCTCCCAAGAAATCAACTGTTCAAGTGATGGGGAACAGTCCCCGTCTGATTTTTTTAGTGGATTGTCCATTTGGCACTTTCGAATAAACCGAATAGCCTTGCGACATCCAATCTTCGAAAGCCCGTCGCCCGCAATATCACTTCCTGTCAAAATTGCAAAGGCAATCAAATCATTTCTAGATAGTTTGACGATATCTTGACCCTCTTTCGACTTTTGTCTAGTCTCATCGTATTCGTCAGCATCATCGTCGTCAACCACCGCACGGATGTCGCTAGCGTCATATCGAGTCACATTAGATTTCTCAAGATTCTCGATATTCAAATGTGTGTAGATTGTCTTCGCTCCGAATAATAAACAGTCCCCATCGTTTGAGATAACACCATCTACGATGTTTTTTTGGTTGAGTAAAGCACATAAGGCTTCACCTTCAGCCTTGGCACGTACGACGATCACCCCTAAAAGTTTAAGCATTTCCTCGCATCGTTGGCAAGCTGTCCAGAATGGTGCCCCACTACGGCGTTTCCGAAACTTATCTTCTCCTGGTGTTATTTCGTTATCGACGTCGTCGTCATTGTCGTCGTTCTTATTCTTGTTGCCACTAATTCCTCGACGAATTCTTCGTTTTCCCTCAATTACTACCACCAGTTTGATTCCCAAATTAAGCAATTTCAGGATCCTACAATAAACGAGTTGTAGGGAAGGATCGACGACATGATTTTGCTTCATCGCAGAAGAAGTAAGTGCCTCACAAATCCAAATGGAAAGGTCGATAGCAAGGGTTGGATGATTCTCTATAGATCGAGACTGTTTCTCCATCTCATTAACATTCCATGGAGTGGTCTTTTTCTTGAGTTGGAGATTATCTTGAAGTTCCTTTGCTCCGACTCTTCTCCCACAACCAGCTCGATCAAGAGCCTTCCAGAGCGAAGCCACAGTCATATTAATTGATGAACGGACGAAGTTGATGGAGGTGATAACCGCTATACGATGATAATGATGATGATGATGGTAATGATGATAATGATGATACTGCTGATGATGCTGATGATGTTGATGTCTTCGCACGATGACGGAATTTAAAATCACGGTCAATCAATCAATGAATGATGTATTCTTAAAAGTATACTAGTGTTGTTGAACTACCGCGAGACAAGAAGAAAAAATCATTTCTTTTTCCACGAAAAGAAAAGTTCCGCTATTGAAAACGATAATTGTAGACATTTTGACAGCAGCTAGTGTAGTAGGTAGATGCGCTTGGTAGAATTTCTACTGTTGCCGTTTTTCGTCGTTTTTTTTCTTTAACTCGATAATATTACTCTGTGGGTATGTTCGCTATTCGAATAGCTTTTGTGTCATCATCATGAAAAGAAATCTCAACTCAAACGAAACTCAAAAAAGAAAAAAATCTTTTGGAAATCGATCGCGCGACCAAATATTTTTTGTATATTTTCGTTTTTAAGTACTAATAGGTTTTAGACTATCAAATTACTTAATGAGACAAAATATCATAATTGACCACAAAAACTCCGGATAATAAACGGATTACGTACAAATTATACTGTTTATAATGGATTAAGCCTTGGAAAGGAGATCCTACTTGCTTTACGATTTACTGTACGACAAGCGACATCCAACATCATCAGTTGTTGTAACAAAACTCAATGAAGTCGGATAACATCTCTGAGACGACGTGAGGAAATAATAATAATAATAATAATATTCTGGCGTCATGACAAATAATAGCAAACCAAAACCATCAGGATCGGTACCGGCAGCATTGAATGTATATAAAAAAGTTGCTATCATTCGAGGATCCGATGATGTGTTGACGTATGAAGATACCGACGGAAATTTTAAGACAGTCGCCGATCTCCATTTAGCAGCGGTAGCAACGGTAAGTGGCTGGGTAACGATCCATTTATTCCTATGAATGTCCACCAATTTCTCATGTATTATTCGATTCTCGCGAAAACGTTGATCTAATCCAATTCAATCTAATTCATTACCATCACTGTTAACGTTAACTCTCTACTAAATAATGCAACGCCACGCACGCACGCATTTTATCGTATCGTATCGTAGACACCTCTTAATAAACCCAAACCAAACGACGAAATCCCCGTGCCGGAAATCAAATATGTGGATGCGTATGAGCGAGATATTCTTCCTGATTATGGCTGCCCGACATCTTATGTGAGGTATAATCGACTCTCCCATGAAGAATTAAGAGAATCTTTGGAATACGTTATCGATACGGAAGATGAAACATGGCTAAAGAACAGTACCAAATTTGGTGCTGCTTCTGTCGTATCACTAGATGATATAAAATACTCCAAAGAACAATCAACAGGAATCGATGAGAATACTACTGGTGGAATTCCATCAGAAGACACCAGTTCGGCATACACTAAACGAAAAGCTGCAAAACATTTACTCAAGACTACCCTCCTCCCTCTTTCTATGCTAGAGATCATGTTCGATATTTTGGAAAAGGCGACCGGATTCGAAGCGATAATTACACTCGATCAGGCCGAGTATCTCATTGTCAAAAAGTTACCACAATTCTACCATATGTATCCCGTCAGAGCTAAGGCAGGTATTGTAACGATCCGACATGTTATGACTGACGTATATTATTACTGGGTGTCGAAACGTAGTAAATTGAAACGGCCATTAATCCGACGTTTTTGGCCAGTAACATCGACGGATGATACTAATCCACATCTAGTTTTCCGACCACGTGAAAAAGAAAAATACAAACTAAGAAAGAAACGACAAAATGATATGGACGCATACATCAAATTACAACAATTGAAACAAGATTTTTCTCAAATTCGACTCCTTATGGGATTAATTCAAAGAAGAGAAGAATTAAATCGATCGCTCATCCTACTACAAAAGGAATGGTTTGATCAAAAACTTTATGACGCAATTGATACAAGTGGATTGTGTAGGGTATCGCAAGACCTGGATTGCAAATCTCTTAATGAGTTGTTAGAGGTAGAAAAATATTTTGATATTAATGAGGTGAAAAGAAAGAGGTCACGAGGAAGACCCAGTCATCAACAACAGGATGGAGATGACAGTAGTAGGGAAGGATCCCGTAGTACTACTCCAGTACCACCATCATCATCCTCATCAGCTGTGGCGTTAATGGGCTTTGGAAACACCAACACCGGTGTAACTAAGAATCTTGATCGCAATTATCCTGGTGTTGCCTCTGGTGGTCCTATCGGCGATCTTGGTTCTCCCAAAAAAGCACCAATGGTAATTGCGGGACAAAATAATGGAGAGCCCGCTCCCTCTTTCTTGCAGCCTCTCATAACACGAGAATCTTACGCTACTACGTGGGAAGGATCAGTTCCACATGTTACTACCATCATAGACGGACAACCAATGCCTACATATCGATTCCGTCATCGACCACGAGTAGGAAGAGGAGGTCGACTCTGTATCGACCGTGTTCCTTTGCCAACGGATCCAAATGTTGTACCAAATACCTATTTTAGGGCAGGCAGTAGATCGAGTATGTCCCATGAACCCAAGGAGCGTCTCTTAGACTTGTTACCGTCACCAATCGACAAGGACAAATTAAGTCGCCGCATCGAAGAAATCTGCATATCCGCACTCAAAGAGGACTATGATGCACATGCACGTCCTAATGGTCCACCAAGTACTACCGCCGCAGTGACTACCGCTACGGCTAGTCTAGAAGATGCCGATGATAATGACGGAACGAGGGAAGTTGTTGTTAAGATGAAAGATTGGTTGAATACGGACGAGCAATTATGGGGCGAAGAACGGTACGCTATCGGTCCGATTTAATCTGGCGAACTCGATACGATAAGGGATTAGATAGACGTACAGCGGTAAATAAGCACAAATAAAGATAAACGAAATAGAAAAATCACAGAAATCCACAATATTATCTTTAAACTTCACAATGTACTAGTAGTTGAAAGATTGTTTGTTCTCTATTCGCTTTGACAGTTCCGATTCAACAGCAATAATTTTATCTACATCGTTAATGACAGAGAAATGAAAGTATTCAGTTATGTTTCATAAAATTAACGTTTACATTTTTATTTTATTTTTTGGTACACTATGTATTTCCTATTGTCTAACGATGCATGTATTTACAGCAAAAATGGCTGCCAGTAGCAATTTTTTTAATATGTTGATCTTTTTTGGTGTTTTTTTCTTTCTTTTCTTTTCTTTTTTATTATTCATTGTAACAGTTGTGATATCGCAGTTGTTTCTCGTAGCAAAATATCATTTCGAGCTTAGCGTATATAAGAGGGTACAGGTCTAGTAGAGTTATAATACACATGCATTCAGGCTTAAAGGCCGCTTTGGTAAGCACCTTGACCAAAGTGAGGTGTGTATTGTTGTTGTTGTTGTTGTTGTTGTTGAATATAGCCTGCGTCAGCCCCGACGTCATAATATGCTTGGTGTTGGTCAAATTGAAGACCCCCCATATTAAGTGGATTGATTGCAAGCGCATTATTAGTATAGTCTGTAAGGTTTTGATTGGTTGTGTACATTTGATGTTGTTGCTGTTGTCGGTGCTGTTGATGATGCACTTGAACCGGGGCAGGAGCGAGATTAGGCAAGTTACCATACATCGGTGCCAAGCTGGCGACTTGATTGTGATGGTTATTGTGGTGGTGTTGATGGTTGCGACTTCGATTCTGGCTATAGAGTTCCTCTTTCGTGCCAGCAGAGTCTAGATTGAAGTTTGGAAATCGTCGGCAAATCTTAGCCATGATACGCCTGCCACCTGCAGTATTGCGTACACCCCCATTACGCTGACCATTCGGCGTCCCAGGTGTTTGTGCAGTAAGATGAGGCCTCATGGCCTCCACCAAACGCACAGCCTGTGTATGAGTTGCCACAGAAAGTGCACGCTGTACCACATAGTTTCCAAAGGGATCCATCATGAGTTCCCGGACCCGTTCAGCATCACTAAGTTCTTGCATGTAGAGCTCCTTCACTCGATCTGAGCAACGTTCCAAGCACTTCTCCATCACGTTCGAACTGAATTTTTGAATTGCCAAAATGTTCACCTTTCCAGTGACACTTTCACAAACGGCATGGACATCCTCGTCTGAACACACGTCAAGGACGTATTGAACCACGTAGTTCCCATATGCATCTTGCATGAGCTCTAATGATTTGTCTACAATACGGCAAACCAAATTGGAACGGGCGGGTCCAGGGGGAGAGTCTAAACAGCGTTGAATGACGCAACACCCGTGACGGTGACGCGCCACATCACCAACACTCTCTGCAACTGCATCAAAAACGAATTTGGAATGTTTGTGTCCTAATTTCAGAAGGATGCGTTGGATTACGTGATTTCCATGACTATCGATGCAAAGACGAGCTGCAGCCGGCGTAAGGGCTTTAGTGAGGACATCGGAGGCTGTTTCGTCGCTAGTTCCATCACCACCCTTTTCACTCTGTGATTCTGAATTTGCCTCATCCATGGTACATAGTTCAACAATCTTTTGGACACTCCGAGTTCCGTGAAGATTCAAACTAGCATTAACTAGTCGCGTACTAACGCTTTTCACAAGCATGATACGTTCTTCCGATGTAATCTTTTCTAAGATCTTCTGAAAGAGGTAATTACCAAACGGATCTACCATGGCTTCTCCCCAAAAGGGAAGACCTTCATTGAGGATAAGCGTCGCAGCCATCGGACCTTCTTCATCCAGAGCTTGCTGGACTAGACGACAACCAACTTGATCACGAGACAGCCTTCGAACCTGCCCGAGCAATGCATCGAGTGGTGGTCTTTGAGGTGTAGCGTACAATGAAGCAAGTGCCGGATCGACCGGTTGACCCAGGTACTGAGGGTCACTTTCAATACCTACTTGTCCTTGCATCGTGCTGTATTCATCATTTCCAAGCCCTCCTGGTTGTATGGTATTGCTATAGGCGGCTCCTCCATTGATATCATTGGTAGAGTTTGGGTATCCCATATTCTTGTTTTGGTGTTGAGGGTTCCGTCCCCCACCACCACCGTTGACACCTATCAGTCCATTTTGGATTCCATGTTGCTGACGAGGAGAAATAGCAACTTGTGGAGCGTGCTGCCCTTGTTGTTGCATCATCATCATTTGTGGAGCTTGTTGCATAGTTGGCATAACACCCTGCATAGCGGGCATTCCTTCCGTTCCAGGTAAGACATAAGCGAATGGTTTTCCGGGCATTTGAACCATCTGTACAGGTTGTAAAACTTGACGTCCATCAGGTGTTGGTACAGCCATGTAGAGAATTTGTGTTTGCTGTTGCTGTTGCTGCTGCTGCTGCTGTTGTTGTTGTTGTTGCTGGGGTTGGAATGAAGTATGATTCGTAGGTCCCACAGCAGTCTGAGTATGTCTATCAGCAGCGGGTGAGTTGTACTGCTGGTTGAAGTGCCCATTGTTATTATTGTATGAAGAATGAGGACGTGGGCTCGTGCTATTGTTGTTGTTGGATGTTGCTGACGGTCCTGGTGTCATCGGTTGGTACACAGGTATGTTATGGTGACCACCATGGTTATTGTTACCTTTCTCGTAAGGAGAATTGGAACGGCTTCCTGTAGTGTTGGATGCTGTCGTTCCGGTAACATTCGAAGATGGTGATCCACGTCGCTGATCCTGCTGGTGGCTCGACGGAGTACCCCCTGGAGCAGCCACACCAGTCTGGAGTACAGAAGGTTGCACTCCTCCAGCCCCTCCAAAGTTGTTCGGAAAACTCCCTGTTGACGACGAGGTACCACCAGAATTATCGGTGATAGCAGCATGGTCGCCCTCTTCCGGAATAGCAAGACCAGGAAGATTCCCAGTACTAAGTTCTTTAAAGACATCATTCCCAAGCATTTCTGACGGACTACGAGAAAGAAACAGATCGATGCTTTGCTTCCTTTCTACGTGTTCTGGAGTAGGAGGCTCTTTCAGCAGCTCTGATTGGGATGAAGGATTCCTTGCCGATTCTTCTATCCTTCTTTTCTGGAGCTACCATTCGGTCTTGCGAAACTATTACGGGATGCGTCAGGATTAGAAAATCCATCAGAAAATCCACCCCATGTATCGCTGTTACTGGGCGGGGAACAGGATTGTGATGACCCGATGTGGTAGACGCAACATTAGTACTAAATGGATTCCCTGACGCAAAGGCACTCTTATTACCAGAGGAAGAACCAATTGTTACTCCAGCTAATGCATCCCCAAGTGACCCGATTACACCGTTATCTTGTTGTTGATGTGAAGGATGTTGGCTGCTGCTACTGTAGTTGTGTCATCGAGAAGGCTAGAAGTTGGAGCTACCGCCGTGGTAGCAGGTCCTGATGATGACTCCAGACTCATCGTAATGAGAAGTCTTGAGATACTTCTATCAAAATCAATGTGTTCTAATCAATACAAGCATTTACAATCAGACTTCAAACAGCTAAGTCTTCTCCCCTGAAGACAATTTTATTGAATAATATATGCTACTGAATGGAAATAAAGTAAAATCGGTATGTGATTTAACCGCTCGTGATGCCTGAATGACGAGTGTCTTGCTTCGTTTCACGTAGAGCAAAACAAGAACGATCGATGGAGTATGATTGGTGCGGGAGCAGATGCGTGGTTTGCCGTATTGCGCGCTGGCCTTTGAGTTTCTGTATCAAGAGAGTTCTGGAAATTAAATACGATAGAGCTCGAATTGTATCTTGAATTCACGTTGTTAATCTTATCGTCTTATGAATAGGAGCTCGTGCCAAACTTCGAGAGCAACAATCGCTCACTGTGCTTTGCTGACCACGAAAAGCAAAATGCCAGACAGATGATTGATGTCTGTCACGTGTGCGTTGTTGTGTCCGGATTTTTCGGGTGTCTGTCCTTTGCTCAGTTTAAAAAAATGAATTCCTAAATTTGGCGAACCTTCAGTTACTAAAAACCAGCACGTTTATTTAACACTTCAAATTAAGGCTATAATATTTTCAGTCGGAGTTTGAAGTATGGTCGCAATTCGAGAAAACCATAAAAGAAAAAAGCTACCCACCTGGCGCTTTTATTCGACCGTTACTGTGAAGTCCAAGTTGGCATGGCATTTGAAAAAACGGTCAGTCCACACTAAAAAACCTTTATCACAAAATCGCAGCATCATTCCATTCCAATCAATCATCATCACTAACTTACAGGTTCAACCTTCCTTGCTTTTGTTTTGAAGGATACTAATACTGTACATACTATTACTTACACGTTCACCATCTTCAATCTACTGAGCAGACTTACTTCAAACTGAATGAATCGACGTCAACAGCACATTGGTAAAATAAGAACAAGCTTTACATATCGGATTAGCATTTTTTTTTTAAGGAGAACAATCGTTTTCGGCACAATTGATTACGGAAAGAAAGATGGTACGTGCGTGTTGTCAGCTAATGCATGTATCTATATTGTGTCTAAGTCAAGTATAATATGGTATCATTTTAGTACCTAGTCTAACTTTTCTCTAATTGCTGTAAATTATTTTGTTTCTGTTTCCTACTCTTACTCTGACGACGTAGACATCGATATTATTATCAACCGGAAAAAGCAAGAAGGTCGCTAGCAGAGTATTTGGACAAAATGTCTTTAATGAGATGAATACAAGTCTCAGTTACACGCCGTCTCCGGGTTCTTCAAAAAGTGCTGATAAAAAAATTCCAGGAACCTTAACAAGAATAGAGGAAGGTGAATCACAATCACCAACATCACAATCACAAACACCAACTGTCCTCTTTCAGCCAGTAGATGAGGAACATGTTTCAGATAAACGTGTTTCCTTTGCCGAAGATCAAAAAGAAAATAATAGTGATATTGGTCCTGTAAGTACAGCCACTTCTATTACGAGCAAGACTTCTTCGGCGAACTCTCTTAGAAATGCTGAGTTAAATCGTCTGCGTGCAAGTAGAAAACAATCCCCCATGCGACGGGATTTAGTAAAAAAGACCGAGGCGACCATTGACGATGTGACAAGAAGTCTCACAAGTTCAGTGTTAAAAAAGAAAGGAAGTAAAGAAAATTCTATCGGGGTAGAGTCTGTGTTCCAATCTTTGAATGCCGGTCGAGCAGCCAAGTTAAAAGTTCTTCGTGAAAAGAGTAAGGAAGCTAAATCCGTCCGGTTTCAATGGGACCAGGAAAATACTGAGGCCAAGTCTATGCAAGTGCAAGCGGACGAGCATAGACGACAAATTCGTACCATTCAGAGAAAGTTAACATCCGATCATTTTAAGAACAAAGCACGACATGATGAGTCAGAAAAGATGGATCGATATGCGAAATTTGAGAAAGAATACATGTTCAAATCAGAAGTCTTCCAAGATCACCAGCACACATTGAAGGAGGAACGAGACAGAAACAGAAAAATGTCGATCGATACCCGAGCAAAGATTCGTATTAACAAACGTGAAGGAGAAGAAGTTCTAAAGACGATAAAACTCGAAGAGGAACAAGCTATGTTCGAAGTTCGTACTGATCTCCACAGATCCCGGATGGAGTCTAAAAAGGCCAACGCCGAAAAGCGCCGTTTGAGCTTCCAATTTCGTGCCGGTGATGCCGCAAAAGTTCGGGATGTACGGTCTGATTGGCGAGAAAAAGATCTTCATGAAAAACACGTCGGTTATGAGCTGGAACGAGCAGCAGCAAAGGATGCTGATAATTACAAGAAGAAAATGAGAAAGGAGGAACAGGATGATTTCAAAGGAAGAAATCAAGAGGCTTTCGAATGTCGAAAGCGAGACAAAGATAGTGCTTACGAGGCGATGCTAGTGGAACACGAGAGCTACGAACTGAAGTGGGCAGGTGAACGTGATGCAGATGCCTACAGAAAGCAAATGAAGGAAGAAAGAAGGAAGAGCTTAGCAGGGCGCAACAAAGAAAGTGCACAACATGCGATAACAATGGAAGAGCTTCGAGCTTTAGCGAAAGAAAAGGAAGCCGAATCATATATGCTTAATTTAATGGTGAGAATGACGCCAAGGCATACCTTGCCAAATGTGCTGAAGAACGGCGAAATCGTTGCAACTTCGTGGTAAAGAGGCAAGAAAGGTCCGCCAATATGAGGAGGAAGAACATTCCAGAGCCATCGAAAATGCTCTTATAGATGGTGCTCTTCAATCTGATTGTAAGTAAAATCACTCACTTCTTGTTAAGTATGAATGATGGTATCAAACCACTGTCCGTTTTAGTCATTTCTTTCGCTCAAATAGAATTTTTCGTGAATATCGTTATTTTTAGGCCAGAAAGATGTTGAGAATTACAAAGCAGAATGCGCAGAAAGAGATAGAAAGTCGTTTCAGTTCCGAGGAAAACAAGGTCATCTGCAGCGTCTAGAAGAAGAAGAGCGACGTTTTGAACAACTGAAGAAGGACGAAGAAAATTTTAAGCTTGAACGACTGGCACAAAAGGATGTCCAAGAATATTACAAAGACTGTCGAAGACGAAAACGAAAGTCACTAGCTCTTCGAGCCAAGGAGATGCGTCAACACGTTGAATGGAAAAATAGAACTGAACAGATACAAGTAGAAGAGCGAGCCCACACTACTCATCTGAACTCATTAGACATTCAGCACATGGCACTAGCGAAAGAGCGTGAACGCGCTCGCAAAGCAATGGATGCCATGCGTGCTGCAGGCTTCAATTTCAAGGGCAATCCCTTTGGTGATCTTCTAGGGTGATTATATTATATAGGGGAATGAGACGATCATAGGGCTAAGATTGAACTTGCAGGACAGGACTTGTAGGAACTAATCTAAAATTGGGGCAAATTTCTGATGACCCACCCGAATTTTGGATATTCATTTAAAGGAATTCATAAAATAAGTCTTAACTACTTACTTAAATTACTTCCAGTCTGTTCAACAGAGTATTTGATTTGTATTGTTTGTAGCATAACTTTCACGCATTATTTATTTTTTAGCATGCATACACTAGAAAATTGATGGTCAACTATGCACTACCATCCCTATTGGCTATGGTAGCAAGCTAGGCAGCCACAGCACCTTTTGTGCCACCTCTTACCTTTAGATGTAGGTATATAAATCCACCTAAAGTGTGGGGAAGCCTGTGATGACCAATGGGGTCTAGGGAAACCAGTACTACTTTGCAATGGGTTCCTGGAACCCATTAACAGAATCAAAGGGGTTCCCCTTAGGTGGGGAATTTTGTTTACAGGTTTTATAGGTGTGGCCATGGTGAGTTGAATGCTGACTTGCTAGCCCTTTTGAGCCGAGCTAGGCAGCAAGGGGCAAAGTAGCAGCAATTAAAATGAATGGCAAGTTTGGCTAAGTTCTATAAAATGACATATACAGTACCAAATACTGTGCATAAACTTCAGTAAGACAGTGTATATTTCACTCTGCTGTATTTTTGGCACACACGCTGTAACAGCGCGAGGAAATTTATTTAACTTGTACACTTCTTGCTTAAAATTATTCCATCTTGTCATGGAAATTAGAAAAAACTGCTTACATCAATATATATCCATGACCACTGATCAACCTATCAGTCAGTTATTGACCAAGAAGTCAAAAGAATCCTGATAAAATGAGGGAAGCAAGAAAGTTAGTTTTTGGGGTTTAACTCTGTCAATTTGGAAATTTTTGTGGAGGTATGAATGAATATAGAGCTGATTTTTGACACATCATCATCAGAGGTGCTTATATTATATATAAGAGAGGAGAATATTGCAAATAAAATATAGTAGTAAACAAATTACAGCCAAAATAACAATTCATTATCAGCCAGGGGGCAGGGCTGGGCTTGTTTTTGTTCTTCTTAGTCTAGCTATTTTAGAAGGGGCCTCGCCCCATTATCAATGATGTGTACCATTCTTTTTGCCTACTGTATGTGGAGATGGAAAATTGGAGTGAAAAAGTAATTTAGTGAACTTTTTGTGCTTTGAATATCTCTACATACCACCAGCATAACCCAATTCCACAGCAGAACCCAATTCTAACACAAATTACTGTAGAAAACCTAAACATATCAAAAAGAAAGGCAAGAAGAATATACAGTCCAGTGCGCAACAGACAATCCCTACCAACCACCCCAACACAACATCAGAGAGGTCCACCAACAGAAGGATATACCACAAAGATAAGAATGATGGTATCAGTACACAGCAGAAAACAGGAAGCAGAAGCATGATTACTATCATTTCTAGTTCCTGCAGTGTGGACTCCATTCAAGGACAATGAATCCAATTACCACAGATCAGCAGAGCATGGGGATACAAATATAGATGAAGTTGACTACCACTTTCATTACTCATCTCATACCAATGTCTGGTGACTTGAATACAATCCATATTATTATAAATATGATGTATGATGAAGCACGTGTCTGTCCCAATAACATATGAAGCAACAAGGAGATATTTACAGTCCATCACTGGTAGCATATACCTTCAACAAATTTCACCAACCTAACAAATACGCATGCCACTCAAAAGTGACAGCCCTGGCACTGCACTCCAACAACCTGATAATCAACACAAACCTTTCAAGAAACACAGCGTCATCATGGCTCTGTTGTTGATAATAATAATGGGAAGGAGGATACTATACTATCATATTCTGTTCTGCTCTGATGCTATCATTACTGCTGCTTTACCCTTGGTTCTCCCACTAAAATGATTTCTCTCTATTTGGTCCATTTTTTGTGGCTAATAATTATTACAACAACCAGTTGGAGGTGTTTGTTGTATTGACTTGAATAATTTTGCACACATATCTTGCCCGCTGAGATGAGATGAGGCAGTCAATCAAAAATGGTCATTTGCATTCACTGCTACTAAGTTACTAAGTTACTTGTCTATTATTCTTCTGGCTCATATGAAAAAAAGATTGAGGCCGAATGGTGTTTTTAGTTTTTTGTCTGCTACTGTACATATAGTTCTTACTTGTACTGTACGTGCTACGTATAGTTGCACGGTACGGTAGCAGGAAACAACAGAGTTGAAAACTGCACGAGAAAACCCGCGAAAAGACACTGGCTCATGGAAACCTACCGCCGATTCACTCACAATCAATATCTCATCACACACACACACGACCAGTTACATAATTTTTATTTTGAAGACAATAAAAAGCATACCGTAGAATAGAAGCTTATCATCATCATGGACGAAGAAAACGGAATTGTCAAGTTGGTGAGTAGAGTTGAACTGTCGAGATTATATTTAATCGTGTTGAAAATGGTCGTGTCGGTCCCGGCGGCAAATAATATTTTGTTGTTTTGTTTTATTTTCGTGGGGGTGGTCTCCATGTTTCTATTAATGTTTAATCTTAAATCGATGATACAGTACGTCTTCTAACACTGGAGTTTATCTTGACTATTATTCTACTTATAATTTACAGGTTAGTAAGGAGGGTGATGTCCATGAGGTACCTATTAACGTTGCAAAAATGTCATCATTAATTTTGTCAACACTTGATGACGATGAAGAAGACGACGACGATGATGAAGAAACAAAAAAACATTTGGAAATTCCATTACCAAATGTTAAGAATGCTGTTTTAACTAAAGTTATCGAATATTGTAAACATTATACGAATGATGAGGCTATGACACAAATTCAAACACCATTAAAGTCATCCAAGATTGAAGATTTAGTCCAAACATGGTATGCAGGATTTGTAGATGTTGAACAAACATTATTATTTGAATTAGTTACTGCTGCTAATTTTATGGATATTAAACCATTGTTGGATTTAACTTGCTTGGCTGTTTCTATATCCATCAAGGGAAAGACTGCACCACAATTACGTGAAATTTTTAATATCAGTAATGATTTTAGTCAAGAAGAAGAAGCACAGGTGCGCGAAGAAAGTCAATGGTCTCAGGAAGATACACCAGCGGTACCAGCAGCAGCAGCAGCGGCGGCAGCAAATGAAGAAGAAAAGGAAGAATAAATAGACATAGGTAGTATATTGTGTCGTGTAGATAAAGAAAAGAAAATGAAATGAATGATATCGGATTATGAAAATATTGTATGGTATAGTTTTTGTGTGTCGGGAAAGCACAAGCAAAATCACAGAACTATGTTTCAGATAAATAAATGTACAATTCAAACAAAACAAAACAAAACAAAACAAAACAAAACAAAACAAATGTCATATAACGAAAACAAAGTAATATAAATATTTCATTATTAGACAAAAATGAATTGAAATGCCGTTGTTCTATTTTATATTATATATAGTACAGTTGGTTACTATCTTATATGTATAGTCTCATATATACTTATTCGAAACATATAGTTACCATACAATTGTATATCATTATCGAAAACTATTTATATTGTATTCTTTTGGTGATAATTCATTTCGTTCCACAGAAAAGCAGAGAAAGAAAACAAATGTTCCTTGCCATGCCGACCGATATCATGCTAAAACATTATTTGCCATCGTTGCTAAACATATTTTTTGCCGCTATACTGTAGTATACAATAATACCGGTAGTTAGATACATCACGACTTCACGGTGCAATAGGAAAAAAAACTTGTTTTGCTGGTCTTCATTTTAGTCCATTATAATCGGAGTGAGTCGAGTCGAGTCTTTCAACAACAATAGATTTGTTTTAGTACTGTACGTACTGTATTAATGCTCGCAATAATATCCTGAGAAAAAATCATTAAGAAGCTACGTTTCTTTTCAAATTTTAGTTGAAAAAGTATGCACAAGATATAACTAGCTATTCATAGTTATCTGTAGGTAATTCAACTATATTCAATATTGTATTTTAATAATATGTTACTTTACTGACTAAGATTACTCTAGCGTATTTTTATTTTTCAAGTAGCTGTTGTTTTTTTAAAAACCCGAATAATCCTCCAAATAGTATTCTATACTAATGTAGTCCTATTTTCATTGTCATTGTGTATTGCATGTACTATAATGGGATGACTCGGACTCGGAATCGTAGTCGACTCGACTTATAATATTCCACCTTCAGAAATTAATTAGTGAGCTCATCTCAGTCATTGTTCCACTATGTTGTTTATTGCATTCTTCTTCGTTGTCCCGTTGGTTCGATTTGTCTGGTGTCTTCTCCACCCATAGGAGTTACAACAGATCTTTTATTATTATGACCACCACTCTTACCTCCAGGTGTTGTAGTGGTGGTGGCTTTGTTATTACTATTATTGTTGTTTTTCTTTTTCTGTGTTGGACCCATCCAAAGACGACGATTACCATACAATTTCCATTCTTCTAAATCAGTTACAGCAGACGAGCCAGCATAATATAATCGTTGTTCCATTTCTGTTAATTGATTTAGATAGCCTGATACATCATCTTCATAATCACCACCAGAACCACCTGATTCTTTACCACCACCAGAACTTTGTGACCAATCAAATACTTTACGTAAACGTTCACCTGCATACGTTTGTAATAATGTTCGACGCAATGATCGTGCCTCTTCTGATACTTGTTTTAATGCTTGTGTATGACGGATCATACTATTACTACTATTCCTTCGTGGTAATTTGGCTATTGCTTTAGCAACCTCTGTAGAACTCTGTTCAATTAGATGTACTAATCTACGTCCTGATAAAAAGAATCGTTCATTCCGTTTTCTATTTTGTGTGTGCGTTGTATTGTATATCAAAAGAAGATTTAAGAAAGAATGTAAAGAGTCAGAAAAAGAGGGATCACGCGTCGAAGCAGTCACAGCAGCAAAAGCAATAAAAAAAAACACTCATACATACATATACACATACATATACGCACAAACACACACAAGCAAATAGTAACGTACCTTAGATTAGCATCACCAGGATCGGCATCATATCGTTCTCGTGCACGACGTCCATAATGGCGTGGTAATTGTAAACGAACAAAACCAAGCATTGCCCATTTTTCGACTGCCCATAATGGAATTTTAATACGACTATTTTCAGGAAGGAATGTACCAACAGTTGGTTGTTGTTCATGCTGACCCTTTTGATTCTGCTGTTGTTGATGATGGGTACCATCTGGATCTAAATCACCAAGATGAGAAAATTCAAATAATGTTGTACATGGGATCAATTCCTCTTCAGCTAAAATCCCATCGATATCGTAATAAGAATGCATTTTTTGTTTTGTTTTTGGACCTTTTTGACTTTGACTTGTAATTGTGTATATTGTTACTTTATTCTTTCTTTATCTCGTAGTTGTTAATACTCTTATATTGTGAAGTAACTTATTGTAGGAGTTGCTCTTTTGTTTTGCTTTGGCCTTCAATTATTTCGATTTTATGATTGCTTTGATGAATTGATTGATTATCCGTGGTTGCAGCAGTAACAAAAATATTGTAGATTTTATACTGCAACAAGACGTACTATCGCGGGCAGGCAGAGAAGAGAGAGCATTTATTTTTATTCGAAAACTGGCGCGAAATCTCTCAAAAACGTCGTCCCCTTTGAACTATATAATTTATTAGGGTTAGGGTTATCTGACGAGGAATATAAAAAATCACGAAAGCATGGCGCCAAAACAAGCCAAAAAGCGAGAGAAACACAAAAACAAAGATTGTTACATTGAAGATACGTGTGCATTGACATTAAGCATCAACATCATCGAACGCAAGCAAGCAAGCAATCATGTCTCATCCTACTCAGAGGTCTACAATCGTACCGCAAACGTCTCGAAAGAATGAACGAGGTAATATCCGACGTGGAGGAGACGCGACCCGGCATCCTGAATTAGGATTCAAAGGTTGTCGTACTTTATATGAAGGATTTCGTCGTGGACACAACATCAATCCACTAGGTGCATGTTTAGGATTTCGTGCAATCAGTACGAATGGACTTGCAACACCCTATATTTATAGCTCCTATACAGAAGTTTTAGCTCGGATAAATGCATTCGCTGCAGGTTTGGATACATTAAATCTTGTCCCACCTACGACTAAAGATGATGGAGAGATGATATTGGTTGGTTTATACATGAAGAATTGTATGGAATGGTTCATTGCAGAACAAGCAATATTTTGTGTTTCTGGTGCAACTGTTCCATTCTATGATACATTAGGTCCCGAATCTGTTCAATTTATCTTGAAACAAACCTCGACGAAAACAGTCGTTAGTACCCGTAAAGAATTACAACGATTATGTACCGTAAAAAAGTCTGGTCTGTGTCCCTACTTTGAAGTTGTTGTTTTGGTCGACGGTGTCACAGCACATGCGGCAAAAATTGCAAAAGAAGCAGGTCTATCCGTTATGTCGTTTGCTAAAGTGGAAGCGGGTACGTTGCTTCTTTTTGTCTCTCTCTCTCTCCTTATGTGCGCATCGATTGTCGATACAATACGATACGATACACATTTATGTTTTTCCCTGCTCGCATTTTGTTACAATCATATTCAGATTCCCCATACAAATACACTCACATTTCTTTTGATGACGCTTTAAAAAATAAAATGAAATCGTAGTGGGAGCCCATCGTATTGATACTGAGGGATTCCAACATCGCCCCCTTCTGGAAAAGATATTTTTACCTTTTGCTATACAAGCGGAACCACAGGTGATCGTAAGTTTCAACCCTTGTTACAAGTACCAATTCGATTCTTATCTTTTATCATCGTATCCATCCATTCACTTTATCATCGTTTTCGTCATCGCCATCTTCTTCTTTTCATATAGCTAAAGGAGCTTTGTTAACCCACGAGAATATGGTTTCTGCCATTGTTGGCGTTGGTGATATTTTCCCATTCGAAACAACCGACCGGCATCTTTCCTACCTACCACTAGCACACATTTTTGAGAGAATAATTATGGCACAAATTTTTATGCAAGGCGCCTCGATTGCCTTCTTTCGTGGTGATCCGTTGCTTTTGATCGAAGATTTTCAGGCGTGCCGACCAACTGTCTTAGCCGCTGCTCCTCGCGTCTTAAATAAGATTTACGACAAAATTCAAGTCGGTATTGCTGCCGCGGGTGGAATGAAAAAGAAACTGTTTGATGCTGCTGTGGCGACGAAAACTAAGAACTTATTGACGAAGGGTCAACTCACCCATGCTGTTTACGATCGTCTCATGTTTAATAAAATCAAAAAGGGACTTGGATTGGACTGTCTGCGCTCGGTGGTGAGTGGCTCCGCACCGCTATCGAAAACTGTTATGAATTTTTATCGCATTATGCTTGGTATTCCAGTTGTTGAGGGATACGGCCAAACAGAAAATGCGGCATGTTGCACTATAAGTCTTCCCGAAGACATGAACACAAGCGGACATGTTGGAATACCGAACCCAGCGGTAGAAATTGTCCTAGTCGATGTCCCCGAAATGGGATATCGTCATACTGATACCGATCACAAAGGACAGCCTTGTCAAGGTCGGGGAGAGATTTTAGCCCGAGGACCAACAGTCTTTAAGGGATATTACAAAGATCCAGTAAAAACAAAAGAAGCAGTAGACGAGGAAGGTTGGTTGCATAGTGGCGATATAGGGTTATGGACAACGGATGGAAACCTGCAAATTATCGATCGAAAGAAAAAATTTTCAAATTAAGCCAAGGAGAATATGTTGCACCAGAAAAGATCGAAAATGTGGTAATTCAATCACTCCTCATAGGCCAAGCATTGTTCATGGCGACTCATTACAGAGTGCTCTTGTAGCAGTTATTGTACCGGACGAGGATCCCACACGCACTCTACTGGAAAATTCGGAAGAGCCTGCATTAGCCAAGGCTTCATTTTCTGAAATTTGCAAAAGTGATAAATTAAAGTCTATCATCATGGCTGACCTCACAAAGTTGGGAAGAGCGAACGGATTGCTTGGCTTTGAAATTCCCAAATCTATACATTTATCAGACGAAGAATTTTCTGTAGCGAATGGGCTGTTGACTCCAACTTTTAAACTTAAAAGGCAACAGGCGCGGGACAAGTACGAAAAAGAGATAGAACGAATGTATACCGTTATGTCGAAGCCAAAGAGTAAATTGTAGAAAGTACAATTCATCTTATTTAATTACTACATAATTATAATCTATTAATTGTACATGATTTACGAAGTACTAGTTAGTAGCAATAATGAACTCAATCCGATCTACAATGCATTATCGATTTCCAATCTTGTTATTCTGCCGTGTTAGGAATCGTTTTTCCTGACAACCCGTCATTCCAGGTGGAAGCTTAACGGCATAAATGCCACCAGAGTGTGGCTCTTTTTCCGGATCAAGGCCCTCAAAAGCTGTTGTGATGAAAAGTATGTCCAAATCTATCCCACCAAAACAGCAGCATGAAGCCTCCTTTAGACAGATAAAATTGAAACAGTTTTTGTAGGTCATTTAATTTTGTTAGAATGCGCACAAACAAACAATGATGCATGTAGACATCCCTCAGAAAAAACCGATCGAATTAATAGTCGCACTATACTTCATTTCGCACTGCAGGATTATATGCACTCACCGAGGTTTCATCTGGCAAATGGACGATGAAAACCACTTCACCTGTTTTAGGATCAATCCGATCTACAAAACTAGTGCCTTCTCCTGCCCGCCAGGTAGCATTCCAGACATATCCCTGACTGTCAACAATAGACCTGTATTGTATTGTATTGTATTGTATTCATTATTTCGTTACGGAAGTTATCAATTGTTATGTTTTGGATATATCAAATTCGGAAGGAATCAACCGTAAAATTTAGTCAAAGTAAGCAATTAGTATCAAATATAATAATTGGATGGCGAGTGAGCATATCAAAGCTGAAACAAAAGTAGAGTTGATTTCATAGATAGAAGTCCTTTCCCATTATTTCATAATCATGGGATCTAGTCAGAGATAATAATACACCAGTCGATCAATATATATTGTATGTAACGTACCCATCAGGATATCCAGTACTTTTAGTGTGCATTAATTGTCCGTTATGGATTGTCCCTTCCTTCTGATCGTACGTAAATTTCCGAATGGTCCTACAGGGAGAGTCTGCAAGATACATTTCATTACCATCCAAAGACCAACAAATACTATTGGTAGTACCAATCTTATCCAATATGACTGTATGCGTAAGAGAATTGATCATGGTTGGATCATCATTATCATCATATTCACACTTGTAAACTTTCAATGGATATTCAGAATTTGCAGCACAACCTCCACAAATGAATCGTTTTCCTGTTGGATCAACACGACCATCATTCAAACGATCTGGTAGTCCAGATCGATCGACGACCTCCCCTCGACTCATTGGACCTAAAGATTTTCTATTTTCTAGATCATATAACTGAAATCCATCCTCCCATGCAACAATATAACCAGGATTATTGCCATCATCGTTGTCAAGTGAAGAAGTCAAAGGAGTCTCCAACAGTCCAAATGCACAAAGCATTTTGGGCAATTCGTAGGATTGAAGTTTATCGTTGGAAAGAAACAATTTATGGAATTTTCGTTCAAGAATGTTTGTAAAAAGTATAGCATTCTGACGATTGTCCCAGATGACACATTCTCCTAGATGACAACGACAATTTACCACCAACCGGGCTGTCGCGCTCGGAACTAGAACGTCTCCGCTTCGATTAGTAACACCAATATTTGCTGCTGGTCCATCAATGAGTCCTTTCAAGTCGATTGGATTAGGATCGCATTTCACGTCGTGCACCATGCTGATGATATTCCCCCCCCCCGGAACTAACGGTCTTGAGTCTCTCTGGCTGTGATTACGATAGTTTCTACTAGAACTATATGTCTATCGATGAAGAATTTTTGTGAGTTAACCAAAGTGGCGAAGATCGAAGATCGCATGATCGAAAATGATATGGATATCATGAATTCGTGTCAAAAGGATCGGGACTGAGAAGATTCGATTTTTGCGTTTGAGTCATGAAGGAATTGAGCGTGGCCCTGTGTGAATTAGAAATAGTTGAAAATTGAAAATAGAGCCACAAAAAATGCTTTTGGAAATTTCAATTTTACAACAGTTTTTCATACCATGACATACTGCACACAATAAGTCAAATATCAATCACAATCCCCAGATATTCATATCGATCAACAAAGGATTGCGATTGCCTCCTATCAAAATCTCTTTACGACGACCGCCGATGAGCATGATAGCGATGATGACTCCTATTACCCGAATTCTTTCCCTAATTTTAGTAGTATCCCTTGCGTCGTCGGGCGGTTGGTTTCTTCCATCGAGAGTACTCGTAACAGCTGAGTCCACGTCCACGACGGGTGGAGGAGAAGGATGTGAACGACTCCAAGATACATTGACGTATACACAAGAAGAAGCTCCCCGTGATCTTTCTAGTGTGGTATGTAACGTAAATAACACAACTATTGTCCTATTTTTTTTAATATTATTGTTTATCGCTGATTTGATTTTAAAAAAAATCGTTGATCTGCTTTTTTTTCTAATGAATCTGAATTCATCATATTATTCTTATTGTTCGTAAAATTTTATGTCTTTCCCTTTTTGCTTATCCTAATTAATTTCTGTTACCACTTCTTCTTGTTGTTTGTTCGTTTGAATGGTCGTATCATACATCACACTTATTAATATAATAAACTTAGTTTCCTGTGGTGGTAGAAAAAATCAATCGCGTATTGGATGGTGTTTTAAATGTAGAAGTTAATTGGTCGGGTGCTGAATTACATGGTCGAGTTGGTGAGCACATCATCGAATGTACCGTTACACGATTACTATCTGGTGCGAACAAAAACGACAATGGCAAGGACAATAATAATGAAACTACAACCACGGTGGACGAACATGGACGAGAAGTTACATCGCAATGCTTTCATGTTCCATTTACCATTTTAGATACAAATGAATGTAAACTTCCATTGGGTCATTCTATGAGACACGTTTGTCCTCCTCCTTCAATTTGTACAAATACCGATGGATCGTATGAATGTTCCTGTCCACGTTTATTAAATAATAATAATAATGACGATAGAAGTCCATGGGAAGTTTCATTTTCGTCATTGGACAAGACATCATGTCCATCATCACCGTCAACTATTGGGTGCTGTTCATCACTAGCCCATTCAATAGAGGGGAAACGATGCCGCGAAAAATTTCACTGTCCTGTTGATCCGTGTAGTGATAACCATGATGATTGTGCTAAATCCGCAAAATGTGTCCGTGCCGAATCTCCCAACAACATCAACAACAACAATGATCAGAAAGATTCGAAGACATCATCGAATACAGAGTTATATACCTGTGAATGTCCCGAAGGACTTATGGGAAATGGGAAATCTTGTCGACCAGGAATTGATCCACCACCACAACCAAAGGTTATGTTTGATGGAGTAACTCCAACCGCACTAACAGTGAAAAATAACTACTACTGTGGATGTAATAAACCAAGAGTTGATGCATGTAGTGGATTTCCTACGTGCCAGGGTAAGCACGAGGTTTGTACTGTTTCGGCATCGACAGGCGATAAACCTGTTTGTGACTGTAAACCAGGGTACTTCCGCCATGATAAATATGGATGTGTAGATGTCAACCCTCCCAAGTTAAAATTGCTCAACGATCCTTTGGGAGACAAAACTCTGAGATTGAAACAGGGCGACGAATATCGTGAACATATGGTAAATATAGAGGACGAAAACGCCGAAGATTACCTCCGCAATCTTAAAGTAACCTACAGTCAACCTTTACCAAAGGGCTGTAACTTGAAAGTGGGAAGTTTTCAAGTCAATTACACGGTGGCTATGCCATGGGCAACCCCACCGGACGTTACGGTTACTCGCCAGGTCATTATCGAAGATATTGACGAATGCTCCATTCGTGGGAGTAAGTTGAAAAATTTCCAACAGAACTGTCCCCAGCTTATACCGCAATGTGATACATCGGCTGGGGCCGTATGTCGTAACACGGACGGAAGCTACACATGTCAGTGTCCGGTTCAAACGACTGGGGATGGATTTCTTAAGTCGACTAAATTCGAGAGTGATTCTGCGTACCCGGTGCCTACTTCATATAAAGGTGGAACCTCCTGTGTCGATACGTCAAAGCCCGTGATTGTCGTACAAGGTCCTAATCCGAAGATATTTAGAGTGTCAGAATGTGGTGGATTGAACGGTGTCATGAGTCCGTACTCTAGGAACAATCAAAACGACGACGAAAAGGAATTACTTTCATCGAATCAACGATCATTGTATGAAATAGATATCAAAGAAATGATCCGTGCAACGGCTGGTGCTGAGCTTTGTGCGACATATGAAAACCCCAATGTCAACCCGTCTGATTGCGTTAACGCAATCGACCGTACGTACAAGGGCGATGTTGATCTTTCAGACCGTGTTACTGTAGGAGATCCGGTCCAGAAATCTCGGTCGCATTGGGTGGTACCATACGATGTCAAAGACGATGCGGGGAATCAGGCGGCGACAGTATATCGCGATGTGATGGTAGAAGAAGTGAGTTTGGCTGGGATGGAAAAGAAGCTTCGAGAGGAAGTGATCATCACAGAACAACGAAAAATGAAACGTGCTATAGACAATGCCGTTAGAGAAGAAAGAAAGAAATGGGATGCCGAAAATCGAGCGTCGAACAATCGGTCTCGTAAAAATCCTACTGATTCTAATGCCAAATCTTGTCCAGCTTGCTCTCCTTGCGTTTGTGCCGGGACTGACGTTGTCAATGCCGCTACCTGCTCTCCACACTGCAAGAACATGTCTGCAAACTGTCGTAAACTCAGCGATGAAAGCCAAGTTTATGCACTTTTATTTTGGCTTGAAGATACTTTCCCGGCAGAGCTAGTTCCCCTGTTGATCTTCGCTTTCATCCTTATCGGATCCGTATATTTTTTGAGATGGATGTGGACATCTATCTTCAATCCTAAAGCCTATACAATTACGACTACGGAAATTATGGATCCATCAATGATGAAATGGTGTTAGCGACGCATCCCGAAGCAAGACAACCAGCTCCAGTACAACGGACTGCTGATATAACAGCATATGGACGATCACCATCCCTCTCAACTACAAACAACCATTTACAAAACGGAAGTAATGGTGGTGGACATTCTTTTCGCCGGGTAGTCAATTAGGATCGCCTCCTCCCAGAAATAATCTGAACAATGCTAATGATGGGAATAATAATCCATCCACACCGGTACCGGCGGCAGGTATCCTACACCGTGATGAAAGATACGACGGAGGTTCTATGTATCAGTCGCCACCGCTCATTGCACCAAGTAAGAATGGCGAAGGTGCTAGACGGCGGAGTCCATACCGGTAAAAATGAAAAAGAAAAATATTGCTGAAAAAAAGTCGTGAAATATCAAGCTTTACTTACGCGAGCCATATCAACTATGGTTATTTAGTGTCAATCGGGGGAAATTTGACTGTCGTCTTCATTTGTTATAGGAACAGACATACTTTGATGATTCAATGATAGGTATGCTATGTTTTTGTAGTATGTGTATTCATATTTAAGTCAAAATTAGTCATGATAACTTAGACTTAATCTGAATTGAAAAAAATTATTACTACTAATCTTCAATCTAATATAGATAGAATCAATCTAACAACTAGATATACACTAGCACAAAGAAATGTGTACTACTTTCTAAATTTTTTTGTTCGATATTTGTATTATTATATATTGGCATGCTTTTCTATTATAAATTTGATGTCAATCTATCTCTCAAGATATCGATTCACTTGATTCAATTCAAAGAATCCGTCTCTCATAGATATCGATTCAATTGGTCCAATTCATAGGAGCCGTCTCTCATTGATATCGATTCACTTGATTCAATTCATAGGGGCCGTCTCTCATAGATATCGATTCGATTGGTTCAATTCATAGGATGCGTATCTCATAGATGTCGATTCTTAGGATGTGTCTCTCATAGATATCGATCCATAGGATCCGACTCTCGGATATCGATTCATAGGATAGTATTACATATCCTACATATATAAATAAAATAACAACAAAGAATAAATTGATGAGTTTGTGATTTATAACGTTTCTGACATGTTCAAAATTTTGAATATAAATAAAAATGTAGTAGATCCAGAATAGAAAAATGCTTTCATATAACAAATCAAATAAAAATTAATCTAAATGAAATGTCAATCCACACGCCGATTCCCTTAATATATATTGTTGGCTGAAGATAGCACCTTCTCTGACATAGAGGAAAAGTTCAGGAAGGCGACTCTAATACTTACAGCCGTATTGTATTACATTGCATTGCATTGTATGCATTCACAAAAAACCAAGATAAAATATAAAATACACTTCTTTCATGCAATCGATTGAACTTACCATCTAATCAATCATCGTATCGTCAAGTTGTTGCCATATATCATCGTTAAAGTATTCCCGCTAGCACTATTCTTTCAACGGTTGCCCTACTAATAGTCAGAGTGCTTTGGAATAGCTAGCTAGCTAGCTAGCTAGCTATCGCGTAATACTTCCGTCATACTTTCGTCATGATAGTACCGTACAGTAAATTAAAAGTACGCTTTTTCTAATTTTGATTTATGATTGTTTCAATATTTGACGATTTGTCGGATTTCTGTCAGATGATTTCGATGGCTTGTTTGATGGATTTTACTGTGGGTTTGTGCGGCTGTCACAAATACACGCTCGTGTCGCGGACAGGCTCCTCTTTACCACTTACTGCATAATTGATGATTGATTTTTTTTCTTTTCTGTGCTTTACTTTTCAATCAAGTCTAGTTGAAAGTAGATAGCTACTGTACTCAAAGTACAGTAGCTAGCTACTAGTTAGACCTAAAAGATGACCATTATTTCATTAAAAAAATGCAAACTAGCTGAATGAATTCATTCCTATACAAATAATATATCAACCAAGAGAAAATGTGTTTGATGATGATAGCAGTTGTTGGTTTCTGGATTTTGTCTGTCTCTCTTGTTCTCACTCCATCTCATAATGCAAAGTTGCTTTACAGCTAAATCATTATCTTAATTTTAGCACCAGCAAAGATAAGGATGTATCTATCTTGTCTTAGAGACACAGGATGACAAGCAAGAAAATAAGAGTGGGTTGAGTGTTACTATGCTGTTAGCAACCATTCACTCACACCATGATGGACCCACTTTTTAGATTGCTGATTGTTGTGAGTTTACCAACACTCATTCATGTTAAGCACTCTCACCCACAGGCAATACAATTGTACACTAATTTCCAACTTCAATTGTACACAGGACCAGTATTCAATAGTTAGCTACTGTAGTACCACAATGTTTTTTTGAAAACATGCCTTCTCTCTCATACTTGACTCGTAAAGTTCATGTAAGTAATCCGTTAGGGGCTGATGATAAACCATTCATCATCAGCACACACATACAATTTCCGCATGATAAAATTCTGGCGCGCTCATTTATTTAACGCTATCGATCGATTCATTCACAAAAGCACGGCCGAAAATTTCGTTCAGCACGACAAAAAATACGGAACCGATCGATAGCTGTTGCGATGAATTGCAATGCGTGTTGGATAAAAGTAAGGTTGTAACATTAATTAACCATACTCCGACGGAAGCTAGCTAGCTAGTAGTAGTACTTGTAGCAGTTCAAACACATCAAATTCAATCTCAAACGCAAACGAATAGTAATCATAATATCGAATACAAGAATCCCTCTTCTTTTGAAATAATCGTGAATTAGAATAAGTAGTAAGCTAGCTTGACTTGACTCGACTATTCTTGCAAAGATGATGCCGTCACAACATTCTATTACTATATTTCGTCTCCTGATTATCAGTATGCTGCTTTCGGGAGATTTCTTTCAATATTCTTTTACTACTGGAAGGAAGACAACAATGATAGCATCAGGAGGATTAGTATATGCCCAGGGCGGCGAGGATAAAGAAGACCAGGAGGATAAAGAAGATGACAACAATAAGCAAAATGAAGACAAGAATAAGCAAAATGAAGACAATAATAAGCAAAATAATAATGGCGGCGGCGGCGGCGGCGGCGGAGATAAAAATGATGTGGATACTGAATCTCCTAGTATGCAACCATCGAAGTCACCAACACAAAATCCAACACGAAGACCAACTACTCGATCTCCAACGCGGGGTCCAAGAACAACTGGTCTACCAACTCGTCTACCAACAAATTCTCCAACTAATCTTCCGACTGCATCCCCAGTGGTATCAGAAGTTCGTCTACCTGAAATTTCTATCGACATTACAACAGTTGTGGAGGATATTTTCTCCTTTGCAGCATTACTTCTGGATGATGGAAATAATAATCGAGAGGGTTTGAATATATTCTTTCGACAATTTGTGAAAGATCTTTTAATTGCAAGTCGTGTTGTTACATCTTCTACATTAGAATCGATTGATCTTAAAATATCTTTACTTCCATCTAAAGGTGATGAGGATGATGATGATGATGACGATGGAGATGAAGATTCATCATCGTCAGTAGAATTAGAAACGACACGATCTTCAGAATCAACTAAATTTACTCCCATGAGAATTGTCTTGGATGGGACGATGTCTTATTATGTGGAAGAAGGAGAGTCGACTGCAGCTGCAGATAATAATGTGTTACTAATAGAAGATAATATGAGTTATACTTTGGCGGTATATTTTAGTTTTTGGACGACAGATGAGATGGTAAAAACATTATCAGACTTTGGTTTATCCGATCCTAAAATTACATCTGTATCTGTAGATGGAAAAGTAATTCTTGTGGTACCAACAACAACAACAACAGCATCAACAAGTAGTATTACTGATGATAATGGGTCAGGTGATAATAATGATAATAATAATAGTGGAGATGTTGGTGGAAACCTACTCGTTGTACCGAATGCGAATGATCCTGCCTCGATCACATCATCATCATCAGAAGATGATGTTACTGCCATCGTTAGCAGGAGCCATACTATACAATATTCAAGACTTTTGTCCACCGTTTCTGCACTATTGCTTATTCTTCTTTCGAATATACTGGTTTGAGAGTGAATATTAAACAATCCTTTAAGGGTACAACTGCATATCGTATGTTGTTTGTCCAAGAAAGAACAGAGATCGAGAATACGAAGCTGGTGGATTAGTTATACTATCACCTAGTACGAACACTTTAGTAATCTATGATGTCGTTATAATAATAACAATCGAAACGATGTATCTGATTAACTATACTATATAGCTACCTTATCAGAGCATAATATTCTCTTTTTTGCCATCAATTGGAATACTATATTACCAGTATGCTAATTTAATCTACACGATTCGGGTAAGAGCTTATATGTAAAAATTGTAGTGAAATACTTTAGTTCTTATTCAATACAATATTCTTCCCAATTACATAATTAGGATTACATAGCCACCATAAAAAAATCATTCCCCAGGTGTATTTCTATTGTTTCGTTTCATGTAATTTTATTGTTGTTTGTATGCTTTTTCCGTCAGTAGTGTAACGTGCTCCCCTCGCCTCCTTACTTCCCCATCTTCCTCAACGCTTAACTTATGACATGTCACAGTATCTTCATTCTCGATATATTTTTTAGAGTGGAAGAAGTGACTTACAAAATTCATCTTTATCTATCTGTTAAACGGTATTGACATGATATACGACAATTTTTACACCAATCCGGTAAATGATCCGGACATTCATTTGGGATCACTCCTATACTTCCGTGTGCAACCAATGAACAGAGATGACCAAAGAATAATAAACAATCACCGGGTTGAATTGAAGTAGATGTACAGGATTGACAATCAACTGTATGCCAATTTTTTTTGTAATGTGGTGCATTCGAACCGAAACCGCCTTTTGATAAACATTTTGTCTGATATGTGACCCTTGATGTTTCATTAGTTGTGATGGTAGATATGTACGATGACAATATATTGAACTATCAGATAAATAAATCCCCGTGGAACCTAGGGATGCAATAGCAACCCAACAGGTACCGGGACAATCTACATGCATACACATGCGACTACTGTTAGTGCTGCTGTTGCTGCTATTAGTAGCATTGTTTGATGGCTTAAATTGTAAAATTTGTGATTCTCCCACTATCAATTCGTCAAAACAAGAGCCTTAATCCAAGCTAGTAATGCTTGTTGTTGGTATTGTTCTTCACTATGACCATCGCCACTAGTACTACGAAGATGATCATTTACATCAGAAATACATCCATCTAATATTGGACGCATCATCTCTCCATGTTGTACATCAAGAAACATTCGTTGTGGGTATATCTTATCGTCTTTATCTTGGCCGTTACTACCCATAGCAGCTGCACATTTTACCTATGAAGCTTTACTCACGGATAGCATGTCGTAAGCACATGTTTCCTCCCCTGTCTTCTTCATCTTCTTCTCAGTATTAGTTGCGGAAGATGATAATAACGAGCTATCGATGTTGACACCATCACTAGAATCAGCGACGGAGGGGACCACCGATACCACTTCTACTTGGAATTCTTCCTGACATTACCGCTCTAGACGCTCAGTATGGAGCTCACTGAGCAACTTATTAATTGTATCGTAGCTGTTGGTATGCAGATAAATAGCTGAATAATCGAATGATCGATTTGCTCTCGTCGACCGATGGATCCAGACGGTTCGTAGTACCTTTTTCGCATCCGTATAGACAAGGAACCTTGGCGGCGTTTGGGTGGATCTATGAGATTGTGAACGTCAAGGACGTTGCCGATCAATCGAACGGGAAATTCCAGCTCGTGTGCAACCATGTTGTGAGCCAACCCATAAAAATAGTTGGCATAGCAAACCCCGAGGATTACGACACCCAATCCACCTACCTCCGGTGTTTTGCAAATATTCTTCCCCATGGCGAAGACGGCAACAAGGATACTACTACTACTACTACTACTATGAAGCAAGTAAAAGAAGGGGGTCCCGACGCAAGTCTTGGGGAGAAGCCATCCAATTCTGTAGACCTTCGACCGCTGGAAGAGCTGCTGCACCAGCTAAAAAACAAACAATTGTCCCTGTCCTCTGACAACAATAACCGGCAGATTGATAAATCTCTGATCGATCGCCTATTGATGGCGTCGGGAGAAGGCAGCATATGGCCGGTTGCCCAGGTGTGGATAAGGAATTTGCAAACCGAAATACTGCGCCTCCAGATGAAGATTTCCACACGAATCCAGGTCCAAGCCAAGGTGGCAGAGCAAATGAGCAGCAACGATAAAGAATGGCAGGATTTCATAACGGAAGAAATGGTCTCGCTTGCTCAAGAGCCCTACAAGAGTCACCTGAGATGCATGTTGATCGAGGTATCGACGCTGATTCCGTGGTTGCTCCAAGAGGATTCGCATGAAGCCCAATGCCATCAGCTGTGCGAAAGAATCCGTGAGCGATTGTTGAAAAAGACAGAACAACATTCTTGATAATAATATACGAAGTACCAGTACGATACTAGTAATGGTAAAATTTAATTTAATTAAATCCCGGTTTGTCTGTCCGTGATAGTTCGTGATGATTCGTCTGTCGTAGTTCTTTTCTTGCGCGTTGTCGCCTAGGTCCACCGTTACCGCTCTCAGGGAGCAATGACCTGTTCACCATCTTCATCGTAGACGAGTCCCCGCTGAGCAACAAAATTGGAAAATCGGAACAGTTTGACCAGTGCCAGCACAACCTGGATCTGTGTTAGCCAAGTCGTCGCAGTTGCGTACAAGTTCGCAGCAGGTGTTTGCATAGTTTGGATTAACGAGTTCCGGGCAATGTTCAGAACCATTCTAGGACAAGTCGACGACACGATCACCAACAAATTGGAAACAAAGGACTCGTTGGAAGTGACTAGATCCAGTAACGACACTATCAAGCACCTGACCATGCTCAGAGATCTGTGCTATCAAGACTCGAAGACCAGCATACATCCGATGACTAAATGCATCAAGCTGTTGAGGAGGTATCCGCTCTGAGATCAAAGTTCAATGCTGTGGTTGAATTTGCGTTCAAAAACAACGGCAGCGTGACGAACGGAAAGATCGATATCTCCAAGAGCAAGAAGGGCACCGACGGCTGCATGCCTTGAAGCAAGGCGTGTTGTTTGCGGTCTCAAAATGAAATGTTTTATACGAATATTCCATATTTATCCGAAGCTGGGACATTTTCCGATTGGCGTTCGCGCGTGCTAGCTCTCTTGATAAGGTAGTCATGCCGAATAATCCTGAAGAACCGTTCACTCAGTGTCAGCCACCGTATGCTTGGAGGCACCATTGTCTGCAAATGGTGATAGACGCTCAGCTGCAGGATTATACGCCCAGCTATCGTCTTTCATTCGACCGGTCTCATATAAGGGACTATGTGTTTTTCCGCGAACGAACGAACAATTTCGTATTGTTCATCTACGTCCACAAAATCCAGTAGGTCCAGCTCGTTGGCAACGTCTCTGTAGGCGGGAGGTGCAAATAGACTAAGGGTACTCGCCATGTTCATTGGAACCTCGCCACCCCCACCAGAAGTGCCTTGATCGGTCTGGTTTCCTCTGCCCCTGCTTGTCGAGGAGAAACCGCCACCAGTACCAGGATTTGAATGCCTGTCCGCGCCATCTGATGATGACGGCTTTGTATCTTGGTCTGGCGAGTTGCCGTCATCGCGACCAAACCCCCTCCGCTGCCTCTTGTTCTGAACGACAATCTGCGCAAAGGCTTCATAAGATTGTCGATCGGCAAAAGTGGTTGGGAGTTTGTCTCGAGGTGAACTATCATCATAGAGGCTATCCAGAAGGTATTTTGCTTCTACTACGCTTTTTGCACCATTGAGCGGGAGCCTGTACAGAGCCATTTTTGAATCATATTCCCGTTTTGCAAACCAAAAGAAAGTCCACCTTCCGTTCAAATCTGTCAACACCGATACAACAGGATGGCCGGGATTTAAATACGACGCCGCAAAGTGCTCAAGAACCGTCTGCGGGGTGTGGTCCTTCTTGCTCATATTATCGACTTTCTTTAATTCAAACAAAGTCTGGATGTTGTGCCGAACTGTATCGCCGCCAACGTTTGCTGATCTGGTAATTGCGACATCGGTAGTTCCGCTTACTTTTCGACTCTCCGTCGTTTCCCTGAACAGTTCTACTGTCAGTAATCGCCTTTTTGGCTGCATATCCGCCAAAGCGTAACGTTCTGGCAATTGTATTAGATCTTTGAGGTAAGCCATATATGCGGTTCGATTTTGGCTACTATCTTCGTCACTTCCCAGCCACGAATATCCCTCGATGTACTTTGAAAGATCAGGTTTGTTCGGCCATACGGCGGTTTCCTCCGGCGAACCCAGCATGTCCATCAAGTCATCCTTTGTTGTCATTGACACCTCCGAAAGTACAATGGTTCTCTTTTTTGCCATAGCTTCTTCCGCCATAAGCGTAAGACCAGCTATAGCTGTTTCGGACAATTGTGACAATTGTGGCTGCTGCTCCTGTACTGGTGGCAGAACCGGCTGCTGTCGAAGACGTCGAACGAACCGGTTGAGCCTTGTCTTTGCTCCAATATTGCTGACCTTCAAGGCGGCGTAGACCTCGTTCATGGTTTCTTCATCGTCAGGATCAGTTTCTTCCAGGAGTAACCCTTTACCATCGTCGTAGGCTGTCGCTGCTGCTATCCAGCCATTCTCCTCTTCTGATGCCATTTCACTACTCATGCTGCTATTGTTGTTCCTGTTTATTGCCAGACTCTGGACCTGGCCGATCACGGTATCAATAGGATATTGGATTCGATCCGGTTTGTTGTTGTGGTTGTTGTTGTGGTTGTGGGTGAAACAGTACTTTAGGCGCGGAGTGTTTCTACAGTACACACTGTGCGGACGAAGCCCTTCGTTGCTGAAGCTGCTGTTGTCAAAAACACATGATGAATTAAGAGCTACAAATTCACCCAATCAAAACGATAAAGAACCCAAAAATTCTGACGAGCATACCGCGCTAATCCCTTATTTTGGACTTGGTACAGAAGTAGTGTAACGTGCTCCCAAAAAATATTGTATGGCCTTCGTACGTTAGAAGCGAACACGAAGAAAGCGAAGCATTAAGTAGCCAATCAAAGCTTATCATTCGATTTTTGTACACTCCGATTGTTCTATGATTGAAAAAGACCTATCACTTCAGCTTCACTTGAGAAACAAGAATTCACATACTACTTCGAAGTATTCTATGTTAAAGTCCTAGATAGTACTGCGGATAGTCGTACATACTTTCTGTTGTACTTTAAACATTATTGTTACAAACAACAACGGAATTAACGTATCCATCATCGAAATATAACGCAAGAAACATAACCGAAATAATCTACAGCACGGTCTAGAAATCATTATACTCTTAGTACAGTATCTATCACAGCAAAGCAACAAGTGCCGTATATGTCGATTGCAACATTATAAAGTAGATAAGGTAGAATGATCATGTCCCAACAAAGAAGGTGCATACGATTGATGATGAATAAATATTCCCTTATTTACCTTCCGTTTGTAATTGCAGCATTCCTTTCTACGTCCTACGCATTTCATCATCATCGTCGTCATCATCATCAGATTCGTTCGACAAAGCTTCACGTCCTTTGCAAACGATCGATGACGGTATCATCATCGTCATTGTATTCGATGTTGTCATCAGACGACCAGAGCAACAAACAAGTAGTAGTAGGACCAATCCGATCACGGATGTATACGAATACTTGGTTTGCTAGAAAGGTCCAGCAGGTCCATAACGAACGCCAAAATAAATCCACCGACGACGACAAATTTAAAGAACAATCACGAGCAACGAAATTCTGGCAAAGTAGTTTGCTACGAAGACAATTCTTGACACCGATTCTGATCGCTACTTCACGACTACTTTTCTTCTACCCAGGTGTAGCATCAGCATCAGAAGCTGCTATGACGACAGCGACAGCAACAGCAATAGCAGCGACAACGATGTCGCAAGCTGGTGGTGGCGCTCCCATCACCATCCTCTCTTGTCCTGTATCAGCAGCAACCGAAATACGACTTATGATTCGACTCTTGTACGCTGCACTTCTCGGTACATGTTTAGGGAAACAACGTTCAGTATCTAGACATAGTGCTGGTGTACGTACGATGAGCTTAGTAAGTATGGGTGCCTGTTGCTTCACGATTTGTAGCTGTTACGGATTTTCAAACTTTGCAAGAGTTGATGTATCACGTATGGCATCTAATGTTGCCAGTGGGGTTGGATTTATTGGTGCTGGAGTGATAACTACATCGGTAATAAATAAGGATGGACAAAGTCGAAGCAATCCTCAGAACAATATCGTACATGGATTGACAACGGCAGCAACTATATGGTAAGTTGAGACTTAGACAACGACGATGATCATTTTGTGAATAGTATCTGGAACAACTAGGGTACAAACTAAAACATTCCCAATTTTTTATTCCTCGAATCGATTTTCTTTTCGGGTTCGAACAGGCTTAGTGCAGCCGTTGGGGTTTCTTGTGGTGTCGGTCTGCTTCGGATCGCAACAACTGCTGCATTTGCGACCATATGCATTCTACGCATGGGTCGAAAAAAACCAAACACGGCGGATCGTCAGAAGCAACGCTCTATACTTCGTAATGCAGACGACGAGTATGATGAGGAAGATGATGATGAAGACATTAATGCCGAGATCCATGTGACTGGAGTTTGGGACGAACATCCGCATCATCGTGAATCAAAAAAAGAAGACCAAAAAACGTGTTTGCAGCAACTGGAAGAGCCAAATCAAAAGGAATTGAGGACAAATGACAGAGAAGCAACATCGGCAGAAACAACAAATCAATTGGATTCCTCCGTACAGAATAGCAAGTTTGGAGCTTCATCTGTCAGTAACAGTAACAGTAACAGTAACAGTAACAGCAACAGCAGCCAAAGCAGCAGCGATGAAATTTTCCAATCATCAATGGATACGTTGAAAGATCCATCTGAACTTATGGAAGAGGTAGCTCGCTCTGCTTGGCAAATCGACAACAAAACTAAATCTCATCTTGCTGATTTGGAATCAGTCGAACAACGTCGCGAATGCGTCTCTAAGCGTCGTAGTAGTAGTAAAGGGGACGACTCGTCATCATCAAATCCCGAATACCTTCCATAAAAAGATATTTCTTTATCCGATTGATTCCACGTTCATTTGTTGCTCACTTCATATAAAATATTATATCCACCATTGTATGTATGTATAAAGATAGGGAGGGATATAATGCGTCTTACTGTCTCATGCAATAATCAAATTTCGTATATAGTTATAACTTTAACAAACGACTGTCTAAGATCATTAAAACTGTGGCTATTCGCAGAAACACGCTGCTATACCAAGAGTATATAATATGGCATCTAGTACGTATCTTTTTATCGAGCCGCTATTGATTCTTAAACTATTTACTTCTAGTAGATACTTAAGATTAAGCTAACCAAACTGCTTGTTTAGACTTTATTAAAAGCACGCTGACAGATAAAATTACATTATTCATTCCCCACAGGAGATTTTAACCACAGTAAGTAAGGAGCGATTGGTAGTAAGAATGATTATATTGATGAGTGCAGTTGTATCCATGTATCCATCAGCCATTATTATTACATAAACGTCGGCATGCAAAGAGGAACGTAAATTTCAATTTTCCCTGGAAGAATAAGAACGAATTTATCGGGAACATTATTGTCGCATGATCTCCTTCTATTTCATCTCAGCTCCAATCATGCGTTCTTTAATCCGCATCGAGACCCTCAAGGATTAATACAGCTGCCTCTCTAGTTCTTTTGCTTCTCTTTTCTTTGCCGCTACGGTAGAGGCAAAGACGACGATAATAACAAAAAGTCCCACAAGACCAAAAGCTAAAAAGGGTGAAAAGATAATAGTTGGTATCGATCTGAAGAGCGATTTCCCCATTTTTTTGGCATAAGCACTCTCAGTGTCATCGATATGATTCTGAGCTAAGCAGTGAGGACCGGAATAACCGGAATTGCATTTGCAGACTCTTTTTGCATTCGATGCTGCCGTATAAAGAGGACCACCAAAATCCTTTGAAGAGATGCATTTTCCACGACCTATTTTTTCATCCGAATTGGTTTCTTTTTTGAGATGTCTTCGACTCGTATCTGTATCTTGCTGGTTATCGAAAACCTCCGTCAAATTCACATTGGAAATATGTGCGCCACAGTCATAGTCGCTCTCGCACTTTCCTCCACCCTTCTGCACCTTTTTCAAAGGATGACCTTTATCTTCGAAGGAGAAGGGAGGATTTCTCATGTATTGATAGCTATGGCCTTTGATCCATTCTCTGGTAGGATATGCTGGTGGATCGCAACCTAAAGTGTGATCTTGACCTGGATGCGCCGATGGATCTCGACTCTGGTATACGCGAACCGAATCAATTTTCATGGCAACGTCGGTTTCGCGGAGCATTTTGCAGAATCCAGGCGCAAAAGCGCAAGCGCATTTAGGATCATCACAATCGTAACACTTATCAGGACAGGTTTCAGGAGAAACATATGGAAAACCCCAATTGGATGAAACAGCGGTGTTCATAATCAAGTAGGAGGGTTCGATGGGTATTTGCGATTTCATTAGGTCTTTTAATGACTTATCATTTATTCCATATACATGTAACCAATCTTTTCCAAGTCCATCACCTTCCATATGAAGTGTTGAGTTAATCTTATGGTCCTTACTAAACCAATCGACTCTTCCGCCTGGACCCGGTTGCCATTCTATACGAAAAGTATGGATCTTTGTGAAGTGCGCGGGAGTTAATTGGTGGTTTACTCCGGGAGCATCAGCCTGGAACGCTTGATTTTTATTTCGTGTTACGGGTTCGTTTGGCTTCGTTTCCGCAAGATAGGTTCCGTAGAAGTATGGGTTGATGGAAGTATTTCCGTTTAATTCAAGATTTTCGTACCATGTGTTTGCCACCAGCGTCGTATGTCCACCAGGTGCAAGTTTGTCTTCATACAACGGTAGTGCTCCATCATGCGGTCTATTTTTTGTCACGCCCGGTGCAAGCTGATAACAACGTGCCATTTTAGAAGTCATGACCGTAAAAGCAAAATGATGAGGTGAGTGGAGAGGTTAAATCAGTTTTCAATTTCAAAGCTAATATCACCATCACAATCGATCACGAATTTCATCATGCAATTATACAATATTATGCATTAGTATTAGCGTAGTAGAATGATTCAACTTACCTGTATAGTCATACCGGCATGCGGAAATGAAATGGGTGGATTGGTACCCGGTATTGGGCCTTTTGAGTCGTCTCCCGCCGTGACTTCGATTATATCGATTTCCGTTGCACCTCTTCCCTGGTATGCATTCATACCATAATGATTCTGCGAGTTACATGCTGATATTTTCTGTGCAGGTTGTAATTTCCGATCGCACGTATCAAAGGACCATGGCCAAATATTGTTAGTCGATGCCTCGTATGTGGCCCGTCCCAAATTACCTAACATCCAAATGGCCGGCCACAACCCACCGATGAAGGGATCTCCAGGAAGAATAACATCAACCTCAACGATACCACCCGTAAAGCAAAACTTCTCCCAAGACTGGACACTACCAGAATTAAATAGAGTTGAAGTTTTCTTGTATTCACCTTTGACTGCATCAAATGTTGTCCACGTTGTCTTACCAATCTCGGTAGAAATTTTGAGCATACCCTCGTCGTCCGTAGTTACAAATGAAGAATTATAAAACTGTTGTGACCCACCTCCTGCTGAACTAGCGTCATCATCGGACCTATCCAATGCCGTCCAAACGGGATCGTGTCCATCGGTGAATGTTCGGTTAGGTGTGTTGAATTCGTCAGACATAACCTAAAGCGCCAAAATGAAAAGACGAAGACGGTTGACACGGTATGGTACGACACGACACGATGCGGTATGATACGACACAGCACAAACGAATTGAGCATAAGACAATGAATTGTGACACAGAAATTGTGAAAGAAAAAATATAGAAAGGAGATGGAGGGGAGGGGAAAGGATCATGATTTGTTAGGATTTTGAATACCGATACAATATCGATCATCTTTTGAATCAATCGAATATTCGTTCAGCACAACGCAATTTCGTCCGAAATAAAAAGTCTATGAAAAAATGAGATCAATAACACATACCAAATGATACACGCTCTTATCTACCAGTGATTTCGTCGTTCGTCTGTCGAGGGGAGTGTCCATATCGATAAATGCACCATCCACTACTGCCCATGGCAAGAGCACTGCCACCGCAACAAATATTCTCAGCATCGAAAATATTAAAGATTCTTGTCGATTTATAAACATCATGATGGCGGAATTGTTGTTTTGTTTTCTTTCCCAGTAAATATGAAGATGGATTATGTAGATAATATATCACTTCACTTTTTTGTCAGGGGCAAATCGAAATAGTGATGGATCGATCTTCGGCTATCAGTCAACTGGAAAGTATTTTATGCAAAGCTCTCGAAGAAACTCTATTAAACTTAAAATGTTGGTTTGATATGGATATGTCCGTGCTGCACTGCTTCAAGACGTTGTCGAAGAAAGACTACATACAATGATGGGTTGTTGTGAAACTTCTTGTATTCAATATCGTGTATCAAAGCAATCGGCGTGCAAAAACAGATCTAGACAACATGAACACAAAAGGCAAGTGCGTTTTTTTTATCAGTGACATCAAATTGAATCGAATGAATCAATCAACAATTCAAAGCCACGGAACTATCGTAATATCCGGTTTGACTACATCGATTAACTATACACGACTACAAATTTCAATTAAGTTTTTTAATCATGATCGAATAAAAAAAATACAACATTCATTTTTTATAGGTTTTCTTGTTACAGTATATTATATTATATATGTATATATATATATATATATCTTTCCCGTATTGTAGAAATAGAAAGCACGGAATTAATTAGGATGAAATACATCAATATAATACATATTATGATCTCTTATACATAATTGTTTCTCCATGTCAAAGCTATCTAGTAGTAGTAGTTTGTACAAAAATATCTTTCATTGATATTGTAGAATTTTTGAATTTTTCTTTGTGTGTGTGTGTGTGTGTGTGTGTGTGTGTGTTGACTAAATTATTGTTAATGAAAGAGGAGGATGTTTTATTTTTATGGTTATGATTATGAGGATATTGACCGATGAAAATGAAAATTGACCCATTTTTCTTCTTCGTTCTGCTTTATTCTAATTTTTTTCCAGATTCTTGTTTCATTTGATGTCGTAATGAAACTACTTGTACTAGCAGTTACTGCACTATTTTTACCACTAATCCCTTGTTGCTGATGTTGTTGTATCTCACTATTGTTGTCGCAGTAATGATGATCATATCTACTGTATACAAGAACAATCACATCAGATGAAATTTTACGCACAGTAGGTCGTGTAGTCGTAATGGACTTGATTATTGGTCTGTTGTTTTGTTATTGGTCGAAAAAATCATCTTATTCCAACATGCAGATCGACCTTCAATAATCATTGTTGGAGCTATTACTGGAGTAGCGGCTGTGGTTGGGTCAATGGAAGTATCATTACTATTATCAGTATTATAGCAATCGATTCCAGTAATATCATTTGAAGTCATTTTTGAATATGTATCATAGTCTTGATTGGCAATAGAATCAAGAAGTTTTTGATTATTACTTCCTATTAATGATGAGATTTCATCACCGTCGTATTGCAATTTCATTGTTTCGCCTACTAATGTTGGTGATAATGATCTCCTCGTTACCGTTGTTTTCGTCGTGCTTGCATCGCCATCATTACTACCATCGTTGTAATCCACTGCTACCGTTCCATTGCTACTATCTTCTCTTTCATCATATATTACCTCAGTGCCATGATCATCATTATCATCATCATCAGAAGTAGAAAACCCATCATCATTCACAGTTGTTGTGGCCACAACCTCTTGTGTTAGAATAGTTTCTGTTATGGTAATATTGCTGTCCCCCTGTTGTTGTTGTTGTTGTTGATTCACTATGCTGTTATCGTTCTTTCTATCATTCCCCTTATTGCTGATGATGCTTTTGATGATACTGTCGGTCCCATTTTTGTTGTTGTTTCCTTTAATGACACGGGCGTAAACACGATCAAGTACTTGATTGATCGATGACGAGGAATCTTGACTCTGATTACTTTTGTTTGTATGGATAATAGTATTGTTATTATTATCATTATTGGCGGCGCGATAGTTGTCGTCATTGTCGTCATCGTCAGGAATAGGTACAACATCAATAATGTCATCGTTTTGTTCTTGGTCGTCTTCATCGTCATCGATACTCTTCTTAACAGAAAGGTTCCCATTTTTATTGTTGTTCCCTTTAATGATACGAGCGTAAACACGACCAAGCACTTGACTGATTGATGACGAGGAATCTTGACTCTCGTTACTTTTTTTGTATGGATAATAGTATTGTTACTATTATTATTACTATTATTGGCGGCACAATATTTGTCGTCATTGTTGTTATCGTCGTGAATAGGTACAACATCAATAATGTCATCGTTTTGTTCTTGGTCGTCTTCATCGTCATCGATACTCTTCTTAACAGGAAGGTTGTTCGAGAAAAAAGTATACGAAGTTGGAGTCGGTGTCGGAGCAGTATTCGCTTTTTGTTCTTGTTGTTCTTCTAAGTGATTTACAGGTGTCGTTAATGGACTAACTTCACCGTCGCCGGCAGTACCACATATCGTAGTATTCATGATTTCGAGTTCCAGCTCCGTTAAATCTTTCTTAAATGTTGCGAATGGATGATTGTTGATGTCATTAATAATAGCGCACGAAGTTTTTCAACTGCGCCATCATGTTCCTTTGATTCTTGTTTTTGTGGAGATTCGTCAAATGGATTCTCATCAACGCTCGTCATCAAATCAAGAATACTACTTCCGCTAGATGCATCATCTAATTCAAAGGTTAAATTAGGTGAAAGAATTGATGGTACTGCTGCTGCGGATGGCGGCGGCAATGCATTGGCAAATTGTTTTTCTTCTGCTTCATCTATCACTACAGTTGGAATCGTTGCAACTGAATTGTTACTCGAGACAGCATAGTAGCCATTATCATTCTTTTGATCTTGCCAATTATCTACAGTTCGATTCGTAACACTCATCTTGTTGTGTGGAAGTTCGATATCTTCAACGTCTTCATCAACTTCTAACAGGATTTGATTCAACAACCCTGCCGCATCTATGTCGCAACTATCACGACCAAACCCTGGTGAAGAATCGATTATTCTAGTATCCTCTTCCTCGACAGTTATTGATGAAATATTCGTTACAACAACAGTAGAAAAATCATTACGGTCATCAAAAAACTGCTGTTCATTATTCAGCTCATTCACTTTCGTTTTGCTTGGGGAAGGTTTATCAAACGAAGGTGTAGGACGAATTGTATACGATTTTGGTGCACTGCTGTTATTCATCGTCGTACTCTTATCAGGTGAAGTTTCAGTTGCAGGGGCGGGAGTTATTTTAGAGCATTGAGTATCATGAGTGCTATTGCTGCTGTTGCTACGGCATTGAATACTACGACTCTCTTGATGTGGGATGTCCGCTAAAACTGGATGAACAATCATTTTGCACAATAACGGTGATATTGGGTCTTGTTCGTTCTGTATCTGTGTTTGTACCTGCTGCTGATGTTGTTGTGGTTGCTGGTGTAAATATCTTTCTTCCTCGCCACTACTTGTGTCTCTATTATCTACCAGGTCGTTCACATAATCATCATTTTCTTCATCATGAGCAGTTGAAACGTTACCATAAACTGCTTCGATGACGATCTCCTCATCGATTTTTCCTATGGATGGTAATAATGATGGCTCGTTACTATGTTCGTTGGATATTATACCGTTCACCATCAACTCGTATCCTTCTCCTTTTTGGTAATCCTCAACTTGGCTGATGGTAGAAGTATTACTATTAGTATTAGTAGTGAGAAGAGGAAGATGAGAATTCCTATGTACAGCACATTCCTCCTCCTCTTTTTTGTCTGACGACCAGCTGCTCCATGATTCGATACCATCAGCATCTGTATCCGCAATTTCATCGCATGGCGGTGGTTGCTCTTTACGAAAGCTAACTTCTGATATAGTTGACAAATCTTGTTTGTACATGCTACTATTTGATAATAATGAGGTAAATTTATGATGCCCATTATCCCATTCTTGTTGTACTTGTTGTAATGATTTCGATTTCGATGCAGATTTCTTTGTTGGTGACGGAAGCACTGATTTACTACACCAATTATCATCAACTTCTTCATCAAAAGAAGAACTCGTACATACGTACGATTCAACATGTTCGAAACAATAACCAAGTAAATCACCCTGACGAGTTGTTGTTAAAAGTTGTGCAGGTTTACCATTCGAGCCTTCTACTACTATATTATTGTCACGCTTTAACACTAGCATATTGTTAGTATTGACTGGTAACAACAATTCTTTTTCTCCGGTGGGTGAATCAACGCCACTACGGGGTACTGCTGCATCAGTAGCACAAATAAATGATTCAACATTCTCAAATACATAATCGAGAACATCTGTATCAGTACTAGTACCATATGCACACATTTCTGTACAACAATAATCGGTTAGTAATTCTGATGCTGATGGTCGTTTCCTATCTTGTTGTTTTTGATCAATGTTCTCACGTATCATATCAGTACCAATAATATCTTCTTTCATTTCGTTATCGATAATAGCACTGTCATTATTATCAGTGCGATATTCAATTAAATTGATTTTTTCATGGTGTTGTTGTCCTTCTATTTCATTCTCCTTTTCGTCTAGTGATGTTGTCCAATTATCACAGATTGATGATGTTTGTATATCATCACCATCATCATCATGGTCAGATGGTGGGGTAGTATTAATGTTCTTCTTCTTCACCTGCTCTATTTGTTGTTGCTGCTGCTGCTGCTGCTCTTCTTCTTCTTCTTCTTCTTCTTCTTTGGTCCCAACACTAGTGGGCGATGCCGTATAGGTGGTGGTGATTTCTTCTCCTTCGGGAAAAACATGGTCGTTATGACCAAAAATAGCGTTCCTATCAATATCAGTAGCATCATCATTATCAATATTCACAATACAACTATCATTGTCTCCAACTAAAACAATAATTCCATCGCCTTCTCCATCTCCATCATCATTATTATTATCGTTACGTGCTTTTTTTCTCGTGGTGAACAATAGTTCAGTGGTAGAAACAGTGGATTCACTATTACTATTTGCTGTTATGACAGTTACTACTGTTGGTTGTGCTGTTTCTTCTACGACGACGGATTGTTCATTGCTACTACTGAAGCTACTTCGACGACGACGACGACGCATATGTTTCAATGCAGTCGCAGTCTTCGAAGTGGTTGTACTAGATGATGATGATGATGATAATCGACTGTGACTACTTTCACTATTATCTTGGGATTCTGATTCTGGTTCTTCAATCGTCTTGTTCTTCGTCGTTGTCATAATTTTAGCAGCATGTAAAAGTAGATCATTATGTTTCAATGCAGTCGCAGTATTCGAAGCGGCTGTACTAGATGACGATGATAATGGACCGTGACTACTTCCACTATTAACTGGGGATTCTGATTCTAGTCCTTTAGTCGTCCTGTTCTTCGTCGTTGTCATAATTTTGGTGGCATATAAAAGTAGATCATTACTTACACATTCATATTCCAGCTGCTGCTGCTGTTGTTGTCCCCCATTACAATCATTCACACAAACAACAATATCGTCTCGTATGCTATCATCATTGTTTTCTTTTTCTATCGTGATAATACCACTAGTAGTACCATCCCCGTTATTATTCAACATTGTTGCTGTCTTTGTCTCCTTCTTCTGCTGCTGAATTTGTTGCTGTTGTTGTTCCCCACGATCGTTTTTAGTATTACTATTATTTCCTTTCACGTGATAGCTTCCATAATCGTCATCTTTACTAGTAATGCAACTTTTAATACTGTTAGCAGCGACATTTATATCGCATTCTGTCATTTCTTTATATAGATCAGATTCTAATTTATCAAGTGCCTTCCATTCTTCTTCAAATGCATCATTACTAGTACCAGTCGGTGATGGTATATCATTATTACTATTATTATTCATATTCGGTAAGTCACTAAATATTTCGAATATTTCATCAAGTTGATCAACTTGTTCCTTGAGGGATCGATATGCAGGATCATTACTATCATTATCGTTATCGCCACAGTCATAATCATAATCATAGTCAAGATGAGATTGTATTTGTAATATTTCTTCATTTGACATTGTTGTTGTTGTTGTTGTTGTTGTTGTTGCTGTTGCTGTCGCTGTTGCTGTTGTTGTTGCTGCTGTTGCTGCTGTTGCTGCTGTTGATGCTGTTGATGCTGTTGATGCTACTTTAGGTAGTCCTGGTGGATCGGTTATTATCTCATCTAATACGTTACATCCTGGTATAATCGAATTCTCTTCGTAGCTAGTATCATCACTATCCATCGAATCTAAAAATTCCATCCATTCTTTACGAAGTGTTTGTCGTTCATCATACAATTCATCAATTGTTAGCTGACGTCGACGTCGACGTTGACGACGTGGGGAAGTTGTTATCATTGCTGTTGACATTTCTGTATTATTACTCGTGAAAAAAATTGGGTGCTGTATTGGATACGTTGGGATGTGGTGCCGTTCTGCTAGTCTAGGTGAATGGAGAAAGCAATGGACAGAAACGCATACAGAAATAATGATAAAAAATTCCACAACGGTATGTGGTATGTGGTATGTGACATACAAATTGTGAGTGCGAAAAATTGTATGACTTTACGTCCAACTCGTCGTTTTTTTTTTGTTCCAATCGAAATCGTGCGCGAACAAAGGCATAATTAGTTTTGGTAGGCATCTCATTTTTATAACGACATAGTCTTAAGTAATACTTCATAATATTATAATAATAAAATATGATGCAGCTACGGCTTGCACAGTATGCTTAGTAAGTTGTGTACTGCAGTACTGTAGTAGACAATATTAATAGTAGTAGCAAATACGTAAAAAAAATTATACTGTTTTCTTCCTACTTGTGCTGTAGTCAAGAAAAGACTGTCAAAGATACATCAAATATCACCAATGTTATTGAATGCATTATTCATTGTCAAATTTTTATAGTCCACGTATAGAACTGACAAAATTCAAGCCCATCTATGATTAATGATTATATTACTACTACGAGCATGTGTATATTAAGGTTCTTTTTGAGAGTTTATTTTTTCATGGTGGTGTATAATTATTAGTAAAATTTTCTATGAATAATAGATTTTTAGCAATATTGCGCCTACTATGTACAGTATTGAAGTAATTAATTCCCTATCATCGATGGATGCCATTGTATCATCTCAATGCAATGCACACAATGATAATCATCACGAGGAATATTGATGAATCAGTTTACTATGTCCGCGTTTTTTTTTCTAGCCATAGCAACACTAACTCGTGGATGTTTGTTACTACTATATTGATCTGTCGATGATGATGATGATGATGATGGTATGTCGCTGGTAGCATCAGGAGTCATCACCTTCGTCAACTTAGAATTCAAATCATAATCAAATTCCCATTCTAATCCAACTTGTTTTCCAACATCTATCAGAAAATCTTTCGTCGACGATGGTAGCTGATAACTTATAAGCAGGTACCGTCCTGATCCATCCTTTGATAATATTCTGGATGATTCATAAAGAACTTTTTCTAATAAATAATCCCAACCTTCTCCACATAGTATTGCGTCAGTCAGTCCCTTATCAATGATAATATCAAACAATCCGCCTCCTCGTTTGTTATTATTGTCGTTGTCGTCGTTGTCGTTGTTGTTGTTGTCGTCGTATATATCATCAATATCAAAATATTTGGAAAGTCGGGTGACATCGCCACAAATATAGTCTATTTCTGTATCTATTGTTGAGTACGTCGTATCCTGCTGATATCTTTCTCGCAATTGATCGAGGCATGTTGGTGATGAATCCAACAGGACGAGTGATTGTGGTGGCCCAGGAGGATTCTGTCGTTGTAATAGAACGTCGGGTAATAATGAATTACCACAACCAATTATTAGACATCGTCCATTTTGTGGTACCATCGACGCAATATCATCTAACGAAATACTTGAATGCCATTCCGTTGCTGTTACTTCTTTTTCTAATGTTGATGACGATGACGATGATCTGGATACTCCTCCTGCTGCTGCTAATGACGACGTCGTTTCTTCTTGTCCTTCTTCTTCTTCCTTCTGGTAAAATTCCTCCCAATAGTCAGTAGAAGAAAAGTCGACGAAAGATGTTATAGCGGTGGATGATGACGACGATAGTGCCGAAAAACGGCCAACAAAAAGAGTAAAGCCATCAATAAGGTGGAATATCTCGGAGCATGAATAGATGATCAAGACTCGAAGTATTATCACTATTTTCGATGCTTTATTGCAATGGAAGAAAATCATTTTTCTAATACTGTATATAAAGTTGTAGCGGATTACAGTTGTAGTTGATATTATGAATAGTGAATATTAGTTGAAATTCAATTAGGATACCGTAAGTTAGTTTGGTGTCTACAAAAAAAATCTTCGGCTGTACTAGTATACAGTAGTCCTAGGTCCTAGGATACGTAATGTACGGTATGTATACGTCATCAGTGAGTGAGAGGTGCACGACTGAAACATAAGCACCGGGGTAATTAACATCACATTATTTATTTAATTTACATTCAGAAATAATAATTATAAGCTTAAATGCCGTACCGGTACTACCGTACCTTCCTCAAACTGAGAACAAGAGAAGAGCTGAAGAGTTATAATCGCTGTGTCTATGTTCCTTGCGCCCATAGCATTATTCACCATTGTTGTGTCTGAGCTTAGTAAAGGGTGATTCGATTTGATTCGTTTCCATTCGATTCGGGATGACATCATCATCATCAGCATCATCATCGTCGTCGTCGTCAAGTCGTCTTCTGGCTCTAACTGCTGCATCTACTATTATTTATTCCCTTTATCATCGATATTATAACAGAAGTGACAGTGGCAGGAAAAAATATGATATTCATGACGGGAAGTTAGATGATGACGATGATTGGGGGACAGATAAGACGAAGAAGAAAAAGGGTAATAATGACGAACAACAACAACAACAACAGCAACAACAACCCATACTTCCGGAACATTTACAACGTGAAATATATAAAGAAGAAAGAAGAAAAAAAAGTATACGGTTCCTGTCAATGAAAAAACCATTATATGATAATATTGAAATGTATCATCCCGATAATAGAACTATGTTATGTACAATTGGTAAAAAGAAAGCTAATTGGTATGTTAAAAAACAATTAGCTGTTTGGAGAAGAGAGGAAGATGCCGGTGTTGTTAATAATATTGAAAATGAAAAAAATGATGATGATGATGCTATTCATCCGTCTATACGACTCTTATTTGAACCTAAAAATAGTAAGAACTGCAAAATTAATAGGGAGAAGACTATGGCAGCGACACCAATAAAAACAAACGATGACGACGGTAATACGTTTGAAAGGATGAATACATATAATATTAATCACAAAAAGAATATTTGTGTTGCATGTGGGATCGGACCTGATGCACCATCATCATCATCATCATCATTGAAGTCGAAGTCAACCGTTGTCGGGATTAAAATTGGTGAAGAAGAAGATGATGATGATGATGGTAATAATCATGATGATGGAGATAAAGAAGAAGCGGAGGATGGAGGTGGAGGAGGATTAATGAGACATTATGTTGTGCCATATTCATACAGGAAAAAATTTCCAATAAAATTCAAAACACATTTACCACATGATATTGTATTATTATGTATAGAATGTCATATTGCAATGGATCAAGCAATTAAAATATGTAGAACTGATATATATGAACAATCATATAGAACAGATCCAAATACACGTCATAAAGTTATTGTTGATGAAAAATTAAAACATATCAAAAGTTATTCAAGAGCATTATATTTATATAAAAATAAATTGCCAAAGCACCGTATACAATTATATGAAAAATACGTCTTAAAAGAACACTTAGTGACAAGTAATCAAAAACGATCCTGATTACGAAACTGATGCTGATGCATATGATAGTCGTAATAATAATAACAGCAATACCAACACCACCGACGATAATGATGATGATGATAAACTCGATGTAATTAAAAAAGCGTCGATCTCAACCACTGCTACCAGTGCCATGACACCAACAGCAGCAGACAAAACTAAGACGACGACGACGACGACGACGATGACCACAACAATTATTCCAGATGATACATTACGTCAATTATCAGAAAATCTTATAACTGAAAAATTAAATCCAAAATATATACCTTTAGTTGATTTGGTTATAAAACATAAATTAAAAACTGATCAAGATGTACGTGAATTTGTTATCGGGTGGAGACAATTCTTTGTTGATACATTAAATCCACAATATTTACCAATTGGATGGAGTGTTAATAGTCCAGTTGAAAGTGATGGTAATGATGAATGATAATGAGGATGGCGTAGATAATTATGATAATGAAGATAATCATAGTAAGGATAGTAATGGCAGAGACGAGGATGACGCCGACGAAAAGTAGAAGGAAGTACTATATTAATCTACTCTATCTGAGCGTAATACAACTTTAGTTTAATATTCGACCATGAAATATTGATTTAAAATGCTTTTAGAAAAGTGAATAAGCTTAACACACAATGACTTCGAGAGGTAAACCCCTAGTTGTCGTTGAATCATCGCGAGCGTTGATTTCTAGATAGAGAAGTGGTAACGGATAAAATTGAATATCAAATACTTTTTGTTCCGAAGCGTTTCCGCAACCAAAATCTGACCAAATCATAAAGATTAAAATGAAAAACGGGCTTCAAAAAAGAACAAGAGGCGCAACGATGGTATATCAATGAAGACCTAGTCTTAGTCGTACAATTCATGGATCGTTACTTATCCGTTTATTTTTCCATTGCTTCGGGAACAGCTTGTGGGGAAAGCCAATGGGATAGCGGAAAGAGTTTGGTAGCATTTGATCCGTAGCTGAAGGTTTTACAAAGTAATGAATCGACTCCTGGGGGTAGTTTGTAAGGATACGCGGTACTTCGTTTTTATTCCAAGACGTTTCCGATGGTTCCGCACCTTTCAATGGACTCATGTGGATTCTTATTGTGTAGCGTCCCTTTTGTTTTTCGGATTTCAAAATAGAACACGGCCAATGACTGTATTCCTCGTGATCTACATATCCCTCGTTGCCAGCATATACAAATCCATCCCCGGGGCTAGCAAATGTTTCCGAGATTTTCTCGTCGGACATCATTTTCCATTTATTTTTCCATTTCTTAGTATAGTTACCAATATTATAAACGTCGTTCCAAGCATCATATTGACAGCCCGTAAACAAATAGGGATGATCTACAGTTTTTCTTAAATCGCCTGAGATTAGATCATTTATGATGGGGCCCTTGCGTTGGTTTGCTTCCTTTGCAGTGATAAAATTTGGTACTTTCTTTGGAGGCTGCCATTCACGGACATGCTTATCCCACGCTTTTTCCCATTCGATGCCGTAGTCAATAAAAACTGCAGATCCATCAGTAGGGTATGACATTTTCAGTATTAAAAGAGATAAACGTTAGTATCAGTAAAATAGAAAGAATCTTTTAAAGAAGCGCAGACGAAAGTACAACAACATCGTACAAAAGAACACGTACCTTCTTCGTTGGGGGCGATATCACGCAACGAGACAATCTCGAGAGAAAAAATTCGTCCATTATGATCATCAATGACGGGCAGCGACTTATTTCGCCATTCATGAGAGGCTATGTCCCATCCTGACGACCACCGAACCTCTGCATTCGGCCCTTTTGGGCCGCATTCTTTGGTACGATTACTGCAATGATTGATAAGCATCGCGCTAGTCATGGGGCACATTAACATAGAACTTTCAGAATGGCCGAAGCAGTAGTTCAGTAGTAGTGACATTCCAAGTTTGAACGAATCGGGATCTTTCTTGAACGAATCAAGCTCCTTGTTCTCTACGATACCTCTCCGATACAACATCAATGTTTCTTTGTTTGTTACGTGCAGAACGGGTGACGGAACAACGATATCATTAAATTTAACTCCGTATTGGGAAAAACCACCAAAACCTGCATGCGGCAAGGTGCTCTTCTTTGGAACAAGATGCTCCAAGCATAATCCGTGCTCCTTGATCCATTCTGGATCTCTCTTCTCTAGAGACAGCTTGGCTAGCTCGAACCAAAGTTTTTTTGTGGCAAGCATTTTGTATGAATCCGTCTTGCGGACAAGATTTTCGCCCATTGTTTTGACGAGGCTCTCTTTCGACTGAACGGTGGTTTTATCTACAGCTTCATATAGCGCTTGTCGAACGTCGTATTTCCCAACTTGAATGAGAATCGCTAACACGAAATCAGGGTCTGAATATTTCGTATTTTCTGTAGGCGACGACGATGACGATGATTCCTTGGCGATCAATTTGCGCATGGCCTTGGTTGAACTTCCGTTTTCAGGCCACGGTTTTGATCCAAACGGTTGGTAAAGTTTTAGAATCCTGGCTGCTTCTTTGACATCTTCTGGGTACATAATTTGATGCTTCCAGTTCTGGGATTTCGACGACGCACCATCTCTCTTCATAGTCTTGTTGACTGGATGATCACGTTCGCATAAACCGTAGTTCAAAAACTGAGAGAGAACCAGAGAATTGAAAGATAAATAGTTAGAATCTTAAACAACACTCAGAAATTCCAAACGAACGACAATGGAGAATTCATTGATCGACTTTCTTAAAATATGTATGATATCACGATATCACACCGTCCGGTAGCTACCAACCGGAAGGCACATCTTTCATATAATGTTCTATTTAGGCGGAAACGCAATTGCACCACACTCACAATTTCTTCACCAGCCTTCAGATTCCGTGTTGTGTAAAAATCTCTACCAACGTTGTAAGAGAACGCCCCTAAACCAGGACTTTCCCTGTTCTTACTGTGGTCAGAAACAAGTAAAGCATCATTATATGGAGCAATGCGAGCTGGAGCTTGTCCCAAGGACTGTAATAGACAGTGATGATTAGGAAGCGATCCAAAGCCCGGTTGAAAATCGACCGTATCGGGTGGATGATCATATCGGCTGATAAGAGTTTTAATTTTTGGTTAGTGATAGGTTTTGTAATGAACTTCTAATCCCAGTTCTTTTGGACAATCGAGTAAATGCATTGAACATACATACCTATGATCTGGCATTCCGTAAGCCCAAACATCTACAACGAGAAAAAGGACATTTCACAGATGATGAATATATTACAAAAGAGGAATAAAAGAGAATTCATATGTTAGTGAATGCTGTAATTTGAACGGAACAGCAAAAATAGAACAATTATATTTTTTTTCTTTTCTATTCTCTTTTCCAAGGGGAAAAAGAAAGACAAGATCGAACGTTGCTTACAGTTAGAGAATACATTTGTCCATATTCGTCGACGTTCTTTATAAAGAGGCAAATGTGCATTGCGTCGACGCATATCATGAAGAGGTATCGAAACAGCATCCGGTGCATGGAGGATCGATTCGTCATTATTAATATCCCTTGTAGTAAATATACCGTAACCTCAAATAGCGATGATTATTACATTGCAAATCGTGCGAAGGAATAGAAAAAAGGGAGGGAACGAGCAAGCAAAATGATATCAGTCATATAGAATGTAAAGACAACCTCGACATTTCTTCTTTTTGTCCATATGCTATCAAAAATTACCTGGATAAGGATTTAGGGAAGAGGGGGCCATCCAAATGCCACATTTGTCGTTATCAGCATCAGCATTGCTAGATAATTTCGATGACTTGTAACTGCTGAGGGTGTGATCCTGACCGTTGTTACCTTCCTGCTTGTTGACATCAGTAATAGGTAACAATGATATTGAGGAATAAAATTTTGAGAGGAAGTATCCGTACAAAATGACACAAACAACTGCAAAGAAGTATCGGAGGATGATCATGCGTTGTCGAGCCGCCGCCGCCCCTATGGAATTATTTGGCACCGCCATAATTATCGTTCCAATGGTTTCCAATGGAAAGATCGATGAACAAGAAGGTATCGTCAAACTTTCTATTGCATGAGCACCATGAGCATTATCAACATTGTCTTTTTTCTTCTTTTGCGATATCAAAAAATGTTAAAAGAAAATTTTATTTGAGGTTTTTGGCGCGGAAGAAACCTTAAAGTAACGCACGCGCGCATCACAAATACATATCCTTTTCAATACTTTCCCGCACACCCCTCCTAAAAATATGACCGTTCATTTTTAAGATCCGAACAAGGATGACTTTTGATTGCAGATTATGATTCGAAGTAGTAAATTTAAAAATGCACAAAATGAAATCTTCATCGCATGCATATACTGAATACCGGTACTATTAGTATCGCATAATCAAATCAATCAATAATCTCAAGCAGACAATAAGCACAATTCATTTATTAAATCAATCGTCGTTAACATTTTATACCAATTACAATGGCATCGAATTCAAACGCTTGTATTCCTGTTTCGTATCCTGTAACGAAACAAGTTCCTGGGTTACCAAATACTATTCGTGGTGAACCATGTTCTTTGGACGGAGAGAGTGGACGAATCAGTTCAGAAAGACGTTTCTCTCTTATACAAGTGGTAAGACTTGTGTCATTAGATCTCTCAAACCAGGTGAGGAAAATCTTCCAAATTCAAAATCTTCTATCTTGGTCTACCGAGGTCATCAATACGCTACATCATGTGTCAAGATAAGTACGTCCGGAGCATACGCATGTTCAGGAGATACTAGAGGTAAATTACGAATTTGGGCTCTTGACCATGAAGAACATCTTTGTAAATTAGAAACACAAGCTTTGAGCTCAACCGTTCGAGAAATTTCATGGGATGGTGAATCTAAACGTATCGCTTTCGCTGGAGATAGACTGGACAATCAATCCGTTTGTACTCGTGTTATTCAATGGGACACAGGGACCAATCAAGGTAGTCTTTCTCAGCATCTCAAAGGAAAGTCATGTGCTGTGGCTTTTAAACCAAATCGTCCCTTTCGTCTTGCGACGGGTGGTAAAGAAGATATGAAGATTCATTTTCATAAAGGACCACCATTCACTAAAATACCAGTCGAAGATGGAGCACCGTGTGAGCATGCTCATGAAAAGGGTATTAATTGTGTCCGTTACTCATCAAATGGAGAACTAGTGGCATCTGTTGGAGGTGATAAATCTTTGTGTATCTATGATGGAAAGAACCTTGCACTAAAGACTAAACTAGACAACATTCATACGGGAACGATCTATGCCTGCGCTTGGGCGGCAGACAATAAAAGTTTGATGACATCTTCGGCTGATGGGACTTGTAAACTATTCGAAGTTACTAGTGCAGACGGGACTAGTGTACAGGAAAAACATACATGGAAGGTTGCCGAACACATGTTGGGTGGTGAAAAATATGACAAGGCTCCTCGTGGTGGTATGCAATTGGGATGTGCTTTTGCTGGAGGTACAACACCAGTATCAGTTGCAACCAATAACCAAATTTCCATCCTACCCATGCCTGGTCAAGATAATAACAAGATCGAAATATTGACAGGTCATAATGCACCAATTGGTGCTGTCGCATTCGATCAAAACAACGGATTGTTTTTCACTGCAGATTCAGATGGTATTATTTGCAAGTGGGACTTGAAAAAACTAAACGCCCTTGAACGGATTATCCCTGCCAATAACAAAGAACTCTCGTACCAAGTCCATAAGGGTGCCATCTCTGCTATGACTGTATTGAAAGATTCGCGATTAGTATCTATGGGCTGGGACGATACAGCACACTATACAAAAGACGGCAAATTGCAGTCGGAATCACTAGACATCACTGCGCAACCTATAGCTGTTTCAACTGGAACCAGCCTCACAGCTATTCTCACTGTAAAGGGCGTCATGCTATTGAAGGATGGAAAGCAAGTTTCTAAAGGTATCATTCCTCTAAGTTAGAGGCCAACTGTATTGTGGTATCCAAGGACGATAAGACTATTTATGTCGGTGGTGATGATTGCAAAATCTATGTGTACTCATCCGACCTGGAAGAAAAACATGTCATCGCTGATGGTCATCTCAAACCAATCCACTCATTTGCTTTGTCTAATGACGGTACAATGTTAGCAGCTGGTGACACTCGTGACGTTTGTGTATTTAAGACTGCAGATTTTTCGACAGTCGTTAAAAAAGGAAAGTGGGGCTTTCATTTACAGAAGATTACTACTCTTGCCTGGTCGCAAGATGACAAGGTAGTTGCGTCTGGAGGATCAGATGATTCGATATATTTATGGAACATAGCAACCATGAAGCGCCTGCATTATCAATTTGCTCATCGTGGCGGTGTTGTAGGCTTGGTATTTAAAGAAGGCACGTCAGGAATGAATATGATTTCGGTAGGAAAAGATTCATGCGCCGTGGAATGGGATTTTACCGAAGATGCGAAGAAAAAGTTTGGTTAGAATACTAAATCATGTCCCCCAAGTATAGAGTGTATAATAACAAATAATAGCTACATCAAGCTAGTATCAATAGTATAGTGTAGATGAAAAGATTAAAAATCTGTAGAATAATTTAAACTGTTCTTTAAATATTTTGAATTAAAGTCACGTTCTACTCTGCTTGAGCGAGTGACTTCTTTTTTTTGGCGGGTGCTCGAGATTCATTTCTTCTGCTTGATTTTTGTTGGGTGCTTCTACTTCTACTTCTGATTCACTTTCTTCTTCTTCTTCGGCCTGTTTGACAGCAATGATTCCCTCGTCATATAGACACTGTACGATTTGATTTTGTCCTCAATACTATCATGGAATAAGTCATTCACTAGAATCCACTCCGGTTCTACTGTAGTCAAGAGTTGTTCTAAGGAAGCTGCATCGTCCATTTCAAACTCCATTGGACTAATAGGATTTCCCTGATACTCTCTGGAATTATCAAAACAATGGTAGACGATAGCCTTATCATCTTCGAGTACAAGTCTTCCAACTCCTGGACGAACTAATCGACACATCGTATTTGGTAGAATAGGCTTTTCATCAGCTGTTTCATCTCCCTGTGAGGTTAGTGTAACTTCTTTGGCAGCAATGCAGGAGGTTGTCGTTCCGACATGTATCTCGTTGCCATTTCGTCACAAGCTGCATCGAGCATTGTACATGCAGTCTCGGCGACTTCCATTATCCTCTTTTGGCTCTAATTTTGAATTGTTCTCGAAGAAGAGTTCGTAGTTGTAGTTTATTACTACCCGTTTTTCTTCTTGACCGGCGATTTTTAAAGTATCAGGGAGTTTTTCATCGTTAGGTTCTTCATACATAACACCCATATACTCCATAAAGCCTTGCGGTAGTCCCTTTCGAAGGCTAGTAGAAGATTCACTCATAGCGGCAGCATTTAAAGCATCGGGTACCACAATTTCCATCAAGTCAACCCAAGCCCATTGCTGCATAGCCGAAATAGTTAAATGGATCGAATGATGACTGTTGTCGTTTAAGGTACATGCCTGATGGATATACCCCCTTGGCATGTATAGTAGATCGCCTTCATCTAACGTTACATCTAAAACTGGTTCCATATCCTCGAGATCCTCTGTTGTAAAATCTTCTGAACTGGTCCGTGGAAGTTTTATGGTAGGTTTATAAACCTTCCATCGTTTACTTCCTTGTAATGAAGGCAAAATGCATCAATGTCATCATAATGTGGAGCAAACCCCTGCGATGATCGTGGTGGTGTCAAATATGCATTTGCTCCAATCATACATTGGAATTCAACTTCAAGTGTACTTAAGAGAGATTGGATCGCATCACATGCTTATGAGGCCGTAGCAGTCGAATTGTACAACCCTTATCATAGTTTGACCACAAATCTGAATTTTTACTAGTACTCCGCTACTAGATTCGTCGTTCTCTTCATCGTTGTTGTCGTCGTCGTCGGCGGCGGTTTTATCTAGAGTAATGCGTCGTTTAACTCCATCCGACCCCTTCTTGTACTTGGTCACATTTAGATCACGGCCATAATACAACGGGTGTTTTTCGTAATTTTTTTGATACTTTCTAGTGTTAACAATCCATTGAATCGAGATTTATTCTTACAGATTCAGAACTAATAAATAAAGGTTTCTTTCGAAGTAATCCTTATAAAATTCTTCTAGGGTGATTGGTGCCAGAATACTCTGAAAAAGACAAGCTGCTCGTTGCGTTGTAGTCATACGTCTAAGCTTTTTTGAGTTGCTTCGTCTTTGCATTCTTCCAACAAAAGGATTTCTGATAAAGATAAGTCAGGAGGGAACGACATAGGTGTTGATGCAACTGCAGATGATGGTGTAAGAGTAGCTGCCGCTGATGTCATTTCGTCGTCTTCATCAATATCGTTTAACGACGACGTCTTTTTGTTCCTGTTCCTGTTAGATTTTCCACACTTTCCTTATCATATTTCGGCTTTCTTTTCTTGCCGCTTGACATGTTGGTGCCATTGTTATTATTAGCTGAAGAATTGGCTTTATTGTTATGTTATTGTTATTGTTATTGTCGTCATCGTCTTGTACAGGCGATTGTTTCTTCTTCTTCTTCGCTCGTTTCTGTGCGGCCCGTGACATTCCACCGCCGCCGCCGTCATTACCGCTTACTTGGTCTGATGTTGGTTTCATATTCTTCTTATCGATGTATACATGTAGTTGGCAAGCACAATTACAATATATTCTTCGTTGATGCTAATGAAGAAAATTGAAAATCCAATCTTTTAATACGGAAGGATTAAAAAATACGTGATTTGCAAACTACTTCGAAGTAATTTCAAATTTATTTTCGCATGATTGAGGGATGGGGTATGCTCTCGTTGACGAAAACTTAATTAGGACTAACATAGTGCGAAAATCTGTGACTGCGAACTCAGAATAGCCTACAGTAACCCTAACTCTACCTCCTGATTCTAGGTCGGCACGCGTTTACCGTTACGTTTTGGTATTCTTTTTATACGACCATGTATGCAACATAAACATTCAAATCGTGGGTAAAAATTTAAATTATCTGCGAGGCATTGCTTCATTTTTCCTTCACTCCACCCTCCAACACGAACTAACAAACAAGGCACGTCATGACGTGCCTTGTTTGTAAACTCTTCCTTCTCACACAAATCTATGCTCCCATACAAAAAACCAATTACACATCTTGCAAAAGACAATCTGACTCCAAGCTAAGCTATAAACGAGTACGGTATCTGTTCATTCTAGTTGCAATTGTGTCTAGTCGAGTGTCGTTAGATAGTAAATAATAGCTTCCGTTATTCTTATTTTTGTTATATGGAGGGAAAATCTGCACCAGCTTCGCAGGGGCCACCGCCAAGTGCAAAGCCACTGCCGCTGAAACCATCGCAACAACAGCCGCCTCAATTAAAGGCATACGCAAACGCAAGTTCTAATAGTAATAAAGGAAAAACGCATCCTGTTCAATCTCACCACCATTCGAAAAATGGGTAAAGACCACGCTGCACAATACCGACATCCTCCACCTCCACATATGTATCCGATGATGCCGATTCCACCACAAGGGCATCCAGCATACAACCCAAAAGGACCATATGCTGGAAGTAATCTGCCTCCACCACCGCATCATCGTATGAGCTATCCTCCCCATCCACACTTTTACCATCATCCTAGTGGAGGATATCTACCTTATCGACCTTTGCCACCTACTACCAACACGAAGAATTCGAGATCGTCTACTAAGTCCTCGTCTTCTAATGGAGGAGGAGCTCCCAACAGTTCATCTACTTCGTCAAAGTTAGGCCGTACAGTGCAGACGGGAAAAAACAGAACGGTGGACCACCAATGCTTCTTCCACCGATGCCACCTATGCCTATTGGTGCGATGCCTCATCATCATACATCCACTCCAGGTGTGGGCCCATATACCGCAGCAAGTGGGGGGAAGAAACAGGCAATCAAATGGACCAAGCACGAAGATGAAACTCTAAAGGAGGCAGTAGAGGAACATGGAGCCAAGAACTGGAAACTCATTTCTTCGCGACTACCTGGTCGTAGTGAGGTTCAATGCTTACATCGTTGGCAAAAGGTCTTGAAGCCATCCTTGGTAAAGGGTCCATGGACAGCTGAGGAAGATCGCAAGGTGGTTGAGCTTGTGAAGAAGCATGGAGCAAAGAAATGGTCCTTGATTGCAACTAATCTTCCGGGAAGAATCGGAAAGCAATGCCGTGAACGCTGGCATAATCATCTAAACCCGGACATTTCAAAAGAGGCATGGAAGGAAGATGAGGACAGAACAATATTGGAATCACATATAACACTTGGTAATCGATGGGCTGAGATTGCAAAGATGTTGCCAGGACGGTACGTAAAAACTCTCCTGTCTCTTTAACTTAATTGTGTTTTCCTTTAATTCTCCAAAATCAATCATAATCCAAAACTCGTCACTTACTAAAACTCTTCTGACCATGATATATATATTTGGATACAACAGAACGGATAACGCCATTAAAAATCATTGGAATTCATCTATGCGAAGAAAGATTGAAAAGTTTCTAGCCAGGAAACAAGGTGTAGATGAGACCAATATCCATTACACTGAAGACGGACGATTCGATTTCATGGGTGATTTGGAAGGTGTCCTTAATGCAGTTCGGGGGAGAGATAGTACTGGGAAAAAAATGAGTAAAGCTGATCGTAGTACGGCAAAGAAGAGTAGTACCGCCAAGAAAAACCGAAGAGATAAGCGGTCCCAACTATTGGGACCTCTATCTATGTCCCTCAATTATCTGCCGTACGGAATGGCACCACCTCCTTATCCTGGTATGCCACCCCACCCCATGTATTCTCGTGACATGCCCTATGGTCCACAAGGCACGGATCCAAATATGATGCCCTATCCACCCCAAGCATCATTTGTCAAAGGAACGACAGAAATCCGTCCAAAACATGTTCCGCTTGCTCCTAGACCAACTTCAAATAAGCCAAAGACACCCTTAAGGGAAAATGCGTCTAGTATCACCGCATTATATTCAAGGTCAGGCAAAAGCCCCGATCCTGCAGTATCGTTTCTTGCTACTAGTGCCCAAAAGGCCTACCATACCTCGCCAAAACCTACAGGTGGAAGTCTAAGCATGATGGGATTGTATAGTCCTGAAGGAATGAATATCCATGGGATGACTCCTTTGTCAACGCTACGAGGTGCTTTTGAATCTTTCTACGATGGGGGCAATGAAATGCTCAATGAGCTTTCTCCTGAAGAGAACCTAAGTCTGAACAAAGCCTTGTTCACTGAACTCACTGAAGACGACAGTCGCAAAGTTGCGAAGACCCCGTGCTCGAGGACACCTGCTCGTGTAATGAAATTTACGATTGGAAATATGGTGACTGACACCACAGGCTCCTCCAATAGTGCATGTATCCAACGCATGAAATCAAATAGAGTATCAATATCCCCTCTTTCGTACAAGGGATTTAAGAGATACTCTGCGGAGACTGACGAGATCGAACTTGAATCAGCGTTGAAATGCGATAAAACACCATCTACCGTTACCCGCTCTATTCATTTTGCTGATAGATCAGAAGAAGACGATGACGATAAATTAAGATTAGAAGACGAAAGTAATGTAACCGACTCTGCAACGAAATTATTGCCGAAATTATCGTCTGACTTCACTGATGTGGATACTTCTACTCCGTTCAAGACAGGAAGCCGAACGCCTTGCGCCGTAACGCAGAATTCAATTAGCTCCAGCAGAAGTTTAATGGCCGGTATGAGTCCATTTGCAGGTGGTATGAGTCCATTTGTTGGTTTTGATAGTGATTGGGGAAGACAACTTGGTTTCTCTCCTAACAGTAACGCCGGCGATTATACACCTTCTTTCTCGCCTTCGGTCGCGGCTAGATTAACTCTGTCAGTAAAGAAATCTGATTCTACTAGGAGTCCTTTTGCCAAACTTTCTACCAATGTCGTACCTAAGTCATCGGTCAAGCAGAACGGAAAACGTCAAATCAAAGAAGAGGATAATACAGCAACAGAAACTGCAACAAATGGTTTGACACCAAAACGACAACGTCTTGATCCTTTGGTTGGCATTCAGCAATAGGAGAGATAGAAAAGGGGGTAAGAACGAAATAAATAGAAAATTATTCTGTAATATTACACAATCCATATTGAATAGAAGTAATGAATAATAATAATCTGGTTTTGAAATTAATCCTTATACTAGTGATACTCTCGCCCATTAGAAAAAAACTAAACATATACATTTCACGTAGTTTTTGCTATTGGATACAGAATACTTAAAGTACGTACTGTTGAATAGATAGTTATGCTGTCCATCATAATGTTGAACGGAATTCAAACATTTTAAGTTTTCAAGTTTTCAATACTGTACTATAAAGATAAGTATAATACATTGATCAATCATCGATAAAGATACAGTAGTAGATCATTTTTTTCGACAATTTGTTTTTGCGAATAATTGCCAGAATGTTATAAATTATTATAATTACATTCAATAGATGATGATATCACAATATATATATATATATATATATATAGGATCTAATGGTCCTAGGACATTTTTATTTACACCCCATCACACCTCACACTATACAATTAACAGTTATGTTATTATATGATCCGTCTTGTTTTAAAGAAACTAATAATATGATTCGCCTGTGTAAATCCAGTCACTACAAGAACCATACAATGTAGGATGGGCCAAAATAATGTCGCCTTATGCAATTCATCTGTTTGTTGATGATATAATGCATCACGTTCACGAAAAAAATCAGCTTCCTTAATGATTGTATGCATCTCATGTTCTATCCGATTCAATTGTGTTTCCATAAATGACCAATGATGTTCTACACCTAATAATGGTGGCCGCATATTATCTGCCTTTTCTTGTTCAAATTCATCCATTACATCCTCATCTAATTCTTCTATTCGTAGATGAAATATCATTGGTTTTTGTGGACTTGCTTTAGACGCACGGATACATACATCAACAATTGCATCCTCAACGTGGATACGATGTAAAAACGAACCAGCATACTCAGTAATTTCTTGTGATACCGGTTTTGGTTTATGTTTAGCACGATCTTTTACTTGCTTTTTACGTTGAACTATATTTTCATCATCGTCAGTTGCACGTTCAAGTCGTTGGTCCTCAATTGTTTCTATTGGTTTCTCTAACAGTGTAATGTATGTTGGAGAATATCGTTTTGAATCTTTATTCACATCGATGTCTTTTGTTGTTTGTTGTGTGTTGTTGTGTGTGATTTTATTTTTTGAATGATGATTATAGAAAAGAAGGGGGGAAATGACAATTCTATTAGTTAATATTAAAGACTGCTAGACTTGACTTGACTTGACAAGGCTTGTACCACAAACACACAAACGCATCCAATACACATATATTATTATTATTATTACACGCAACGTACGTACCAGCAGCTTCGTAATGTATTTTAACCATTGTTTCTTTTGGAACTTCAACGGAAAAACATTTGGGTTTTCCGCTGTTTACTAGAAATTGTGGATGACCATAAATACCGAAAAGGCAAAAAAAATTGAAATTTATTGTCCACAAGAAAAGGGAAACAAATAAACGTCGTCGTGCTAGAGTGACCATAATATTTAATTTTTTATTTCTGTTGCTCTTTTTCTTTTTCAGCGTAGCGCCTCTCTTCGGTCAGTCAGTCTCTTGTTGTTTTAACAACCACAGAGCGAAAATGAGATGAATTCTCTAGCTAGTTACTACTGCGTTTTGATACTGTAGGCAAAGTACAACAATCGGATTCATTCGGATATTGAAATAATGTCCTACCGTTTATGTTCACCATCATCGTCAAAATAAAGTGTCGTTGAATGTTAAAAATTAATGACTAAAACAAGTTCGACTAGCTCGACTCAGCCGCGACAATTTTTTGTGCGTTGACATCTGTAGTGACGTGTACACGTGCTTGACAAATCTAGGTACGAATGATTGTAGTACGTAGTAGTATACAGTAGGTACAGTAGTAATGAAAAAGATATCAACCGCATAAAAAGCCCTCCTCAAATTGATGATATCACCCAACATCATATCCTTCCTGTATTGTCCATCGAAGTTAGTTTAAGGTAGACTTGCTGCTAATCTTAGTAGAGCCTACTTTTACTCAGACTCATTCAGAGCGGGTACAGAAAGCATCGAACTTGATTCTACCTAGATTGATTCGACTTTTAAATAGGAGGAAAATCGGGAGAAAAAGAATTAAAAATCCGTAGTGTTGGAATATCGCCGAAATACTTGAGAATATCATCAATCAACCAACGACATTGTATCCATCCCATACAGTATAACAACCGTAACAACAATATCAAACAGCAAAAATGGCATTCTTTACCAATACAAGACGGACAAGAAAATGGAAATTATTTCTATCTTTCGTACTTTTTATTGTTTTATCGATGGTTGTCTTGACGGTAAATAGTTTCACGGCGACGACGACGACAACAACGATATCATCATTATCCACGTTCCGTACAACTTCATTTAGTAGGATACGACGACAGCATACCTTTTTTTCGACGACGACCGGCAATTATAAATCTTCATTGACGTGCTGTAAAGCCCATAAAGAAAGCAACAACAATCAAAAACGATTCAAACATACGATAGCTATTTTGAATATGCCATATACCTCCACCGATAAGATCGCCAATGAGGCTATTTTGAATCAAGCCATTCAATATACTAGCAAATTGAGTGTCGTATTACGTTGTCAAAATGATGATAAGCCATCACCATCATTGGCACGACTACGTCGATATGTGGGGGAGGTATATTCAACCTTATGGGATGCGGTATCTCTGAGTGATAATAATGATGATGATATTGATCTTGATTGTGATTTTTGTGACGTAGTTGTTTATCCACAAAACCTACCTAATGCAGCACCTGAATCATGGATAAATGATGTTGCTCCCGATCTTGATTCGATTTGTAGTCATGATTCAATCTGTGGGTGGGTTTCAGGATCGGCTATGGGTCGGGGGAAACAATTCCAATTTAGTGAGGGTACAGGAGGATTGGATGCGCACGTTGCTGCAATCAATGCCAATCGAGAAAATAGCAATCTCTCACCTGTTGTTGCCGTTCATGTCGAACCTTGGCCGAAGGGTGCATCGAGTAAATGGCAATCAAACAACAATGTTGCATTTTTGGATGATGACAGCACTGACGATGAAGATGAAGATAAAAATGACAGAAATATGAATACCAATAATATTGGTGGTAAAAATAGTAACAACGACGGCGACGACGACGACGACGAAGGTAATATTTACGGGAGTATAATTGGTGGAGCACGCATACCAACAAAAAGTCTATTTGAAAAAGTTGCTGTTGCGGGTACATTTGATGGAATGCATTATGGGCATCGTAAATTATTAACATTGGCTGTTTCCTCTGTCAGTCCACGTAGTGGTGAACTATTGATCGGGGTCACAGTAGACGAAATGTTAGGAAACAAATCATTTAGCGAGGACATTCCAAACCTACAAGAACGAATGGGAATTGTACAAGACTTCGTCTATCGGCTCGCACCGGGGATGAAGAATCGGGTACGGTTCATACCACTTGCCGATGAATACGGTCCACCGGGTACATTAGATGAAGGTCCTAATTTTGATGCATTAGTGTTAAGCCACGAAACCTTAGATAATGGTCATAAACTGAACGAACATCGAAAAGAAACGTTGGGACTGAAACCATTGACATTGCTGTGCACACGCCGGACCGAACCACATGGCATGAGTAGTACGTCATTGCGGCGTAGGCGTAGGGAAAGACAAAAAAGACGAGAACAAAAACAACAAGAGCAAGAGGCAAAGTCATCTATCTGACAATTGAAAAATAAAAAACATAAAATAGTAGCAACACTTTAAAATGCATCGATTACGAACAAATTATAAAATAATAAAGAATGGATAGCTTTTTATTTTAGGTTTTCGACAGATAGATACATACGCGTTTTGCTTGAGTGTGTGAATCTATACGAAAGCATTTGTGTGATACAAGCCATTATAGCATTGAAATGTTTGTTTGGTTATAGATCGCAGAAAAATTGTTTGCGCTGTACCAATTTCAGCAGCATTACAAACGCTCTTGCAGATGAAGCATTCCTTTTTTGTGATACGTATATTACAACTTGTTTCGTAGCATTTGTTGCTAATATGCTTGCATGAGTCGGATCACGGGTCCATGATTAGTCTTTGGTATCCGAAGATCCATCTCAAAGGGATGAGCATCAGGAAAACGACGGTCCCGAATATCGAGAAGTATGACCAAAAATTCATCACGTAGTTCCGATTCAACGTCAATGCAATCGAGTCTACTTCCCACAAATGGATCTTCCATCTGACTCATACTTTCAAACAATGACGTTAATGCAATGGATGTTAGCATCGAAAAGGTTATGCCCAAACCCAAACTTTTTAGATTAACTGCCAATTGACCGTAATATGGAGCATAAAAGGGTGGTAAAAACACAGTGAACAGTCTAGCGAAACTTCGCAAGGCCTGAGGTGTACGATATTTTTTGATTACGAGCATTTGTTCTATTTCTATCGAGAGGAAGCGTTCCCATTGTCGAATACGTGTAGCCTCATTGGGTGGTAAGCCTTCATTTTTAAGAAGTTCACACCGTTCTGTAATATATGTCAAATCATGTAAAATACTTCGATGTAACTTTCTTGATACCGTCGCAACGTCTTCTCTTTGTTTCTTACCGTATGGAAAGACATGATGTCTTGCACGAGAAGCATTTGGTAATGTCAAAAGCCGAGTCAGTTCACTACAAATTCGTATCATCGCAAAAAGAACATCATCCGTGTATTGAAGCCAATCAACGTCGGATGCAGCTCTTCCCGATGGTATGGTTCCTACTTTGCCCCAATCCCAGAATGTGTGTGCAAATAATAAATTAACCATGGTGGCTCTGAAGTCGGCAATTTGTCCAAGAGCACCTATAATTAATTTGAATAATGGATGAAAGGTTAGTACTGAGTCAAGAGTTAATATGGTATATTTTGGTCGGAATAAGCAGATAAAGTAATACAGGCCATTCGAAACATACCCTCCCTTCGTGTGAAAGCCATCCCGATGGATGCAGAGAGAGGAGTAATAACAGCGAACGTTAAAAGAGTCCAGCTCATTGTATTGCCATCAAACGTAGAATCGAACTTAGCGATGTTATATGTGTGTATAGTCAAAGAAATGCATAATGCAAGTGAAAGTAACGATTCCAAGCTTATAAGATAAAGTACGAAGATAAAAAATGCCGAAATCATATTGACGATTGCAGCTCCAACCACATGGATTAAACCACCCTTTCCCTGTGCCCCTGGACTGTGCATGACAGAATTGCGAATCCCAACTTCTTCGCTCAGTAAATTTTTAAATTTCCGTTTTTCGTTAACCACTGATGATCGTCTTGTTCTCACACCAATTTGTTCTTTCGGAGCATCGGATTCGCCTATCTCCATGATGATAGCTTCATTGTGTATCCTTTCATTATTATCGGTCTTGGTGTCATCGATAATCGACGAGACAAGGTCCGTGCTTGTGATGTGTAGTTGTTCTGTGTCTTTCTTTGAGTTGTTGTTAGCATTATTTGTCATGGCATCAATAATCAATATATCAATTTTCATCTTGTGTCAAACCAACAGTAAAATTTCGGTTGATGATCTTGTTCTTGTCAAACATATTTGTTGTGTGTCTGTGTCTTTCCGTGAATTGTTCTGTCTGACATTTATTTGTGATTGTTGCCAAGATTTTATTTCTATTTTGTGTCGTAAAAAACATTCTGGCGATGGTTTGGCGAATATCAAAATGGTAATAGGCCTAAAAATTAATAATAACTACAGTATAACGTTCTGTAGGATCGATTTTTTCATTTGATTACATCTTATATCCCACTGAAGTTGCTAACTATGCTAAGGCAAAAGGAGCTGATTGTGGTATGGAGGAGGTGCCTTAAGCATTGAAGAATTGCTGATTTTAAAACTAGAAGGTTGTGATGACACACAAGATATAGGTGGGGTAGGTGGTGTGGAAGTCATATGACATTGTATTAGTACTGTAGATCTTCCAAAACAATGGATTAGTCTCACCTTAGCTCTCATAGAATAATTGAACATTGTCCATACTGACTTGATTTATTATCCCTGTGAAATAAGTATGCCATAGTTGGCTGATAAGACTAGTGGTTGATACCTAAAATTATGATCTATATTTACATTCTACGTTTAGTGTATTGTCTGACTGTCAACACACGTGTCCATTATTTCAGTCCCCTCAAGTAAGTTGTGGGAAATGTAGGTATTTCTGGTCACTTAATTGATCTATGATTATCTAATATGCTGGAAAATTAACTTGCTAAATGTAAGAAAATAGGAAAAATAACTTACTCTTCCGATCCAAAGAAAAGTAGATAACCTTACCTACAAGGTGATCTCTTTTCCGTCCAGAACACAAAGGCTTAGTTGCTATATCCGCGCAATTTTCATGTGTGCTGATATGCCCTGTTTGACACTCATCTGCAGACACATTTTTGCGAGCATAATGATAACAGATTGATTTCGCTTCCTTCCTTACTTAGTGTTGATTCGGGTTTTGATGTATTATAAATTACAGACATATTGTCTCCTCCATATATGTATGTAGGTTCATTTATTGGAATACCCATCATACAGATTTTGTATCAGATGACTTCTTGCAACGTCCAGTCCTGTCTTCATAGCAATGGATGGATTCAGCACTGAATACAGAGTTTTTGATTCTAGTTTTATTCCTACTGAACCACTGAATTGGGGCTTCATTCAATAAAACAAAGAATCCAGTTCTTGATCTTCGACTATTACCATCTCCGGCAAATTCTGAATCACAAAATAATTGCAGTATCACCTCTAATGGTTTAGGCATGAGAGGTGGCAATTCTTCCTTCACTTCTCCATAGAAATTATTCCAATCTTGTTTTGGGAAGTTATCATCATGGTCGTTCTCGGGGTATGATGGATTGAATATCATGACACTATTTTTCTTGTACTGTAAGTATGAAAATACCCTAAATACTGCTTCAAGATGACTTTCTTGTGGCTTAGCCAACTGAGAAGCAAATCCTGAAACTTCTGTTATTATGTCAATTCTTCCTAATTCTACCATCCATCTCAATATTCCTATTTGTGACTGGTAGTAGGAGCATAAGACTGGATCAAGTACTGGGCTCACATCCAGCTCTGGTCTATATCCATTTGCAAATGGACTAGTTGTATTTCTCTTGGGTTGCTTTCACCCATTTAAATCCTTAGCTAAGTAGTTATCTACATTGGAAACAGCTTCACTGACATATTTGGTGGGTGATATACCCCATGCAGGAATGTATTCATTTTCATTTGATTCTTCATCAATATCACATTTCATGATCTTACCTCCAAGATAAATGTCCAGGTCTCCTATAGAGCCGGGTTTCTTTACAAAGAAGTCATCTAATTTGTCCAATTCAGTAGTGGCATCATGATTAATACACAAAGCGTTGTCATTGACATACATTAATATTATATGTAACCATAGTGTCTAGTACCGCCGGGTCTTACACATTCTTTGAGCCATGCATCAGGAGCGCATGAATATATCAAATTGTGATTGACTAGCCCAAATTTTAGGGAATCTATTCACATGAAATTTTTATCCAGTGGAGTACAAGCGAACGGGCGTCTGCCACAATCAACCCCTTAGCATTCTACACAATTTGGTGCATGACACCAATTTGAGTACAATATCAAGGTGGATCTTTCATTTCTATTTCTAATTCTAAGTTCAATATGAGTAGGGGTGGTCAAGATTCCCTATGCGCGACACATATTATTTTGTCAGTTGAGTAGTAGTATTGCTTATGAGTGTAAGATTTGGTTGGTACACTCCTTCTGTTATATTGGGTGGTGAATACAAACAATACATATTAATGCAAGCCTGTCAATGAACTATAAGATGGTTCTTAATTTGAGCCTATTTTAGCTCTATTTTAGAATAATGTTTCAAAATAACTTCTGTTTTGTTTTAAATTTTGACCATGGGATCCGCCTTGTCAGGCTGGTCCCTTGTTGGATAAGCTACCATTTGTATAGCCTTAGAACAACATCCATGGATACCATATGGTCCATATTACTGATGTTGAGTTTGTATCATCACTTTATTGTTAATGTACCTGTTTTATCATCGCTTTTCCTCTCTCGAGGTGCGGAACAGGTTCACTTATCATTAAATTCATTGAAATGGATCTATAATCTATGTGATGATCAAATTGAATCAATTTAAGCATATATCATCCTTATTAGAGACTATACATGCCATTATAGCCTGGTTAGAGTACAGTGTATGGGTCTGATAAATGAAATAAGTACGCCATAATTAGTGTTTGATTTATTTTACTTTCACGTTATGTATTGTCTGACCGTCAACACGTCCATTATTTCAACCTGAGTACTGGAACATCATCGATCTAGAAAAAATCGAAAATCAGCGAAAATTCACATCCCCCTGGCGAGCATGCGCGATTCATATTTAACGGCTATTGAGTCGATCAAAAATATTTGAGTCCCATGTGAGTCGAGTGCTCGACTCATGAGTCGAGTGCTCGACTCATGAGTCGGGTGCTCGACTCATGAGTCGAGTGATGAGTCGAGTGCTCGACTCATTGAGTCGAGTGGCTCGACTCAACCGATTTTCTGACTGGTCCAATGAAAATGTTTTTTGAAGAGAGAAACTTTTTCAGTACAAAGAGTTTTTTTGTCAGGGTGTCAGGCATAGGCTATTATTAAGGCTGTTGCTTATCTCACATCTTTTTTTGATAATTATTTGAAAAAAAAATCGTATTTTAATCGAAGGTCAATCAATATGGGTCCATTAATACAAACTTTCCAGACGAAATAGAGGTATCTAAACGTTTCATTAAGAGAAAAAGTTCTGGTTGATTTTAGTCATCTGGGGAAACATCTATGAGGTTTCAAAGATTGCAGGCAAATTTCGAATCGATAAATTAAATGGAAATGTATAAAATCATACCTCCATCAATATTGGTCTATTTAACAGCATTCAAGCTATGGCGCCCCGCGGGGCGCCACTTTTTGGGGTCAATTTTTTGTAGGGGCATATTTCCCTCAAAAAATGGACTTATACCCCCCTATTGAGACACAGTACATCTCCGTTCAAAGACACGTGCTTTCTTATTAAGTTAAAATAACTCCCAGTGGGTAAGTATGGGGTCTTACTACTCCGGCAGCTGCAGTCCTAAATAAAATTCGGAAGAGCATGTGTTCAAATATAGAGAGTCGAAAAACGTGCCGGGCAACCCTCTTTTTGGTCAATATTATTATGTGACTCACACCCAAGATTCAAAATTTCAAAAATGAACCAAGTTTTAAAAAAAAGAAGGAGTCAACGCATCAAAAATATGAGTCAAATGGTCAGTCTTGTAAACTTTTGGGAAAATAACTAGTAAAATTTACTAACAAATCCTCTTTTTCAACGAAATATTTCAAATTTTCATACTAAGTAACTACTAGCTTTGAATATTTAGTCACTAGCTATTTTCGTCAACTTTACCACGCATTTTACGTATTTTCATATTATTACAAAGCCACACCCAATATAATCAAAATATTTGGAGTAAAATGGCAATAAAATGGCTCCTAGAAGCGCCCGAATTAGTTTAGAATGGGCCAAATCATTAGTAGGACTGTCTATGAAGGTCCCTGATTACTGGTGGGATGGTTGCAAAGGCTATAGGCTAAATGATGGGGTAATTGATTCATACGATATTGTTGAACAAAAATGGAATTTGTTATTAAACAGTAGAGATGACAATGATAGATATCTTATGAATTATACTGCTGTTTCTACCTATGCAGATAGCGACTCCTCCACTATTGATGAGTACCAGCTTCCATTCGCTGAAATCTATGATGGAGATGATATCATCGATGCTAATAATGGAGTAAGGTATTTTCGAACACCTCCTTCTGAATGGAGTAAAGTTGAGTTGGAAGATGGTGTTAATGAAGGTGGAAGGACAATAGATCCGATTGAATGGACTGGAGAGAAGGAGGAGCCGGTAAATATAACGGATGAGGAGTTAGATTCGTTAAGGGACATTGATGGAGAGATCAGGTATGAGAAAGTTTTTGAATGGCTTCTTCCAAGGTTTGGTGAAGACAACAATGAAACTTTATTTGATTGGCAAGCTGCAAGAATGAGGAATTATGTGAGAAAGAAAGAGGTTGAAGATGGATGGAAACCGAAATACTATCAAGGAGATGATACAATTCAACCTAATCATGTGGCAAGATTCTATGGTTCATTGCTTGCTAAGATGCTAACTGGTAGTCGATCGATTAATCAAATGTTTTGTACAAGAGAAATCTTCAATGCAGTACCACCTATTCAAGAATCAATGCCAAAGAATGCTTTGGAAGACATGACTAGCTGTCTGCACTACAGTGACGATTGGGATGTCATGGGAGATGAGGATTGGGATGAGGTGTATGATGATCCAAAAGTTATTGCACCACCACACACAGCAAGACATAGAGTGAAACATGGAATATTAGAAGATTGCTATATTCAGGTATGTAATATGTTTGTTGTTGTTGTTGTTGTTTCGAATCGATTACTAACCTACCCTCCTTCTTCTTCTTCTTCTTCTTCTTCTTACAAGCGATGGCAGTACTGTGTCAACCCATCAAGATGGATTACAACTGATGAAAGTCGAATTGCAGGATGGTATCATAGTTGTATGACTATAGGACCAGACCCCAAACCAATTCGAACTGGGGCTACTCTTCATACTGTCTGCATTACTCAAGGTCCTCTCAGCTCATACAAGCTGTATGCTAGAGTCTATGGTGGTAAAGATGATCAAGATATGAATGTACATCACAAGCATACTGTTAAGAGGGCTAAGATGGTATCACTCTATGATTTTATGCTTGAATCCTTTAAACATAAAGGACATTGTGTTGTAATGGACTCTGCATACATGAGTGATGCTATGGCTCAAATCGGTCGAAACCATTGGGGTATTAATATGGTTGGTACTTGTCAATCGGATCGGACAGGGGCTGGAAAGCTTGGCAAGGCTGATGTCAAAGCAAAGGAAGTTGTTATTGGTAGTCATGAGTCTCTTATGTACCAACACAACACCAAGCCATTGCTTTATACTGTTTGGGGAGACAACAACTTTGTCAAGACGCTTTCGAATTTCCATTCACCAGTTGTAGTGAGAGGTGGAATGAAAAGGAAGAAAAGAAATAGAAGCACCAAGAGAAGAGATAGAGAGTTTACTGATGTTGATTGTCCTATTCAACAAAAGGATTACTGTGAGACATATCATTTGATTGATAAAGGCAATGGTGCTGAAGCCAAGTATGATCTCTCTACTGAATCGCATTTGCATGGTTGGTCCCCCAAGTTAGCAGCCAGATATTTCAATATGAATATTAATAATGCCTACAAGATTCATTGTTATCTGTTTAAGAAGCATCATCCAACCAAAGTTGTAATGCCCTTGAAAGAATGCATACATAATTTGACACACTCTCTTCTACAAAGAGGTGATTCTATGAGGAAGCGAGGGGGTGGAGCTCCACCCAAAGCGACCAAGGATATTACTACTTCATCGTCTGTGGATGGAAGAAAGATTCGATCTGATTCAGTTAGACAACCATTCACCTCCCCTACTGCAACAGTAACTGGTACACCCCAAACCCCAGTGTCTGGTTTAGATCGCAGGACTCTCCAGTATCGCCAAGTTGCTTTTAAACGTCGAAAGGAACAACAGCCTGGAAGGAGTCATATATCGATTCCAGTGGTTGTAAAGGGAAATAGGGCTACATCTTATTGCAAGTACCACAACTGTCCTGGTAAGAATACTGGAGCAAAGAGAAAAAAACCCTATAGGTCAAAGTATGCATGTGAAGAGTGTAGTCTGGAGAAGGGATCCGATTTTTGGCTATGTAATTCTACCAAGAATGTGGATGGAACTTTGGTTGTAGTTGATTGTCACACAGCATATCATGTGCAAAAGAAATTATATACAGCACCATCACCAGTGAGTACTGCTGAAAGTAGTATTATATCCGAGCTAACAGAGTAGTAGATACTTAACCAGGTAATATATAACCTCTGTTTAATGGAGATCATGTCCGTTATCTTCTTTTTTACTGTAGTTGAGTATACACACACATACTGTTAGCATGTGTGTGTATACTCGGATTTCCCATTATCAATCTTGATTTTCGATCGAAAACACTGCTATTTAGCGCGTGTTAATTTAGCGCGCTTCATGGTTTATGTACTCAAATCCGTTGTCTAACTTCAGCGTAATAAAATCTTCCACAGTTATTGGTTTAACTGGTTGAAAAGATAATATTATTAACTGAGGTGTCTAGTTCAAGTCCATCTAGCGCCATCTAACAGGCTGAATGATTTTGTATTTATCTAGCAATCAACCAGTGAAAATTCGCTATATTTTCTAAGTTAAATTATTTTTTTTGGAAAAATAACACGTGATTTAACTAGCAATTTTTTTAATAAAAAGACGAAAAAATCCTTATAGCTTGAATGCTGTTAATACAAAATTGATATACGAAATATAGACGTGTGTACTGTTAATAGAGACGAAAAATTTTGGAGTGATTTGACTATTTGGAAAAAAATATATTGGGATTTATATGAATGGCAGGCACATTTCGAATCGCCAGGAATTGCCTACCACGAACATACATCCTCATACAATTTTTTTGAAATGACCAAATCCAATCAAAATTTTTCGTGTCTATTACCATTACAAATGTCTATATTTCGTCCTTAAAGTTTGTATCGAATGGAGCTATACTGATGGAGCTTCGATTTATTACAGTCGCATCGTCGCATATTAATTTAATTTAGATGTTGTCGTAATACAAGTGAAATCTTGAAATATTTTTAGCGAGGGGGTCACAGGGCCAGGCAAAAATTGAATCATGAGTCGAGTCCCATGAGCCGAGTGCTCGACTCATTGAGTCGAGCACTGGACTCAATGAGTCGAGCACTCGACTCATGAGTCGAGTGCTCGACTCATGAGTCGAGTGCTCGACTCATCATCGGCACTCATGAATGAGTTTAATGGTTGACTAGTTCGATTCAATTCCAGCTGTTCAAAATAAGCGCGCGTGCCCGCTGGGGGTTATGAATATTCGCTAATTTTTTATTTTTTTAAAATCGAGGATGTTCCAGCTACGCATCCATTTAAATACAAAGAAAAACAATAACGCGAAAACTAACTTCAACCTCGCATTACGCCTGATACTAGTACGTGTCGTTTGCTTCATTCGCTGACTTATTATGCAATCCCATTTAATAGCAATCAACTTCCACTAAACCCTACTAGATACCATTACAACGGGTAGCCTAAAACGATCTAAAATCATGGCAACAAAGAACGATGCAGACGCCATCGAAAGGAAAAATGTTCTCAAACGTTTGTACATAGCGACAATATTATGTGGTTGTTTCTTGGTCGTCGAAGTAGTGGGTGGACTCATTTGTGGATCCTTAGCTGTGTTGAGTGATGCAGCGCATCTCTTTTCTGATATGGCAAGCTTTGCCGTTGCTATCGCCGCCAGCTATCTAGCCAGTCTACCAGCTACGGCCAACCACACGTATGGTCTTAAGAGGACCGAATCATTGGCAGCTCTTTTTAGTATGACTAGTCTAGCCTTTGTTTCTGTAGGTTTGGTATATACAGCGGTTGCTCGTTTGATTAATCCTCCTGAGGGCGTTGATGGAAAGGTTATGTCTATCATTGCGGGGATTGGGGTGGTTGTTAATGTCGCCTTAGCTTTCGTTTTGGGCGAACACCATGTACATCTTCCTGGAGGTAAGTTAGTTATATAGATTCGTAGCAATATATATACTTTTTGTATTCTTTAAGAACGAATAGTACTCCTAACCAATCGATATTTTCTTATCTTTGTTTTGTTATCCACTCTATAGGAGGTGGTCACGATCACGATCATTCACACGACCATGGACATAAATGTGGTGGAGGGCATGATGATGGGCATGATCATGGACATAAAACTCATGATGAAGAGAAGATAAAAGAAGATCATGGACATAATTGTGATGGGCATGATCATGATCATGGACATGGACATGAAACGTCTCACGGTCATAAAACTCACGATGAAGAGAAATTGGAAGAAGATCATGGACATAATTGTGATGGGCATGATCATGGACATGAACATGGACATGGAACATCTCACGGTCATAAAACTCACGATGAAGAGAAAGTGGAAGATCATCATGGACATAATTGTGATGGGCATGATCATTCGCATAGTAAGGAAAAGGACCACCACGATCACGGGCATCATGCGAATGAAACTTCTCCTCTGGTTGTTGTGGATGGATCACACGACGACGCCGATGAATTCGAAAAAGAAAAACAACGTAATGTGAATTTGCATGCTGCTTATTTGCATGTGTTGGGCGACTTGGCACAGAGCGTTGCTGTTCTTATTGGAGGTACGGTTAGAACACAAATTTGTCCCGTTTTATATGGAATAATATTCTTGCTTCGTTCCATATTTATTGGCATGCATCATCTTCTAACATATATCATTCATCGCCATTGAACTCTCTCTATCTCTCTCACGTCAATTTAGGTATTGTGATTTGGTGGAGGCCTGATTATCATATCGTAGATCCCATATTGACACTGGGCTTTAGCATGCTAGTCCTTTACTCAACTGTCGGTGTCTTGAAAAGCTCCGTTGCAGTTCTTTTGGAAGAGACACCCTCGAGTATTGATTGGAAAAAGGTGTATGATGCCATTTCGGCTTTACCTGGTGTCGACGATGTACATGTACGTGATGACACTGACTGAGTGAATGCAGCTCGAACCGTATGTAGGGGCGTGTTGTAATATTCAGTTATTTTTTATTCAGGTTCTCATACAAATCTCTGAATTGAACCTTGCATTTCTTCTCTTTCTCTGGATTAATAATATGTCTATTGTAGGATCTCCATATTTGGTGTATCAGTCATGGACAGGTTGCGCTCAGCGTTCATTGTACGTCTTCGAACCATAATGCCATATCTAACATCAATCTCACATGCAAAAAATTTGGTATCGATCATTCGACTATTCAAGTAAATCAAGGTGCTTGTATGAGTTGTTCTGGTCCCGATTGCTGTGTATCACACTTGTGTGATCGCTCTGAAGCACAGTAAATGAACAAACAAACATGTGAAAAAAGTTCTATAAGAAAAGGATCACAAGCAATTAAGGCTTTACTTGGCTGTTGGCGCGCTTGTGAATTTGAAAATATAGTGAATAAATAATGATACGACATAATATGATATGATTTGGATATTTCTATAGTGCTACTGTAGTAGGATTGTCAAATATGTGTACAGTAGAATAATGAACAAAAATGTGTATCGTGTACTATAATGTGACTACACGTACTTTCTTTCTTTCTTACTGTTAATTTATCTCGTTTTTTTTTTCTTATCCTGTTCTTTTGTATTCAATAAGTCGTCTCAGAATTCTTATATTTTTTTCCACATGGAAGCTTCTATTATTTACATCTCGCATGTGTCTTAATAAGCGTCGACACCTGGAGGATTTATGGTAAGGTCGTCCTCAGAGAAAGACACCTTTATGGGGCACACACGTCTTCCATTACGATCAATTTGTTTTTAAATAACGAGATTCAGGATGGGGGGTCTGTATTAGGTTCTTGTTTCATAGAGGTCACAATCCTCGATGGTTCTTCGCCTACTAGTAATGGTTCCGTATTCTTCATGAACCTATCGCAATCATTGTTATTGCTTTCGTTGGTAGTAAAAGCATTAGCAGCAGTACTTTGCTTTGTGAAAATTAACAACTTCGACTTAATAATACTCAATCGATCCATGTTCCACTTCACTTCTAGCACTAAATCAACTGATTTTCTTGCTCTTTGAAATTATCTTTCGTCGTGGTATTATTGCTACTGTTGTTGCAGTTTTCGTTGTTCCTCTCTTTATTCTTGACAAGTTTCGACGAAATGTTTTCCAATCGTTTGACAATCTGATTGACTTCTTTTGTCAAGGAAATCACTTCTTCGTCGGTCGTGATTTCTGTAGTAATGACGATCTCATCTTGTTTTCCTTCTTAGTCGTATTTTTTTCTTCATATACGAATTTTGTTGTGTGATGATGTACAATAATAATAGAATCTGGAGGATGATATTTTTGCTCCTTCAGTTGTTACATCCAAATAACCCGCACCGCAATGACAGGAAATAATAGCTTTGGAAAACAACATGATTGTTATTTATTTCTGGTTAGGCTATTGTAATAAGCTATGGTATGGTTTACTTTTTTGTGTCATCTTCTTCTCTTGTCTTATCTTCCTCGTCCCTGTACAAGTAAGTGCTGGTGACATCCTCTTGTCATTGCATTGCATTTTGATATGGATCAATCATTCAATATACAGTACATAAAAAATAAATTAGAAGTACAGTAATTTTAAAAAAATAACGCGCGTTTACGTTCACGGCATACCGCGCGTCTCATTTTTTCATGAACCCCTACAAATTACGTACAGTATCCAACGCTGCAAAACGCATAAAATCAAGATTCATGATATTGAGCGAGTTCGGTATTTAAGGAGTTTGACGTTAGGGGAGAATCTTGGTCAGTTTTGCTGAAATGTGCGATGTGAAAATATAAGTACTTAGACCTAAAACCAAACTTTTACTCATATTAACCATAAACAGTATTGAATTTAAGATGTTTTCGTTTGACATACCGTTAAGTTCTGTAATCAGTTTGAAATACGTAAAAGTTCTGTAATCAGAAAACACCAACTAATCTCACACAATTTTCAGTAAACAAAAACGGAATACAAAATAATATTTCTTACGATCACTACCGAGTGATCTTTGATAAAGTAAATAATCCATCATGACAGCTACTACACTTGACGATTCGATGATTCGATTGCAAAGTATCAAATCGAATAAGCATCTATACAATAAGAGTAAGATCGCTGAGGCAGAAGCCCTCGCTGATGAAGCTCTTCGTATGGCTGGTGAAGCTAAGTTAGCAGCTGCTCGATTAGCCGAAGTGAAGAAAACTCTTTCAATGTTTTCGAGAAAGTTAGAAAAAGTCGAACGAACTGTACAAAGAGAAGTCTATAAACCGAAATCTATTGTAATCCAACCTATCGTGAGGAAGGAACCCGTCGTCGTTGTCGAAGCGCCTGTCAAGGTAGAAGAACCAGTTGTCGTCGAGACACCTGTCGTTGAAGCTGTCAAGAAGGAGACTGTCGTCGAAGCTCCTGAAGTAGTTGTAGAAGCCAAGGAAGTACTTACTAAGAAACAGGAACCTGTTGAAGAGACAGCTGCTGTTGTTGAAAACCGGTCAATGAGACAGTTGTTGTCGAAGAAGCTGTCGAAGAACCTACCATGGAAGATGCTCCTACATTTGTAGCTGGAGCATCGCAACCTGATCCTTTTGAAGATAATCATTCTACATTTGTAGCTCGAGCATCGCAACCTGATCCTTTCGAAGATAATCATTATTTTGTCGACAACCGTGTCGTCAAGGTTGCAGAAACCGGTAACCAAAAAGTTAGCCGTGATGCTCCCGCTGAAAGTCAGAAGGATTTTATCGAAGGCGCTCTCGATAGCTTCGGTGTCGACAAGATGTGTGGCGTTGACGACGACGCTCTTGGATATAATGTACCAGATATTGTTGTGCCTGCTCACTTCAAGCAATTCGAACCTGCCCTTGCTCCCATCACTCAGACCAAGCAACCTACTTCTCGATCCTCTCCTCAAGCTCCTCTTACTCCAAATGCCTGTCCTTTTGAACAGAATAGTGCCTATCATGCGGCATCTGCTCCAATGGTGATGCAACAAGTTCAAAATCAATCGATGCAACAAGTTCAAAATCAATCACAGTTGTTGTTGAAGATAATGATAAGGATATTATTGAGGACTTTTTGGATTCCTTAGGTGTTGATAAGATGTGTGGAGTTGATGATGGACACTTGGTTTCACTGATAGACCTGAGCTGCCACCCCCTCCACCACCTACACCACCACCAGTTTTTGAAAATCCTACTCGTGTTGCATACAAAGAGCTAAATACTGAAGAAAGTTTGCATTCGGTTTCGTGGAAAGATAAGTTGGCTGCCCAAGAACGAAAGCAGAGAAACCTTGAACCAAAAACCTTTCAAAGAGCTCCCGTTAACGGCGACTTCGCTGATCCATTTGGTGTAGATCATGATGATCTCGTATTTTGTGGAAAGCTTGCTGATCTATGCGAGCCACCAGAGTTCGACGATTACGAGGAATATGTTGTACAGCAACAGAATGCCGCTCCATCGACGAAGAACGTTAGCTTCAAGTCAGAATAAATATATATAGACATAGTACCTTGTTGCTCCCGCGTAGAAGAAATTGATTCGATTCAATTATAACTTGATAGAATAATAATATTTGTATTGTTTACTTTTTGACGATAACAAAAATAATTTTAATAAACATTTATATGAAACTAAAAAACTTCCCTAGCTAGCTAGTATTCTATGATATTCTAGAGTAGTAGCAAAACATTCAATTTGGTTTGAAAAAGAAGTACTACTACTTGTTAGGCGAAGTGTGCAGTGAAATAATAACACCAGTTCAGATATAATATTATAACTACATCATGTCTTGTCTGACAGCAAAAGTAGAAATTGTATAGCCATTTGACATCAGATCATTATACATGAATAATTTCCTCTACAACATGAAAGAAGAAGCACTGCTGCCACTACCTTTCTATAGCTATTAAAAAGTTTGTGAATAGCAGGTGTCACTCTAGAAATACTATAGTAGTAAGAACTTGCTTTATTTATTAGAAGTAGGAAGTTAAGCTTTTTCTACCAACTAACTTAGAAAGACCAAAATACAAAGGGCAACTTCCCACTGCTGCCCACATGCAGTCATAGAAAAAATCAAGGTTTACTATAATATGATTTATTACAAAAAGAAAGTCTGATCTCTGCTATGTTTGGTACTACTGTTAACAATTGAAAGTACAGTAGAGTTAGAGAATCAACATACTAATGTATGATGATAATATGTGCTTTGTCCTAGTACCAGTTGAGACTTTATGAACCTTTTTACACATGACATGTTGTGGGTGGCAAATTTTTGATGAGCTCAAAATCAACCACTACTTGTGCAACAAAAAGAAATGGCAGTAATAATACTAACAAAGATGAAGGTAAAATAGTGGCAGTGGATAGGGTCTCATCCAGCGTGCAACCCATGACGTCATTTTGAAACACTCAAAGCACAAGCAATCAAGATTCTGCCTTGACTTGCCCTTTCAAAACCTTGTATAGAGGTGTGTAGTACTTGTGTAGTTATTGATTTCTTGATTGTTAAAATCTGATTGTATGCAGCACAAACATAGTGCAACATTTTGCATGTAAAGAAATAGGTCAAACACACATGTTGCCCAACAATGGTATCCCTTCTAACCTCCGCTGTAGTAACAACAACAATAACAGAAATAACAATAACAAACAACCAACTACCTCTCACACTAATTAGAAAAATTGAGATACTACAATACTATTTCCTATTGATCATACCAATCATACCCCTACCATGTTGGTTCTTATCAACAATCATATTGTTGACAAAAAGAACAGATCCTACTGAGACAGAGCAGTTAGGTTGAACAACAATAACAAGTATTGCCTTTCTCAACTACTCTAGTAGATATACTTAATTGATAATATAGCAAGGGGGGGGGGGGGGGGGGTTAGTTTTGTAAACTCAGTATTTTTTGTGCCAAATGAGTAGTAAAATTAGCAGTGTGAGTCTTTGTTTATTTATGTGATGGGTAGAGGATATCGATATCCAATGGCAGTAGAAAAAGACTTTTTTGAATAACATGATGATGACAGCAATGAGACATGATTAAGAAGAAACTGCTGGACAAGGAAAGTCAACTCAAAAACGGTGTTATTATACTATCAATGAAGTTAAAGGAAGGCATCCTCCTAGTCCACGACAACAATGTAATGGTGATTGTGCCTGACATGATAGGGTGATGAAAGAGAAAGTTTTGAATGTAATGATGGATAGCAATCAGCATATCTCACTCAATACTTTTGGACAGATGATATTGTATATGATTTGGTTGCAGTGTAAGGAAAATTTGGTGAACAATCAGCAAAAATTTCTAGAGAGACGAGTAAGTAGTAGTTATAAGGACAATATGTTAGTCTAACTGCCCAGGAATCTGTATCTGGTATGCATAGTATGGAATGTTGCAGTTTGTGTTGATTCTGAAAATTTCTTAGCCAGTGGCATTGCAATGATATATACTAATACTACTAGTAGATGTGGTTCAACTCAGAAAGACAGGTGTTATTTGTGGTCTTATTTTGCTTTACAAAACTAGGTATAATATATAGTATTCTACTTCTACTTCTACTTCTACATCTTAGTATCAAAATCACAAATAAAGAAACTTCATATTTTTAACGACACTAACTTGTTTTATAAAGTAATCTACTATCAAGAAGGAGGCTGAAAAGAAAAGTGCATGATCTATAATATATTGATCTTTTGTTGCGTTGCACTTACGGTATAGCTTGCTTGTGGTAATTCCATTTCTTAATATTATGATACTATTACTATATGACTTTTCCTTGTTAATTTTATTTTAGGTCATCCTTTTTATTCTTTTTTCCCTTTTTTTCTGCTGCCTGCGATGGTTGTGATTGTTGTTGCCGTTGCCGTTGATCATCTTTTTTGGCCATAATTATATCTAATCGTTTCTTTTCATCAGGACGGATCTTCTTTCCATTTTTACGTCCCACTTTTCCTTTTGCCTTTTGATTATAAAATAATTCAGCATCTGTTTCTCCTACAATGATTTCATCACCTCCTCCACCACCTCCACCATCTCCAAAAGCACCACCATCATCATCGTATTGTTGATGAATATTACTTTCTGCAATTCGAGCTAATGATCTTAAGTCTCCAGTACTTTTTGGACGTTTGATGGGCGAAACAACAAACGTTGGTTTCTTCTTTTGACCATCTTCGGTTGTACTCTTCTTGTGTACCAGGTGATGATCCTGCTACGGTATGTTTTTTCATAATAGCATCACGGAACGAAATTTTGGATGACGAGGATGCTCCTCCTGAGGACCAGCATGATCTGACAAAACAGATGGAGGTCCTGAAACCATAACCATACTTGATGAACCATCACATTCCTCTTCATCGTCTTCTTCTTCTTCATGTTCAATCAAAACAGCTTCAACGTTGCATGTTTCCTCTAAAATAGTTTCGTAGTTATGAAAGTCTGGAGTTGACTGACAGTGATGCATGAGACTACAACGTTTTCGGCGTTGTTATCATCGTTGCTGTTATCATTGATATCATCCATTCTACTTGAAGCGGTTCAACAACACAGAATGAAATTTGTGGTGTCGTCGTAGCCTCATCGTGACCATCATCTGGTAACATTCCCAACTTTCATCCACTGCATCGTTAGTAGTAGCGTTATGATCTTTTATCATCTTTTTTGATGGTGATAAGGCAGGCCATTCAGTTACTTCCTCGTTGGTGATTGCTGCTGCAATAATGATGCGGAAGGGACGTGAGGTGGTGGAATAGCACTCATCGATGACATCGTTCGATCGTTGCTTGTATACTTTTTATCTTGCTTGCTTGAAAGTGTGATGTTAGCTTTCGTTGCTGTTTGTTATCTGTATACCGGTGCGTATTCTTTCTAACTGAGAGATTTATTAGCTATAGCTACTTGTAATTAATACAGAACAAGTTAAAACTTTTTATTATTTTGAACATCTTTGTCGAAACAGAAAGGCTAGAATATTTGTAGTTTGTAAATGAAAAAGTGATACATGGGACAATTCTGTGTTGCCGTGTCAACAACTGCATCCGGTACATCACAAAACATGCTACTCCTAGACCTTCTCATGATGTCACGTTACTACTAGCTAGCATTTTTTCCTTGCAGTAAATCGTGGGTAATATCTATCTATTTGAAACCTGCCCAACAAAACGCACTTGCGGTTTGTGTACGTACAGTACAGTATTACGCACACGTTTACTTGTTCTTCGTTATGTTCTTTTGACGCACACGGTGTCAACTCAGAGAGGGGCAACCCCAAATCCTTGTTGTCCCCCAAATATTCTAATTTTTAAGCGTATCCCATTTTACAATGTGGATTAATTTTTATAACGTATTTCCTTAAGTAAAATGTGTCTAGTCGGCGCTCATTCAAAAATTTAAATTTTTGAATTCTCACAAAAAATTTAAATTGTTTGTATTCGTATCAAAAATATTGATGGAGACAAGGGAGTATCAAAACATTAACTTAGTAAGCTTACCGACATACTTCATTTCTCGAACAGCAGACCCATACCATAGACTAGCTTCCTGCCTAACACAATAGACAGTTTGGTATTTGTGTCTTTTGTTCAATACGAAGTCAACAACATACTATATATTTGATACCGTAGAGGAAAGAATTAATTGCTTGAAACCTACAGTAATCATTACGACATCTAATCTAGTAGAACAGTATGTCAAGAATACTTTCATTAACGTTGATATTTGCCTTAGTGGTATTAAAAGAAACCCAGTTGGGGTATGCTGCTAAAAGTAGTAAGAATTATATTCGCGGACAGCAGGGATTGCTAAGAAGATCGTCACTCCCACGAACATCCTTATCGGAAAGTAGTGGCGATGAATCTAAATCTGAATCTGAATCGTCACTACTTAGTGGTGGTAGTAGTGCTGATGACAGAAGGCTTCAACGTCAAGACGATAACGACGTTGATACCCAAGTGGACGATGATGATTATCCACCCTGTACTTATTACTATCCAACGAAAAAATCCAAATTCAATAAGTACGATGATGACTGGTACAATGATTGCAAAGAAGATGAAGATGATGATGATAAAGACGATGAGAATGATTTTCCGACTACAAAACCAACAGAAATAGCACCTATTGGATTTAATGAGAGTCCAACAGAAGATCCTGGCCGGTCGTCGTGGTATCAAACAAAACCACCATCTCCGTTTTACAGCAGTGATTCATCTCTAGAAATTGTAACAGCTCCAAATAAGGTCAAAGCTAATACCTCAAGACCGACTATTCCCATTCTCCACCGCACCGACGACGACAATAGTAGCTTCTAAAAAACCTTCTCTTAGACCTACTATTGCTCCACCACCAGCTCAACAGATACCACCACCCACTAGTTGGGACTCGGCAATAGTAGTATCAGAAGAAACATCAGCAGGCACCGTGTTTAAAGAGGAGAAGCAACCTTCCTGTCTTGAAGCGCAGTCTGGACAAGTCGTACAAACATCTATTAACTTCACTATATATTATGAGTACGAGCTATTGACGAATCGGGAAGCTGACTTGACTAACGTTGTATGGCCAGCCGTCGATGAAGTCTTTCAACGGTACATTGCTCTGAACTTTATCGACTGTGACATTGACGTGGAAACTGATGGCGCATCTACAACATTCGCAAGTCGTCTCGAGAGCGTATCTTCAGAGCCGATTGATTCTGTTGGAACAATGTATCCTGATGGATGGAGTAGTGAGATTGCTAATAATAGTAGTAGAACTTCTTCGTCTTGTACGAATATCGTTGTTGATGACATGTCGTTGAATGAGGAAGAAATATTTTGTGATGTTGTGATGGGATCCGTCACGATTTATCTATCCGATGTTTCGTACATGAATAGCGCCAGTGATCCTTCTATTCTGTTTCTAGAATACAGAAATGATATCTTTCAGTCTCTACGAGGTGAAATCAATGCAGGTGGCGATGGTCTCTCTCCCTTTTTGGACGAAAGTTTGGGGATTCATAGTCTGTACTTTATCACCGAACCTATCGACTCGAATCTCGTCGCTACTTTGACGATACCGCAGACTATCAAAGGTGATAGTAGCGGAGGATCTTCAACTGGTGTCAATTCTAGCGAGACCAACCAATCCCCATCGTCGTCATTCCCAGCTGTCGCAGCATCTTTGACTGCGCTCACTTTGTTCTTCATGGTTGCTTCTGGGTTATTTATTCATCGAAGGAGAAAACTATTGGATGACGTAGATGCAAATCTCAAACAAGAAGCTAAGACTCCTCAGACTCCTCGTATGGACGACGATGATGATGCTGATTTTTTTGGATTTTTTGGTCGTGAGGAATCCTACGGGCTAGATATTAGTGATGACGAAAGTGGCGATGACAGCGTCCTCGATGATAGCTCAAAGGACTTTTCCATGTCTAGGAAAAGTTTCCCTAGACGGGCCTATAATCTGAACCAGTCGCTAGATTCTGAGTATGATATCCCAAGAGTTCCCAGCTCTGATTTTGAAACTATATATGGACTAGAAGATAATACTTGTGACGATTCTGCAAGTTTTGATTACTCGCACGCAGGTGTATCGATGCAGTTATTGAGTCCCGATGGTACCGTGGGTACCTACGACCCCACGAAATGCGATCCATCGCCAACTGCTTCGTCATGTTATCTTGCACCGTCAGTGGTTGATTATCCGGACGATGAATCATCGATGAAAGAGAGTATAACCAACGAGTCTCGATCAACACCCGAGGACCCAGCACCGTCCTCTTCAAATTCTGTCATTATGAAAGTTGCAAATGATATCTTGAATGATGTACAGGAAGAAGAGGAAGAGCCGACCACTACCACCCCGCCCAATACATCAAGTAGTTCTACTCTTGAATACATTCTCTCCCTTGGATCTTCCATTGGATCTTCCGTTGTGTCCTCGTCGCCCAACCCAATACCGATGATGCATCAAGTACACCATTGAAAGACTCTGTCATTATGAAAGTTGCAAATGATATCTTGAATGACGTACAGGAAGAAGAGGAAGAGCCGACCACTACCACCCCGCCCGATACATCAAGTAGTTCTACTCTTGAATACATTCTCTCCCTTGGATCTTCCGTTGTGTCCTCGTCGCCCAAGTCCAATACCGGTGGTGCATCAAGTACACCATTGAAAGACTCGCCTACATCTATCGCCGCCACGCTGGGTATAGAGAGGTCTCCATTTGCGAGCACTGCATCTTCACCTAGCATTTCTGCTCATACAAAAACACCCTTTAAAGAATCTCCCACATCCACTGTCGTGACACCGGGTATCAAGTCAAAATTAGATGCTTCATCAATCAACCATTGTAGTCCCACCTCCATAACGGACTGGGGAATTTTGAAGACTCCGCCACCACCTCTTTCATCCGACATAGACACTGCAGGATCAAGTGAATCGACCGGAAGTTCTGATCACGAAGAACAGCTTGTGGAAGTATCACCATCACCCTCATCTCGATTAGCATACCTAACGAATCGACGTAAAGCGTTAGAAGATCGCTTCCAAAACTACAGACGAAGTCTTTCAGAAAGTATTAATACAATGAACGATCCAGCTGGTGGATCCTGGACGGCTTCTCGTGAATTTACTCGATCTGTATCACTTTACAAGAACTCAGACCAATCATCACCCGCAATTTTGGGTGCGAGCCCAAGGTCTATCGGTACTTCACGCGTTCGCAACCCAAGTCCCGGTAATAAATTACTCTGCGGGACTACACCAAAGACATCTAATATGACCGTTGATGAGCAGATAATATCCATATCACCAGGAGATAGTACCACTACAGAACGTGTACAAGAAAAACAACACTTCCGACCCCCCAGGACACCTAGAGTTCGTAACAATTACACTTCGCTGAATGACATTGAAGATATTTTGGATAATGATCACGGATGGAGAGTTTCGTCCAAGAAGGATGATGATGAAAAAAAAGTAATGGACGCCTTTCTGTCATCACGCTCTTCTACAAAGACTGAGCCTGTTCAGTTTCAAGCTGACACAGTTATTTTGTGAATCAGGAAATATCAGCATGATTGTACACGAGGGATTCCGTTCTACTGAGGCTCTTACTACGATAATACTATGTTACGGAGACGGAGAAGGTAATGCCAATATCCTAAAATAATAATAAAACTGGGTTTTATACTTAGAATGAAGATATATATATAATTAGCAAAAAGAAAAGATATAGAAAAATATTCAGATGCATCTGATAAACTCTAGATTATAATTAATTGCTGTAGAGCGAAGTATAATTGATGACATTTTTGTTTGTTTGTATAACGGTCGAAAATGCGGCTTTCACTCTACAATACAGCAGTATAACTATCTCAAGTTAGCTAGTCTATACTGCATTGTATAGACTTAATAAATAGAACGATCATCTTTACTTTTGATTGTGTCGTAGACAGAAACAATGCGAATTAAATATTATATTGCTCCGACTATTAAGTAAGAGAAGGAATAGCGAATTAAGAATTATAACCAATGTCATATTATGAGTGATATTTGATATCTTCCCTCTCTTGTCCTATTTGATGTATATTCGAAACCATTATTAATCATCATATCGTATTCTTGGTTTCTGACTCAACATCTTCTGAATTCTCTACACTTGATGTTATTACAGCGGATGCACGTAACTCTGCGGAAAGCTTTTTTTCCTCTTCTGCAACAATGTTTGCAATTGCTTCTTTCTCTTTCTCATCATCACTTAAATCTTCACTTATTATATCAGTGAATTGATCATTATTGAGTGATTTCCATTTCAAAGTGCTGTCACCGATCTGTTTCACAATATCCCGAGCCGCATATGGATGTCCTGCCTTTTTGGCCATATCGGACATTTCTGTTAGTTTTATTTCATCATTTAACCACAAAGTTACTTCTTCGGCGACAGCTTCTGGATCTGTATCTTGACAGAAGGAACCAAACCCTCCTTCCACAACATAATCTACATTACCTTCCTCCTGACCAGGAAGAAAAGATGTGAGCATGACAGGCAAGGAAAGAGCAGCAGCTTCTGAAATAGTTCCAGGTCCTGCTTTGGAGATCAGAACATCCGCAGCTACCATATATTGTGCCATATTTTTAACGAATCCGAGAGGTACAACTGAAACCTTGCCATTGGCTCCAAGAGATGATGGTGATTTAACATCTTTATCGTCTCTTGCAAGAGCAGCATCCTTTGTTTCATTCTTTGGAATAGATGTCGTCTCCTCTGATTTCTTCACATTGGTGTCTTCAGAATTAATAGTTTCTAGGGGTTGTATCGTATTCTTTTCTTCTTCTTCATTAGAGGGTTCAGCGTTAGTGTTTTCTTCCTTTCCCCCATCTTCAATGGCTTCCGTCTTGTTGGAAGGAGAAGGGATAAACATAGCGCTATCATTATTAGGTCTCATACTTCCTGTACTTAGAATCTTCCGTAGAGAGCTGAACGAGCCTCCAGCTTCGATGCACCCGGCAGTAAGACCAACTTCGGTCGCGTCTCCGTAACTAAGATCTGGGAACATAGCTGCTGCGGAGAAATATCCTCGTTTCTTTGTTTTGATTTTGGTCGTTGATCGCTTTTGAAAGACTTCATCCCAGTTTCGGTCTTCCAGGGACTTTACGAGTACTTCATTTCTGCCACAAACAACCATAATAATAGCATCCACACCCTGCTTGACAAATTCTATGTAGAGAGCATCAACAATATTTGAAAGTGCCCCGTTACCTTCTCCTCCTCCCATGACGAGCAATGTTTTTCGATCTACTGCAGGAAGGTTTAACTTTCCTCGAACTTCACGCTGATATTCCTTTCCTTTTTCAGTCATTCTTCCGTCACCTAACCTTTCTGACTCGACTGCAAAGTCATAACGGATGGGTAGTCCGACTAGTTCCAATTTTTCTTCAGGAATACCCTTATTACGAGCTATCGTATGGATTTGTGTTGATCCAACAAATAACTTTTCAACACCACCAGCAAACCACGTACTATGGGCCGATCCTAGGTCTGTCACGACCGTGAACATGGGCAAATGCTTTCCTGTTTCGTTACTTATCTTCGCACACGAAAGAATGGGGACGCTAGTTTGAAGTGGATGGACACTAACAACCACATCGGGATGGTACGCCTTAATTTTTTACGAATGTTACGTTCACACACTACCGTCATGACTTTGATGTTTGTTTCAACGACTCGTTCCATCACCCTAGAGTTAGAAGCTCCGTAGATAAGTTTCCATTGGTTCGGATGGGCACTTAAATGTTTGTAGTACGGTACAATCGAATTGTACGGAGGCAAATATGCTTCGGTAGCAAGATCTAATAGGTCGTAACTACTTCCTTCAAACAATAGCTCAAATTGTGCACCTAGAGATTCAGCACTGGCACGGTGACCACCTCCAGTATCTGAACTCAAGAATAAGACTTTTAATCCACTGGATATACCAGAGGATGAATCTCCATCTTCTTTGACTCCTTCTTCTTTAGCATTATTATTGACATCATCACCATCATCTTTATCGACAGCATTATCAACTACTTCCGCAGTCTTCGTGTCTTCCGATTCATTCGCCGTCCAATCACTATCCATTGTTAATGCTTTTATTGGCCTACTGATAAAAAACTTTTTCCGTCACTCGTATCGTTCTCACTAGACCGTTTAAGCAACTCGATAAGGTTCCTCTTTTTAGATTTTGTGTTTAGACATGAAACATGAACGAATCAATCGAATGAATGAATCTCTGAATTTCAAAAAGTAGCATCGAGTAAAGCTCACTTTTTGTCAAAGAAACAAAACGGCATTTCTTATGTTACGAACTACCGGTATTCGCGTACGTACGATACGTACGATATGTACAATGATATGTACTGATGAAGAAGAACGCAAAATTTTCAAAATCGTTTTCACTCCCCCTCGCTCGCAGCACGTGCATACTGTACGTTAAGACTCAACTAGACCCTATTTTCAGAAGATGATGTCTACTACTGTACTGTGAGCGTGAAAAGTATACTAAAAGTATACCACCGCGCACAACACCTGTATTCTTACCAAAAAAGAAAAGCACTGTAAAAATACAAGTCAAATTTATTTTACAGCGCATTCACAACAAGTTGAAAATAATAAATATCAAAAACAACCACAACCACAACCACAACCACATACAGTAAACAATAACAACAAGTAAGATAGATAGCATATGTAACTGTGAGTACTACTTGTAGTAGTATCACACAGTACTGTAGTACTGTAGCTAGTAAGCTAAATACACATCTCAGCAGTAACAGAATATCTATCTATGCAGGTATAGTAAGCTTGGCACACCTTAGCAACCCCGCAACCGTAGGTACAATATTGAATATAACTATGTGTACTAATTATGCATATATTGAAACTACCCAACAACAACAGCAACTATAATGGTTAAAGATGTTGAATCTTTATGGGAACATTTTTCGGATAGGATGCATACGCTAGCACTGTCAAATATATAGTGTTCTCCCTCCGTATGTTTCTGAACCTAGGTCTGAGCAGACAGATCAATATAGTGTACAATTCTTCTTTTTTTCTTCAGTTAGGATGCATACGCAAGCACTGCAAAATATCTAGTGTTTTCTCTCCGTATGCTTCTGAACCTCATACCTCTAACAACAATCATAGGTGAATCTACAAGTGTAGCCAGCTTAGCCAGCTAGCTAGTATAGTAAGCTACAGTAGTATAACCAGTTAGTGTAGTCCAGTGCAGTGAAGTGTAGCTAGTATAGTTGCAACTAGGCAAGCCATACCCAGTCACAGATCATCCATTTGGTTAGTAAGATTGCTTACCCATTGAATGGACAAGTGTGATGGGAATAACCCCAGTTGAGTAGACGCTAGGATAGACTCATAATAACTTTAGACATTAGTTCAATATCAAAGTACATATTAAAACTACCCAAAAACAACAGGAACTATAATGGTTAAAGATTTTGAATCTTAATGGGAACATTATAGTGTTTTCTCTCCGTATGTTTCCGAAGCTGAAGTGTAGCTGGTGAAGTGTAGCTCGTGCAGTGTAGCTGTATAAAACTTGTTATTTAAATGCTACTGCACCGCTCCTCCCCGCCTTAAAAAGCCAGAGGAGTCAACAGCCAACTAACCTATTAGTGCAGTGTAGCTAGTGAATTGTAGCAAGTGAAGTCTATGTGTAATTCAGCTAGTTGAGTGGGTGTAGCCATTGTAGCTAGTAGTACTATAGCTACTGTAGCTATTGTAGCTACTGCAGCTACAATTGTAGCTATTTTAGCTATTTTAGCTACTGTAGCTACTGTAGCTAGTGCGCTGCAGAGTATCACGGTGAAAATTTTGAATTTTGTGCAGCGCGATGAATTTTTTGAATTTTGTGAGTAAATCCTCTAAGTAATTATTAGTACTGGAGATTAACCAGTACATGTCTGAAAAGTATACCAGGGGCTGTTCAAATATGTATACATTTCACTGAGTACAACCAGTACTAATTAATTGCAGTATAATTAGTGAGGGAAAGTACACACTGGTACTTTTGAAAAGTATGCTTATTTGGTATACTTTCTCTAAAAACAAGCGAATCGCGTATACATTTACGTAAGACTGTACTGTACGCATAGACAGGTAAGATAACTGATGGGTATAAATAACCAACATTGTAGTGTACAGTAGTACAATTGTATAGATTAATGGGCAGGGAAAAAGATATCTCTAGAGGCTGGATAATCATTCCTAACTCAACGTTCAGAGATATAACTACTACAAGTATTCAGTATTTTTATTTGGGTTTATTTTCTGAGTAAATATTTGGATATAGATTTGAAGGAGATATCGAGTTTAATAGTGCAATATATATACTAGGACTATACATGTAGTATAATGCATAATTTACTTTACTCTACGCGTCTTTCCAATTGATTAGGATTTGCAAAGTTTTATACCGTTCTTTCAGTTAGTTATATAAAAACATAGTTGGAGTCAAACTTTCAGCTCCGATAGCTTGTTTGTTGTCAGATCCAATTGAATTTGGTCAGAGGTTTCAGAATTTCCAGCAGAACGGATTCTTTGTCGTTCTGTAATAAATTCCACCAAACGCACATCGACTCCAGATAATGTCCCTGTTGCTGTCAAGACGCGAGCTTTCTTAGCAACATGGTCATCCTTCTTAGTCGGCATATTGATTTGAGTTGATGACGACGTAGCACTAAGACAATAAAACTGACAAATACCATGGAGTAACAGTCGATGAAAACCACCAGTGGCTGACTCCGCATCAAACAGAAATTTTATAATGAGTCTGCGAGGGTTACACGTAGAATCTTCGTCCTGGTCTTTCTTCTTCATGCTACATCGTCGTTCAGTCACAATGGGCGAACCCAACAAAAATTCATTCCAATCTTCCTGCGAGCGTTCATCTTTTTCACCACTGTAAATTCGGATTAAAAAGTCTTCAAGTGTGTTAACGACTTTGGAAGCTGCATAAGAATTTTCACATGCCTTCACTACAATACGTCGAATGCGACTCTCAATTCGATGGAAACGTTCCAGGGGAGTCAGTGAGGGTATATCTACCACCACTATTCTGCTGGATGATGATGAATAAGGATCACATGGTAAAGATCCATCAAAGAATTTTTCTCGAACCAAATCCAGGCTTTTGTCTTCACGGAATTGTTTCATGGTTTTAGATTCATGTTCTTTAGGATCATAAATAGAACGATGTTTGGAGGCGTTTGCCGATCCATGCAGTAAAGCTTCTACAGCAGCCGCAGATCCTGCGTGATTCTTCGACAGCTCATCGGCTAGATTAACAAAATTGTCATTATTCCTCCGCCGTGCCTTTCGATGAGATGGTCCCTGTTTTCTACTTTGACGCGCAGCTGATCTAGTCGATTCTATCAATTCATTCATTCATGACGTATTGCAAACGCGAAGACAAAAGTGAGAAGTAAAAATATGGTACAGTGTATACCGATATGTCACAGGACAGTGTTCCGATGCCAAACTAGCAGATATAAAATAAAAAGAAGAAGACCAACTCACATGTCGTGCTGTGTACGATGATGCCATATCTGTTCCGACAGCAGCTCCTGCCATTGGTCGAATTGTTATGCGCCGCGGACCTTCTTGTTCATCTTGGTCTTCCTCTGCTCTCATTGGAGTCCGAGTACGTGGATTCGAACGAGGACGGTTTAAGCGCAAAGGAGAAGGACTGCTATTACGTTCCGCCAATGGCGATGCAACGGCACGACCCGTCGAACTATGAAGAATGGGCGATGAATGTCTCATGAGCAATTCTTCCATCGATGCATTCGCCATCGCCGTGCTATTTTCCGGGATGCTATCAGCACGTGTTCGCCTCATCTTTTTAAATTCGTTTCGATTATGTCGGTGATGCTGTTGCTTGGTCGATACAGTATGAAAAAGGATTGATTTATACTATTACTATGACACCTTGTTGAGATTTGAGCTATGGTATGGGTAAGTTAGTCAGTGTATGTTTGAGAGATTAGATATTCTGCGGTTGGAAAATGACACATCAACGATCAGGTTAGTTCTCAAATTTTAAATTTACCCGCGACATTGAACATAAGTTTTACGCGCGATAATTCAACTAACTTATGTGAATTTGTTCGTTTAGAAATTCTCAAATTCTCATTTTGAAAAGTGGGGTAAGGGGTAAAAGTAACAATTTTATCATAACAAGGGTAATGACATACTGTACAGCAGAAGCAACATAACCAAAACTACAAACACGGAACGACCATTGAACTGATACAAGCTAAGCCTGTTAAAAATTATTTTTAAAGTAATAAATGGGCATTGGTTAGGTCTATTATTTCGTGTTACCGCAATCGACATTGGAATTTATTTCTAGCCATTTCAATTTGTTGTATATACCAATGTGGTTCCAATACTGGTTCCACCGTGGGGACTCGAATCAAATGTACACCATGATAAAGGTCGATTTTGGCGCCATCGACAGTGTCAAAACTCACGGCTCCACTGTTTTCATCAACCTGAGGTAATTCTTTTCGAACACAGGCTATACCATCATTACGTAGATTATGTATATTATCATCGAATAGAATATGATGATCAATGGAGATAATTTGATCTTCATCCGTCTCCTTTTCGACATTATTATTTCCGTCATGCTTATTGCTGTTTTTGGATCTAGGTTTATCGTAGTTTCGGACCCAGATTGGTTTCCCAGCAGTTGGATCCCATTGATTTGACTTCCAATAATTATAATCATCACGAATACCAAAAACGGATCCCTGCTTGAATAGATCTAGAATCTCAGCGTCACCTGAGGCAACCAATTGACTTTCATCGTGATACTTCCAAAGTTGATATATCGGTTCCATTGTATTTGATTTATTATCATGGATTACCTTCCATCGTCCCTGAAACAAACGATCCTCGGATAGATAAAGTGGTGGGAAATTAATACTAGGATATCCTGGATGCTTTCCTTTTGCGAAGGTCGTTACAACTGATGCAATTTCGGCCAAATCGCTTCCGAAAGTTCGAAAGATGACAGTAAATGGTGGTTTCTTACCAGTACCAGTATCATTCTCTATAGATGATGGTGATGATGATGTGTCAATAAGATGGCTGAGAGTCTCGTAAAAGGCAGGTAAAATAGTATCCTTGTGATCTTGTTTGGTAGGGGACAATTCTCCCTTACCTTTAACCGAAATTGCTGTTTCGCAGGCTTCAAGAATTGGTAAATAAACTGGATGATTGTCCACGAAAGATTTAGCTTGATTTTTATAAGCTGTTCGATAATACGGACAACAATCTGCAGGCCATTTCCAACCCGTATACAACGACGGTATATGTTGTTCTTTCCCGATCTCTTGTCCATCCCACCAGTGCGTCGGTTTTGAGTTGTTGTGTATTTTCCCATCGTCGTCTTTGATTCTGTTCATGTTCATCATCGTCATCATCATCGTCATCGTCACCTTCACCATCACCGTTATCATTATCATTATCGTTGTCGTTATTGACCATATCCGGCATCCGACAGAAAGAAGATTTGGCTAGCATTTTTTGTGTCGATTCGTGACGGGAATCACCACCAGCGTCGTCTCCAAGCAAAATAGTTTCGTTAATGTCGAAATGGAGAAATAAATGTGTCGGTATCATCGGTATCATCGGTGTTGTTGCTGCTGCTGCTGCTGCTGCTGCTGTTTCATCGCTATCGTCCGTATGCAACGATGACACGATCCACTTCTTCGACGATGGCGATGATGTTCCTGACATTTTTAACAGACTCGATGGTCGTCGTCGACTAGTACGTGCAACTTTGATCAATCGATTGTTAAATTGGGGTGTATTAAATATAGTAGTCAATGCTGTTACTGTTACAACGACAGATGGACTTTTGTCAATGTATAGCCACAACGACGCACAGAAGTACAACCCAAAAAGGAAAGATACGTAGGTCGGCAACGGCAACGGCAACGGCAACATTAATTACACGTTCCGAACTCTCTATTTCACTGGTCTGTGATCAATCATTTTATCTCGTAGATAGGACCTAGCTAGACTCCTGCTTCATCTAAGGATCTGATAAGCAAATACGGATCGTTGAATGCCTTTAAAGTATTTTAATGTCATTGTGTGAATTTTTAAAAATTAATTTTTGTCGTCAACGATAAAGGATTTTCGGAGGCTCGAAGAAACTCTACATCTTATTCGATTTTGCGCCACCACACCTTTGATTTTTTTATGCGGTAAGTTATTCTTATTCATTTGAGACTGCAGAGACCACGATTTACGATCTAACGATTCTCATTACTAGATTCTTCTTCAAAGATCAGGTATCGTCATACATTAAGGTAGAAGGCAGACAAAACAGACAAAGTCAAACCAAACCAATCCAAACCATTTCATCGTCGAACTAACTACTGTAACAAACGGTCTTGCAGTACTTAAATTTAGAAAAATGAGTCCAGGTAAAGCTATGGTAATCTCTCATACGGTCGTATTTTTGCTTGGCGTCACAGCTGCTAAGTTATACGACTATGATGAACTCAATTCCTACCGCCATTCATATGAAAAACCAATGCAAAAATTTCGACGATGGACTGGACACGCAGCTATTGGAACTGTTGCATTAGCATCATTATTGCTGACAATTAAACTCGTGGCACGAGGAGGAAAACGAAGTGGGGGCAGTAATTGCAAGGCGATCGTGTAAAGAAAGAAATGAATTCCATACTATAAACTTGAAAAAACAGCACAATAATATTGCATTCGCAAGAGAGGAAGTTACGTTTATTATCATATGAATTAATGCATATTATATCACTATAAATCAATTTATTTTTGGTTCTTCTTCCTTGTTGTCGTCTATTTAGTTCTTTATACATCAACACCCATGATCTTAGCGATTTGTGGCATATCTTTATCTCCACGACCACTCATATTGATCACAATATTCTTACCCGGTCCAAGTTTCTTGGCCAAATGAAAGGCTTGGTAGATAGCGTGACTTGTCTCAAGCGCAGGGATGATTCCTTCATACTGACACATCATATTGAATCCTTCCAAGGCCTGGTCGTCCGTAACACCTTCATACGTTGCTCGTCCTGATTCCTTGTAGAAGGCATGCTCTGGTCCAACACCGGGATAATCCAAACCAGCCGAAATAGATTGTGTGTTCAATGTTTGACCTGATTCTTTTTGGATAACGAAAGTTCGGGCACCTTGCAAAACTCCGGGTGTTCCAACCGTTAAAGTTGCACAATGCTCTTCGTCAAATTCGATACCCTTCCCGGCTGCTTCTGCACCGTAAAAAGCGACCTCCTTGTCATCTACGAAGGGATAAAATGTACCGATCGCATTAGATCCTCCTCCTACACATGCTACCAACGCATCGGGAAGTTTACCATCGTTCTTCGCCTTATATTGTTCTTTGATCTCCTTACCAATCACACTTTGAAAGTCTCTGACGATAGTGGGGAATGGATGAGGACCGACTGCAGAACCAATAAGGTAATGCGTATCGCGGACATTGGTTACCCAATCAGCCATAGCTTCATTGATAGCATCCTTGAGTGTGCGTTGACCAACCTCAACGGGAACGACCTTAGCACCAAGTGTGTTCATTCGGAATACATTTAACTTTTGACGTTCGCAGTCAACAGCACCCATGTAGACGATACATTCTAATCCAAACATAGCACATACAGTTGCTGTTGCAACACCATGCTGTCCTGCACCTGTTTCGGCAATGATACGTTTTTTACCAATACGTTTGGCCAATAGAGCTTGCCCGATCGCATTGTTAATTTTGTGGGCACCTGTATGGGCCAAATCTTCTCTCTTCAACCAAATGGTAGCACCTCCTGCTAATTCGGTTAATCGTTCGGCTTTATGGAGTGGGGTCGGTCCTCCAACAAAATCTCGTCGATAACGATCCAATTCAGCCAAAAAATCAGGATCACCCTTAATTTCATCGTACGCCTCTTCGATTTCCTCAAAGGCCACTGAGAGAGTTTCAGGAATAAATTGTCCACCAAATTGACCGAACCGAGATTTCTCATTAACTTTGGCCCATTCCTGTGGAACTTGACCTAATTTGGTAGCCTGATTCTTTGGACTTTCTCCTTGCTTAACACCTGTAACCAGATGCGCAATGACACTACGAACAGCTTCCGCCCTTTCTGCAGTGGTAGCATCGTCTCCCAATCCATTCATAGCGTTCAGGATAGAACTTCCGACAACAACTCCATCCGCCATATTGGCAACACCATTTACCATTTCTGGAGAAGAAATTCCGAAGCCAACCGCTAATGGTAAGTCTGTCTTAGATCGAACTCTTTTAATAAAATCGTCCAAATCGGCAGGGAGCTCAGTCCGGGCACCAGTCACACCCGTGACAGACACACAATACAAAAAAGTTGAGGCCATATCTGTTAAGGATGCAATCCTTTTATCACTACTAGTGGGAGCTAATAATGGAATGTTGGAAAGTCCGTATTTCACACATGCCTTGTTCAAATCGATACCTTCTTCAGGTGGTAAATCTACGACAATGAAACCATCAGCACCAGCCTCCTTTGCTTCGGCACACAATCGATCTTCACCGTATTGAATGAAAGGATTGCAGTATCCCATCAAAACAACTGGAACAGTTAATCCCATTTCTCGTGCCTCCTTGACCATAGCAAGACAAGGACCAATTTCTGATGTTCCACCTTTTATAGCAACCTGATTGGCGGCTGTGATAGTGGCACCATCAGCTTGTGGATCTGTGTATGGGATACCCAATTCAATAACCGAAGCCCCTCCTTCTTGCATTGCCATGAGAATTGATGGCGTATCTATTTTCAAAGGAAAGTAACGATCAACAAAGACGTATTTTTTTCAAGATTCAAATTCAAAAGCAAAAGAAAGGAAAAAGGTTGGTTCCACGATCAGAATGATCATTTAATTTGATATCGAAGCGAATGTAATCAACGTTTCTCTTCCTTTTTCAAATTAAAATAATTATACGGCATGAAGATGATATTCGGGAAGTTTTTCTCGCAACAACATTAGAATAATGAGAATAAAAATAAATACACTTAAACATACCTTCTTTCGCAGGATATCCAGCCGTAATAAATGCAACAAATGCAGCCTCTCCTCTCTCTTTCGCCGATTCGAAGGCCGATTCGATACGTCCCCCCATTCCTCGTTCCATATCTGCGATAGAAATTGCTTCTGATGTCTCAGCCGCTACGTGAAGTGGAAACATAGATTTACTCTTTTTATTATCGACAACATGATGACGTCCTTCTGGTCGTGTTGATCTTCCAAGTGTAGATGATCCGGAAAAGGCACTAGTCGACGACGCAAAAGTGGTACAGGCCAACCATAGGGTAAACGATGTTATGCGCATTTTGAGATAGAATATGTTTTTTTCCTTTTTTTCGATTCCGAAGGTTAATGCTTTGTGTGCGGTTTTGTGTTTTCCTAGCTAGTTGATTGGTGTAACGACGTAGACGTAACCGTTTCCTCTCTATTGTTGTTTTTTCTTCGTTGTGTACAATTACAAAGAAGAAGATATGCTACAGTGAATTCAGTTGTTGATTGATGTGGGGGCGATTTGATTCGCAGTGTATGTCGTGCTTTTTTCCGGCTCAGAGAAGTTTCGCGTAGAAATCGTGTATGATTTGTGTGGTTAAAATTAATCATCTGTGACGCAGACAGAAACCATAAATTTGCATTCGACTCGTCTGACTAATATTCGGCTTGCTCGACTAGAATCAAATCATAATTGGTAGGCGATGATGGGCTATTATATTAGTGGACATTACACTGTACAATAAAAGTATTACTAATTACGCACTAAGTTAGCAACATAAAATATACTACCTTGTACATACATTCAACACTACAAATTCGAATTCAAGCTCATACAATTACACCCAAAATACAGTACTTCACATCCCACATCACTAATAGAGCGATTGATGAATTGGAATGGCACAGTGATATCATTATCTGTGTGAAAAACAACCCCGCGTAGTAGAAAAAAAATCAATGAACGAATAATATTTCTTTCTACTACATATGTTTTCTTTGTAGAAGCCGTCGAACTTGTATTGTGTCTTTATCAACTATTATAGCAATTTTCTGAGCAAAAATTCCCACTTTTTATTCATGCATAATGTACTCTCATCTTGAATTTACAGATAACACATTATTTTAGTTTCGCCTTCCCAGTAATTATTATTCGATATACCGTATATATTGTACGAAAATGCTGCGACCGCAGCAGCAGCACTAAATTGGGCTACTGTATCAACTATTGCTGTGTTCTCTATAAGTCTCGGACTATTTCTTGCCTCCCCCTCTTCTTCCTGGCTTCTTGTTCATCATCAGATCCATCATTTTAGACATATTGACGGTTTCCTTCGGCTTACTTAATGACACTATCGGTGTCGGGTCTAATTCTCCATTGGCAATTCCATATGCTACACGAACTCCCATACCAAAAATTCCCAGACCACAAACACCAAAAAATCCAGCAGCAAGAGAAATTAATCCCATAACTACATTACGAAATACTTGTGCGGATCGGATTACGAAATATACATCTGTTGCAGGCGGATGTGAGACGAAGTAACTTCCCAATTGGTTTGTTGCATACCATAAGGCTGCTGCAACAGCGAATGCAAAAAATGAGCCACCGATTGCAACTATTGGATTAACACCATTCAAATCACGAGCTTCTTCAATAGCCATCTTAACTTCTTCATCTGATTTACGTGATCGTCCGTATCCATCTACCGAACCAAGTTTCTTTCCTATTGCCGATTTTGATCCGAATCGTTCCTTTTGTTCTGCATCTTGAAGCTCTGCTAGTAATCGTTCATTGATAGTATTGGTAGCAGCTGCACCTCCTCCTGTGCCTTCATCTTTCTTTTCGTTGTTGGTACTTTGATCATTGTTGTCTACCGTTGTGGATGTTGTTGTTGCTCTAGCAAAGCCGATTTCTGGCTCATCATTAATATCATCGCCGGACGACCCCGATGAGGACTGAAGTAATACAGAGATATGATTTATTGTTTTGAGATTTTGATTATTTTGAGATCTAGTATTAATCAACGTCGTCGGTATTTTAGTTTTAGGTAGGTGCTGCCGACCTGCTATTCGACAACTCGTGCTGGCAGTATTGAATGAATAAGATCCTAGTGGATCGGCTGTGACGAGCAGCAAAACCAACGACGTTGTAATTTGATTCATAATCAGAATATAATGGGACAGCGACGACGTGGAGTGTTTGTTTGGGGGGGGGGGGGGGGGTAATGAAGTATGCTGTCGTATTTGTTAATGAGAATGTTGTTGTTCTTCATTGAACAATGGTCAAATTTAGATTCAGATTAAATAAATGATTATTGATTATTGATTTGTTGATGGCACGAACGTCGGTCAGAAATGCCCCCAAATCAAGATTTGGGGGACGAAATCTATGACAACAAAAAACTACCATACTAGTAAATAAATTGGATTTTCTTAGTTGGATTGAGTAACTACTAGAGAACAAGACAATGACAAACACTTATATCACGTACAGTAGTCGAAGCATAATTTACTTTTTTCTAAAATTTGCTGAATTAATATTTAAATTCAACATCTGCTTATTTGATTTGATGATACTAACTTTTTTATTTTTTTTAAAATTGATTCATTCATTATATCATCATGTTATATTATAATACGACCACCACACTATTCGTAGCTTTCCATGATTATTTCTTCTATTCTCGCATATTCTGTATTCATTACTGTGACCATTATACTATACTGTAATGTTCTCGCTACTCGTTGTTGTTTTTGTATAAACAGTATTAATCACTTACTTTCCAAAATCTCCCAAGCTTCCCATACCTCCCAATCCACTATCCATTTTGTCATTGTTCAATTCTCCATTACGTTGTTTCAGCATAGTTTCACCAATCATTTTTTTTCATGTTATCATCGCCAGAGTCATACATATCTTTCATCATTGACATAATACCACCGGTTGGATCGGATGCTCCTCCTGTTTTACTATTTTTCTTTTCCTTCCGTTTGGGATCCGTTAATTTACTCCAAAAATCAAATGTTCCATATTCACCTTTACTTTTAGCAAGCTTTACAATAATTTTATCCGCCTTCATAATATATTTTGATTTTTCTGGAATGATATCATGTTCTAAATTATCACGTTTGATACGATAATTTTTTTCCATTTATATCCAAAATAGAGACATCAAATGAATCCTTTTCAAAGTTACATTTTATTTGCTCGTCCTTATTTTGAATAGCAGAATTAACTCCAGGTAATGGTAGGTACAATGTCACAAATTTATCACTGGATCCACCAGCATCAAACATAAATCGATCAATACTATTATACGTCACCGATGACGACGACATTGTTGTGCCTACTGACTTAGGGAGAGCGACGGGTACACGTACTACAGGGGTAGGGATAGGGTAGGAGCGACCGGCGATGTATTAGTCTTAATCGCTATTGCTGGTGTTGTTGACTCAACACTATCATCGTTGGAGTTGGTAGATTCGATGGATTTAAAGCGGAAGCTTCTTTTTTCAATTTTTTGACTAATGATACAATCTGCATTTGAGCAGTTGGACGTTTCAATTGCGACACGAGTTTTTCAATTTCTTCCGCATCCAACAGTCTTTCTTGAGAAGGAGGAGTGACCTCTTCTTGAATTTCTTCGATCGCTACCATCTTTGTATTATTATTATTACTGAATTATTTATGGATAACACTTTTCAAACTGAGGGTGAATCGAAGCTGGAAATGGTCGTAGTCGTTGTCATTTTTAAGTTTTTTGTTTCGGAAAAAATGAGTTTCGATTTTGCTTGGCCAAAATTGTTGAAATATTCAGTCATGCATCATCCACGTTTGAGTAGGAAAATATAGAAAAATCATTTAACGAAATGACGAAATTGATGTCTGTGACTGCTGTGATTTTGCTCACACCGACTTGAAATCATAAGTACGATATTGTTCATCCAAAATACTTGTTATCATCGTTTTCAATCAAACTACTTTGAACTCACCGCCAGCCAAATCATTACATTTCACTTTCAGAAGAGTTACTTTCAGATAACTCCCAAAATAAGCAATATGATCATGATGGCCAAGTCCAAACTACTAGTATGTTTCGTTCTACTGTTGGTTGTGCTTTTCGCGGAAGCCGATACGACGACGATGGTATGTTATATATGCGTATTTTCGAACCAAGATGTTTCCCTTTACATTTTTTTTCTTGTTTTGTTTTGTTTTGCTCGAAATACCGTAATCAACAACAATACTAATGCAACCATTCGCATCCTTTCAATGTACAACTCTGATTGATTGATCTAATTTTTCTCTCGATCACTATAATATAGCATGAGAAAATCTTATCAGATCGATCCAAGAAAGTCATTCAATTAGAGTATGCACTTGCATCTTTAGAAAACAAATCGAGAATCATAAAATGGTGTCAAAGTCTTAGAGGATCAACGTCTGAAGTCTCTAAAAACTAGAATGAATTCCTATAAGGCACAAATTTTTGAAGCATCTAGGGGTTTGTCACAGCAGGTATGTTGATTTATTTTTGTATTGTAAAAAGAGTATTACTTGACCTTGAGGAGAAAATAGAAAATGGGTTTATCATATACGATTTTGTCTCTCATTTTCTCGTTTCATGATATTTTTATCTTCTATCATTGTCATTGTGTCCGAAGGAAATCAAGGAATTAATCATCACCGAGGAAGAGAAGAATGGGGAACTATAGAATTGTAGATCACAATGATGAGGATGGTGATGATTTCTTCAGCACAGATAGATAACGCTTATTTTAAATAATCGAATTGCATACTAGTCGAATAGATCACACAAAAGAATCGAATCATACGATAGTGACGGGACGTCGACGACCGTATCCTACTCTTCAAATTACACTTTATTTATATTATAAACGCAGTATGTTGGGAGTTCATACACAAATTTTTAATTCGAATATTAACACCGTCTCAACGCTGATCAATACAGTATCACCGATGAAATTACACAGTGAAGTTAAACGCAATATGTAGTATACGCTCCCCGTGACAGTCTATAATAAGTAGTCAGATTTCCGAATCATAGTGTGGTGATATTATTATCGTATTCTTTTGTCGATCGTATTCATTAGAATCTGCGATCATCATCACACAACATTCTACATCACCATGTTTGTATTAGTTTGTGTTTTTGTGTTCTTTTCAAGATATTTTTAAATGTACTTTCCTTCTCTTCTACATGGGGTTGTGCTTTGAGTCTGCTAGTACTAAAATCTTCAATAGATTTTCTAAGAGTGTTGTAGTTTTTAAATTTTGGAGGAGCTAAGTAAGTCTTATAGTTTCGCCACGTCCAGCAGGGTCACTCCGTCGATCTTGAAAATAATATCGATCATCATGCCGAAATAGCGACGATGACAACAACTGACATATAATAAACCGACGAGACAGCAAAAGAACAATCTTCTCGTTCTCGTTTTTTTACTCAATCTAGGCTATCGCCCTTGCAATTGCTCCCCCAAATACAATACTATTCTTCCTGGGATTATGATGATAGAACGACGCATCTCTTACACCGCTTTCATCTTACATGCCTTGTACTTATTTACAGTGACGCTTACGCTTCAAACTGGGGTGACACACGCACAAATTCGAACTATCGATCAAACTGGGCCAAAAATTACTATCGATCGAGATGCATCTACGGTACGTGATGTGAAAACTCCAAGTACGCTCGTTCTTTACATTTCTCAAGTCTTGCTATACGAATTATAATATACTCACTATTTTAATACTAACTGTCGAATACTTTCCTTGTCTGATTGATGATGATTAGCGGGAACACGTAGTTGCTAACTATGGACGACGTAAGGAACAGCTGACAAAGTTAGTCGCGGAAACGAAAGTAAAGCTTGCAGATCACGATGCCGGAAATTTTTTACTGGAAGACGATGAATATAAAAGGTTAACAAAACGTATTCCCCTATACGAGAAAAAGGTATGTTTTGAATTCAAATACAACTCTATACTTTTCCATTGAAATAATGAATATCAATCGATAATCATTCATCTGTTTCACACAATATTAAGAATACTGTATGTACTTACTTATATAATGATACGCTCATTTTTCATCGTTGAATCATGTCCGGCCCGTAGATTGAACAGATGTCAGGACCTATGGATGATAGAGAGGTCAATCGAATCATGGACCGAACAAGGATGCGAGAAGAGCGCCGTAATTCAGAACTGTAACCACACACACACATAAATCCTGGAAAGAGAACAATGTTATCGAACATATCGGAAGACATTGATGGATATGTGACCATATAATCCACAATCGACTAGCTAATTCGAAGAAAATTTGACACTTATTATTGACGTTAGGAACTTTACATCCCAGTCGCGACGATATTGAGATAAAAAGAATATATTGGAATGATACTTAACATTATGTATCTTGTATCTTCGAGTGAAAGTAAGTGCCACGTAAAGTAGGTTTGACAATTTCTTTCACGACAGGATGATACGCGGAAGTTACGTAGTTATTATATAGATGGATATGTAAAAAAATTAACACCGTACTCGAACTGTATTTTTGCAGAAACTTCGTGTGAAAAATTCTAGATACACCTACCCTTTCAGATGAAAGATGACATATGTACTCTAGACCTAGCTACAGTAGATACGAAAATAGGACAGTATAAAAAATAAAAACATTTATATTCTTTTTCTTTCGGGGTGGGGGGTGCGCTGATAATTTTATTATTACCGTAATATTTCAAGAAATTTTGTTTTTTGGCAGACACGCGCGGTGCCGTTATTTTCAAAATGGCAAATTCTTTGATTTATTTTATTTCTCTTTTCCGCTTTGCTGGGCGTACCGGAGTGACAATTCGGCATAGTTATACCTTTCATCTTTTCACATGCTTGTACGAAGAACATCAACAGAAATTACATTTCAAGTACCCATTCCAGATGTTGCGACTTCGTCAATCACTTGCTTCGCGATTAGTGCTATTTGCACTTATTATATCTGCGACCTTGGTATTCGGCAGCACCCCAACCTTAGCGGCAGTAGATAAAGAATATAAAAGACTACATGAAAACTCATCATATGGAGACACAACCAGGGAAGAAATTCTGCAGACTAGAGAACGTCGGAAGAGACAGTACAAGGTAATGATTCTGGATGCACGGAAGCAACTAGCTGATCATTCTGCCGGTGAGAAGATATTGACAATGGAGCAGAAAGAACAATTCGAAAATAAAATGGATATTTTTCAACGGAAGCTCGATTCGATGCAAGTCGACTTGGAGGAGTGGGAAATTGAACGACTTATTGTTCGAGAAACAGATAATGCGAATCGTCGTCGTGAAAGGAGTCAACATTCACGACGAGTGAAGAGTGACAGCGAATTCTAAAGTTCGACAGAAGAAGAATAACGTATAGTAGATTATTATTGCTACATGCATGCTACATACGGTATTTCATTATCACGACGAGTGGTGAGATGGGGTGTATGATATACGTTTCAATATCGCCATATCGTCGATCTTCGATCTGTTTCTGTTCTACATCTATGATCGGCGAAACCCTGCTCGCTGATCGTCGTTTCCCAATCACTCTAAATATCAGCCAATAAATTATCGGTCTTAGTGGTGAGGGAGAATCAGTTTCTGCCTTCCTTGTCGTGCGCCTTTTCGGAAGTAAATAAAGAAACATAACTTGTATTTATAATTTTATCTTTCCACAGAAAAAACTGTTATTACCGAAAAAAAAGTATTAAATCATCATAAGATAAGATATGTGAACAAATCTATGACTAGCAAGACTAAAAGGGGGGATATGTCATTTCGGCCTATAAAATGAAGCAATGCCTTCGACTTGAAATCCAATGGGATCCAGTCATTTTCGATATAATTTATGTGATCCTATGGCTCTTTTCATTAAAATGTATAGGCTGATGAATACAAGAATTGATTCGATTCATTGTTCAGGATCACAAACCCGATGGAGAGTATTATTTTGTTGTCGTTTCACTCCGAACAAACTAGTCACGCGGAACTGAAACAAACTGACACGTGATTATTTTCTGAAAGTTCTAGCCAGAGAAAGAACATTGTCGACTCAATGATGATCTTCATCGAGATAATACTTTTTCATTATTCGTTGAATACGCCTTTGATTTTGTTGTATGGTATATATTGACGAAACAATTTCGTTCAGGTCTTCTTTCTCCATAGTTATATGCGTAGAACTCTTAGAATGAAACTCCTCAAATCCAGTGTTAATTTCTTGATACTGGTCCTGGTCTCGTCGACGAAGCGCCGGTCGACGACTTTTACGTTCCTCTTCCTTTTCATTTGACCTGATATTATCACTGACACCATTATTTACAGTATTATCGTTATCGTTATCGTTATCGTTATCATTATCGTTATCGTCCTCGAAGATTGATTCAAAGCCTTTCACTTTCTTCAACTCATCGGACCAAAGGTCACTGAACACGCTAACGGGAAATGCTATGACCAAGACCCCAGCAATCATGGCAAATGCTGCAATCCACTGGCCAATCGTACTGGTGGGGTAGTAGTCCCCATAACCAACCGTCGTTGCTGTAACAATAAACCACCAATAGGCACAAGGTATAGAATTGAAAGGAGAGATTTCTTCGTTCGTTAAATCTTTGCTCATGCGAATGTATTGAAAAGTTCCTGTTGGCTCCCAGTACTTCCACGTTCCTTGTTCTAACCTGTATCACATTCAATTGTGTTAGTCGAGATTTACGAGGTACATAAAACGCGTACGTTGTCCACTGTGTGCATACCCACTTACCAGAATACTAGACTACCAAAAATGGACGCCCCGAAGAATAATACAACGATCATCAATCTCAAAAATGGGAGACTTTTGTACAGTACATTGGTCAAACTGACAAACATAGAATTATACTTGCCTAGACGAACAAATTGAAAAACTCGAAAGAGTCGTAGAAGTCGTAGACTTATAAGTCCGGGTAAATGTAAAATTTCAATGAAATACGGCCAGATAGCTAATGCATCAAACATAGTCGGCATTGATGTTACGAATGTGAACCAATCGTTACATTTACCGATGATGTCAGTTCTTGGATGCGCAGGGACAAAAGAGAGTACTCTCAGCGTCCATTCAATAGCGAAGAAAATTAAAATGTAATCCATAGCCCTTTCAAGGTATGGGTATGGTCGAGGTGGACATACGCATTGAATTATATCAGATCCATTATAAGTCTGGTCTTGATCTTCATCGTAAATTTTATCATGAGAGCTCTCTCCTCGGCAAAAGCCACAATCGACAGGGGTGTACTGAAAATACGCCATCGTTTGCAAGATAATGATTAGGTTTGAAGCAAATATAGCAAGAATTAAGATAAAAAAATAGATAGCGGAACCCCAAGAACTAGACGGCTCTGTCAGGAACAAGAACAACCTTCTTCGGAAGCTTCTATGGTGTCGTTCCGAATACATCGACTCATGACCGCCATTTTCATTATCATTTTGCTGGGTTGGTGGGGAATCATCTTCGCCGTCTTCGAAATCACCCGGAATTAGTCCTGAAATAGCTGGTCGAAAAAAAGTCGAGTTGATTTTTCTCATGCTGCTTTGTAATGAATTATCCCTTCCTATCAATCCTCCGTAAAATTCTTCTACATCGTTATGTTCGCCATATGTGTTGTATGTAGTAGCCTTTCGGTTTGTCCTCGTTGTTTCGTCAACAATCGTCATATTATTGTTGCTGTATTCTAGTAAAATACTTTATACTCAACCTAATCGAGTTAAAGTAGTCTACCTGTCGTTATAATCTCGATCGGATACACCTAATGTTGAAATCTTTTGATTGTTCATGCTTCATCAGTGTCTAATTTCCAAAGTGCATGGCGAGAGCGAGAATGAAATTGTAGAATTGATAATAAATAGAAAAAAATCGCGTTCAGAGCCAAGGAGAATGAATGAATCGAATCTACTGCACTGCGTACTAAGTACACTATAATAAGTACTGTAGTCGTACTGTACGAGAGAGATAGTCTGTTAGATACTTATTAATGAGTCACGAGTACAAGTCTTTGGAAAATATTTTAATGAAATTTCATCAATTGAAATTTCCATCATTTTCAAATTAGAACCTTTTATTATGACAAAATGCTCCGGTTTTAGTCGTGAAATGATAAAATGACTATTCTTTCATCCTATATCGATGATGTTCAGATGTGCACACAAGTGAACGTCACAATAACATTTCTCTCCATCTTCAATCTCGAATCCATCAAATAGTGAAGAAACGACGCTTTTTTTAAACCCAAATCGGCAAGGTTGTACAAGAATCTGACTATTGCTTTGGTTTATTGCAGTTTATATTTTGAACGACGCAAAAAAAAAAGGATGACACATAATATACTAAAAGGAGCATTTTTCTTCTTCGCTGGGACGTCGCTGCTGTTGCTTTTATCTTCACCATCGTTCTTGGTAGCAGCAGACACCCGACATCACAGACGTGATGATGTGACTGGTCATATTCCTTCTACACATGAAGAGATTGTATCACGACGTCAAGAACATAGTGATTTGTTTACTAGTCGCCTTGATGAAGTTAATATACAATTAGATTCTCATACAAGTGGTGGAAGATTATTGACTGAAACCGAATACAATAAATTGGAACGAAAAAAGAAGGCATACGAAGGTAAATTAGAAGAATTAAACCGAGAGTTTGATGAAAGACATTCTAAACGAATACTGCAACGAGAAGAATTACTAAATGATAGGGCGAAAACACGTGCAACGGATCGGCGGGAGCTCTAATAAAATTAAATATATATTAATACCGCATTCGTCGATGATATATCTCGATCTGTGTAGAAAAAAATTGTTCAAAAAATAAACAATAATTTCTATGAATATGTATAATCTATAACAACAAATAACGACAGAAAATCTCATCTTCTTTGCTTCCATCTACTAAACTAGCTTAAATTTGCCCTGTAAAATATAAAATACTTTATCCAAACAAATTTACTTTGAAAATGTTTGTAAAATCATCACTACTTGGACTACTGTAAGATAAACCCATCTTCAAGTTAGACTCACTAAATCATTATTATTGTTAATATATTCTAAAATCTATATAGTATCCTCCTATTCTTATAAAGCGGAGACTCAAACTGTTGTTGTTCGTCTATGAAGTCGAAATCGTCGTTCTGCATCTGTTTCCAGAAAACTTTGGATGATATCAAAGCAGGTAAAGCTAATGGAGAAAGCGATTGGTCCTTTAAACCAATTCAATGATACGCCCTTATAGAATCCGCGAATCCCTTGTTCTTGATATAATTCTTTAATAATAACTGACATAGAAGGAGGACGATCTGCTGCGACCACTCGAATGGCATTTTCCAAGGCTGGATTTCGACTATGGGCCTTTCCAACCACATCTACAGCTGCATTTTTTCCGCTAGTGGCGACAATTCCGATTGTTTGCATCCGCCTTCTCGTCACTTCTAAGGGATACTATATATATATTTACGCATACACACAAAAGAGGATCGTAAAAAGGTGAGAAAACATGACAATGTTTAGAAGGGAAAAAGTCGAAATTCGGTACAATTCTATGGAAAAACTTACAGTAAGCGTTTGCGCAAATAGTCCAGATAATGCTCCACATTGCATCCGTTCGATAGTAGTTAAATCCCGACCTGTCATATCTTGAATCTAACAAACAAACAGAGATGGAAAATTGAGTTAGGTCGCTATTGAATATGGTGACGGTGATGACATCGGTAAAACATTATTTAGGTGTGCCAACAACATAGAACCTTCAAAAAGAATACGCCCACTTACCTTTCGTTTTGCTTGCTCATTGAAAGAAAATGCAATTCCTGAATATGGTAAAATTCCCATCAGGGTCGGCGTTATTCCCCGAAAAAGACCTTTCACGCCTCGATCAAGATAATTTCTATGCAATGCCCCACCAAATCCCATATTATGAGAAGATCCACCTTTTTTCATCTTTAATACTGCAAGTTGTGCTCGGGTCAAATCTAATGGATATGTAGCAAGACAGGAAACAGCACCAGCTGTCATACCAGCGCATAGGCTCTCTAATGGTGATAAACCCCACCTAGGTCTTTCCGTCTCAGGATGGATGGCTTTTTCCTGTCGATACATATGTTCTTGTTCCCGTAGCACAAATGTCTTACATCGATCGAAAACCATAAATTGGATACCCGAATAGGGGAATACTCGAATCAATGTAGCGGTATGACCCTTCCATAACGCGGATAGGCCTTCCTCCTTGACTATTCTTTTCGCAATTTTAGGTAATTCATAATCTGAAATTCGGCTGATGAAACTTGATATAATATTTTTATCCGATCAAATGGCGCCACTACACTCTTTGCTATCATTCCCGCAAACCCTCCAGCCATGATGTTACGAATTTCTTTTGGTAATCTTTTCAGTTCATCAAAGTACAAGAATTGCCATAGTATTTGTTGTTGTTGTTGTTGTTGTTGTTGTTATCGCTGCTGCTGCTGCTATTATTACTAGTACCGTTCATACGGTCGTCTTCCACGTCAAACAACGATTGAGGTTGTATCGGTACCGAATCGGTAGAATATTCCTGTTGAGTTCGTTTAAAAAACGACAACATCGACGACGATGATGATTCAGATTCCTCCTCGTCGAACGTCGTCGCCTCCACGGACAAATCATCTGGGTCTGCCTTTTCCATTATGTTTTGTATTGTGGGATATGTTGTTTTAGAAACGACTGACAGTATTGATTAATTAACTTCGGTTGTTGTCGACGTTCGACTTTGAAAAATACGTCTTCAGATTGGCTACTTTGGGCTGAAACTTGCTTTAAAATTTCGACAGATTCGATTCGATTCGAGGTTTCTTTTTCTTGACAAACGTCGATTTTTAGCAAATTTTCTGTTGGGCGTGATATATTTCCTACTCTATCTTTTGCATCCAGTTAGAGCGGGAAAATGATTTCTGCTATAGCTTAATCGAAAGAGTATAAAAGTCTTCCTCTTGATTAAAAATAATAAATAATTGAAAATGTTTAATGTAATTTCTTAAATTATTAGCTGGCAAATTTTCGTAATTGCTTGTCATTTACGTCGGTGTTACAGAGTTCTGAGCAAAACACAGAAGGCTACCAGTTTCGCGCTAGTGCTTAGTGGTCGGCTTCACTGGGCATAGGTGGGTTTTTTTTAATTTGACGGGACTGGATTATTGACGTTAACGAATAGGACAGAATTAGTGTTATATTAATCTACAATTGGTCCAGAAGGTCAGTTTTGCTCCAGGTGGAGCTCGATAACATTCGTGCTCAACAAATCGTTCGAAGCAAATCCCTTTCTGTCTCTCTTTTTAAGATTTTTCATAATCGTCAACCATTGACACTACTTGTACCGGTACCGACACATTATTATTTCATCATATCGTATCAACGAAAGCAAGCCACCAAAAACAACAATGAAGACTTCATTTACATTTGTTCTGTTATGCTCCCAGGCATTTGCTGCCTTGGGTTTTACGACGGTATCACGACCATCATCGTGTATTAGCATTAGTAGTAATACGCAGCGTTATATGTTTGGAGGTGCAGGTGGCGCTAGTCCAACTGAAGACGATCCTGCAGCGGAAGCTTCAATTGTTCAGGGTGCAGCTGCAATGAATATGTCTGTTGATGAGTACAAACTTGCAATGCGAGCACGAGAACAGTTGGTCAAGACAATGGATAGTAAGATCGTAAATGCTGGTGATAAAGGTACTATTTATGTTGAACGTGATGTTAATAATCCACCAAAACAATTCGATATTACTATCACAGAGGCTGGTAAGGCACTTGGTAGAGAAGCTGTATCAAAAGAGTTAGTAAAGACATTAGAGATTGCTAAGATCGCAGCTGGGAAGGGACGACAAGAAGCCCAACAAGACATGTTGAAATGGGTTCAAGGTCAAGCTCCATAATAGAAGCTGTACGCACGGTAGCATGTTCTTGTTGTAAAGAAACTGTACCATCGATGTACGAGAATAAACGTTGAAAGCTTTATTTAGTAGATCAATTTTTTCCAATAACTTACACCATGTAGGATTTTATCTTTTGTAGGTGGCTTTGTGTATAGTTTGAATTATGGTATGTACTGTACCATACATACGCCAATTTAATTTGTTTATGCAGTGAATGCCAAGAGACATAAACACATAGTGCGAATACCCGCGCTACAACTGCGCGTATCAAAGCTATTCTACTAGCTATTAATTCAATATACTCGCGTACCAAATATATTGTCAACTAAGCTAAGTAGTACTTTTCAGAATTATCTTTATATAGTATATATATATATATCTTTCTTGGATGATATAATTGTTCAAAAGTGTAATTAATTTTCTTCTAGTTTTTTAGGTGATCAGTATGTTACAAAATGATGAAGAGGTAGTATAGTATCAAAATAATAGCATACATGTAAGTAACGTATCAATCCGTTCTTTCTAACCGAATAGGTACGAAATAACAATATATCCAATAATCATTCCGTAGAAACCGAGATTAGATGATTTGTTTTCCGTTTTGAGTGATTGTACAGCTTGGGCGACAGTCGCATTCGAATATTGCAATCGATCTTGGAGTTCTCTGATCTTTCCAGTGGGCGTAGCTTTGGTGGGAATACCACCCTCAGTGGTTACAGGAATGTTGCCAGTCGATTGAAGTGGACCTCCACCAAAACCACCACCACTAATTCCGTTTGCTTGAATATTTTGTACCCCAATTTGAACATCTCGTAGGACTAGTAAAATATCCTTATTTTGTTCTTGTAGAGCCAAAAGGAATTGACGTAGCTGTGCATCAACATCAACGAACAAAAACGATCCCAAAGAACGGCAACCATTCATAAAGGCGGGAAAAAGTGAATGCATAATTCGTACTATATCGCGTTCGGTTACGGTAGGTAATAGCCATGTCGGTATGGGGTTGGTCTGCGACGTCATTACAACGACTTCGACAACCAACATAACAATCAATCCAGTAAAGACCCAATCTCTAGCCTGTCCACTTTTTTTGCCCATCGTTAGTAGGAATGCCATGACGGCCCAGGACACGTAAAAGATAGCCACCTCGATGAGGAATTGCGTTTCACTGTACCGTTTGTTATCCCTAACCCCCTCCTTACCGAATTTGTTATAAACATCTCTAAGTTCTAAATCCATAAGGATATCATAGGCCTGTTTGACACGGTCAAATTCATCTGCCGCATCAGGAGATGGATTCTTATCTGGATGTAACTTCAATCCAAGTTTTTTATAGGCTCGTTTAATTTCTAAAGGATTCGACTCTCGGGTTACATCTAATATCTGATAGTAATTAGGTCCTTGTTGTTGAATTTCCAGACCTTTTTATTGTATAATTATATGTTTAAATCAAGATCCCAAACGAAAGTTTTTATAAAAAGTGATAAAAATGAAAGAAAAAAATTGTGAGTTTTTGGCGTGATGGATGGACAGACCTGCCCAGTACAAAATCAACGAAACAATTTGCCACGTGGAATGCTTGTCGAAAAATCCATAGTGATCGATAAATCATTCGAAAAAACATGGTCTACAACCGCTACTACGTCAAGTTTTGACTGAACATCCCTGATGATGATTTCAATAGCAGTCCGTAACTCGATATGATGGAGAGGGTCATGTAAAGTGGCGTTTCTGGAACATCCTTTCCGAAATAATAGATAACATCATCATTGTTTTCGTCGTCGCGAATGAATCAACATCATTATTTGAACCTTCTTGTTCTTCCTTCCTTAATATGGACATATACAGTCCAATACTAAATTACTCACCCGTTTTAACAGCTGCCAATGCTGCCAAGAAGGCAATGGCATACATTATGCTCTTTTTTCGTTCAAAACGACCGGGTCGTAAGATCCATGCCGTGATGGGATGGACGAGAAAAACATAAAAGAAAAATCCTCCAAGACCCGAAAAGTCGTCACTTCCTGCTCCAGCGTCCTCTGACATGATGATTTATTTATTTGAAGTAGCGTTAGTGGTGCTATTGATTAATTCGAAGTGTACGAAAGTGTTAGATTTACTTGTACACACGCTTGTTGGTGTTTATTCTTTGTCCAAAGTAATCTAAATAAATAATTTTTGTCTTGGAAGTGCGATTGATTGATTCGATAGTGGAAGCTGTTTACTTATTAGGGGCATAATAAGAGGGTTCATATTGAGATATTCTACTAACAGTAAATCAACGAATTATTTTGACAATTCCCCTAAATGTATTTGATGTTGCGAGTCACAAAATGGAGGAATGAAAAAGAAAAGACTGAAAGATATAAGGTTGGGGTTCAACTTACCCTTTTTAACCCCAGTCATGATTTTCTAGTAACGAAGTAAGTGTTTTGGAAAAAGAGAAAAGATGTGCAACAAGAGACAACACCCTCTTGTTCTCATTCTTATTCTCGACTAGTAGTAGTAATAGCTCTATTGGTTGCGCTAGGTCATCTCCCCTACTGGACATGCCCCACCGCTTCCGTAGAATTACTACTCTAATTATCTTTTACTACACACGTGGTAGCACTAAGAGACGTACCTCTATCCTTAGAATTGGTTATCATACCATAAGATTGAAAATAAGATATGGTTGCTATTGAACACAAGACATATACGTCTCTGTTTAAGGACGCTACGTGTGATCCGTTTGGTGCTGGAGTCGCCCGCACCAACAGTATCCATCGGTATACTCATGCCTGGCGTACGGATAGCGCACCCCACACAGTAGCCGAACTAGAATCACTAGTGTATGATTTCTTTGCAGATCATCCCATAGGAGGTGTTGGTGTTTTCGTTGTTGATGGAAATGCTACACTTAGGTTAAAAGTACTGGTAGGATTGAAGAAGTACTCACGTAATCCACGTAGCATAGATTCCGTTCTTTTCAATTTACCTTTTGCTTATGTGGGTGACGTTGAAGAAGGTATGGGAGAAATGGTCCAGTTCGATGCTGACTGTCTTGAAGTTACCGCCGAGGTTAATAGTACGTTTCACAGACAATCGATGATTGGTGAAACAGGATTATAATAGTCTTACTCTTCGGTCTTGTAAGATTCTATTAAAGCTGGAAGGGTTGATACTCTTGACCCTTATATTGAAAGACTACTCACGGTTGTTCTACCAGGATATCTAACCCCTTCTTGTCAGCGAAACTTCCGTAGAAGAATGGCGTAACTTTCTGTAGATATATCTATAGTAACGTGGCACGATACTAACGATGATGTTCAAACGCAAAAGTTGTTATTAACACACTTGTTTATTTAGTCTATGGTTATTACAAATCATCAGATAACTCTTCTCTTGTTTGAGGTCTCTTGCTGTACTGTAGGTACATCTGCGCTTTGGGCAGTTCTTTACAGTGGTATTCGGCTCCTTCCGTAGGAAATGACCCAAATAAGGGATGTGCGACCCAAATGACTCATGACTGGTTTGATTCACTAGTCCGGATTCCAAACATGCCTCCAAACGTGCGCGCATTTGACTAGCTTGATTCAATTGGCTAGCACGTTTCACTTGGGCTTTGTGGATTTTAACACTCCCCATTGATTGGCTCAACAATCTAAGTGTAACAATCAAAAGAATACACAAACACAATTGTACCGGTATCATCGAGATAACATCATGATCATATATCAATACTATTTCCAGGTTATAATCCAATTGATTATTCTTCTCCCCATTTTGAATAGTCGAAGTGGTCGTCTCGTCTCCAATAGAGGTACGTGCCGTATCATATCCAATAGAGGTAAACATTCTAATCAAAGTGGTTGTCTCATTGATATCAATCTTTTCCTTGGAATGACCTAGTCGAAATGATGTATCAGTTGCAATCATATCAATGTTGTCCTTGCAATCAATTGCTATAACATTGTGGCAAAACTGGATCATGTATGGGTCTTGATTGGAGTAACACGTTGTTTGCTCCCCATTTTCCTTGATCGTACTAGTACCAGTACTATAACCGATATCGATATTTGTTATATTGGAATAACTCGAGTCTTTGATCTTAACCTTATTGGTTGGATCTTCGGTTTTATTATCATCGGTACTACTGGGATCTTCCGTTGTTGGCGTAAGCTTCATTTTATAAGAATAGCAATTCCGGGCTAGTTGCTTAATGGCAATATTATCCTTCTTGATGTGAAATCTTGGTAGAGAACTAGTTGCATAATGCCAATAGTATAATCTTTGTCATCGTATTGATTCATCACTACGTTGGCTTGAGATAGGACCATATCACTCGTATGTTCGACCATTGTCGTATCATTCGTATGTTCGACCATTGTCTTGTCATACCATACGTTCTTGTCTTGATAGAGAACTACTAGTTGCATAACATCGGTTGTATTAGCAGAGTAACTGGCAATAGTATCATCATTGTCGTAAAGATTACGTGAGCAGATAAGAATTCTTCCTATTAATATCATTATACCAAATATTAGATCTTCGGTCGTATTTGTTAACGTATCTTTCCTTAAGACAGAATAATACTTCCCATTTAAGATCTTATTTGTATCCAAACTTGATATATCAATTAGATCTTCGGTCGTATTTGTTATTTCTTTACTTAAAACAAAATAATACTCCCCATTATTATTATTATTATTATTATACCGGCGACTATCATGATATAGATAATATGTTTCTTTGTATTGATTCATAATACAATTACGTACATTATCTTTCACAGTACAACTATGTATCAAATGAATTGGTCGTATTGTCCTGTATTTGATTTGATAAATAATATCAACGTGGACGTGGATGTCTTGATATAGAGCTACTAGTTGCATAGTGGCAATAGTATAATCTACTCGGTACCTTCTTTGTACTCGATACATAAATCGAAATAACACTATCAACTCCCCATCGATTGTAGTAGTAGAGTAACTTGATGTCAAATTTGAAACAGTACTCGATATGGTACGTCGTACAGTGGTAGTCGCAGTAGTATTACCAGTAGTAGTAGTGGAATTTCTAAACGGTTGTGTCATTTTGTACTTGTCATTGATTGTAGTAGTAACGTATCGATCATTGTGAACGTCTTGATATAGAACTGCTAGTTGATTTACGAATCTTAATAACAGTATAGTATTATCGTCGTCGTTTGTAGTAGTAGAGTAACTGCCTCGATCATCGTGAACGTCATGATATAGAAGTATTGACATATTCGAATCAATTAGATCTTCGGTCGTGTTTGTTAAAGTATCTTTACTTAAAACAAAATAATACTCCCCATTTAAGATCTTACGGTCGTCATATAATTTCTTCAAATCTTCTAAATCATCTGTTCTTTTCTTCTTCTTCTTGTTATTATTGGTAATACTGGAAGCTTCCGTTGTTATCGCTAGACACTTGATATAATCATCTTTATACTTCGATTGACTTGTATATTTCTCCCCATTAATTGAAGTAGAAAATTTATCATTCTTTAGTCGTATTAGATACATTCTGTCTACTTGATATATTACTTGAGGTAACAATATTGATAGTGAAAGTACGATCACATTTAATGTATCATTACCACCATTATCAGCGCGAGTTTTGTCGTCGATGAGTTGCAAAATATCAAATGGACGCGTCATATTGTTAACTACTGTGGTGATTGCTTCCATGTTAGAATCGATTTGATCTTCGGTATCAATACGTTGGTTGTCTTCTTTCTTCTCTTTTGCTAACGTAAAGCAACCGTTTTCTTTCTTGATCGTTATAGTAGTAGCAATAGTATTACCAGTAGTAGTAGAAAAAGTAGTATTGTCCTTGATACAATCATTCTTGTCTTCCTTTGTACTAATCGAATCTTTGATTATATATGATATATCCATATCTTTGATCGTATCCATATTAAATGAATCACTAAGATTTTCGGTTCTATTCATTGAATCTATATCTTTGATTGTTGCCGGATTCGAATCGAATTGATCTTCGGTCTTGTTGGTATTAATTCTTCTTGTATCTTCCAATGCCGTATTCGGATCAGTTCGATCATAGGGAACTACGGCATCGGGAACTACCAGTTTCATAGTGGAAATATTTTCATTAGCTTCATGAATATCAATAGTTGCCGTATACGAATTGATTCGATATTCGGTAATATAAGTATCATAAATCGAATGACCAGGTCGTATCGTCTTGACTTGATAAAGAACTACTAGTAGCTTAATGGCAATAATATTATCATTATCGTTGTTCATTACTTCATCATAAGTACCAGTATCAATGCCAGTAATATTATTATTATTATACGGACAATTATCTTGGTAGAAATAATATTCTTGTTTGTACTCCTGTGAGCATATAAGAATTCTTATCATTATTATAATACCAAATAATATATCGTTCATGTTATTATACTCCCCATTCTTTCTAGAACTATTATCGGGATTGTGATCTTCTTGATAGGGAGATAATTGCTTATCGTCATCATCGTCATCGTGATATATCAAATAACGTGGTCGTATCAATATAAATTTCTTCTCTCCATTGAATATAGTAGTAGAGTACCAGTATCGAACGTCAACGTGAAGATTATTATTATCATTATTATTACCATACCAACGGCTATTATGATAGAAGGAATATTCTTCTTTGTACTGTTGCATAATGACAATGGTATCATCGTCGTAATGAATGAGCATAATGGCAATAGTATCATCATTATCATTCATTACGATACATTTCGCAATACTATTACGTCTCAAATGAAATGGTCGTATTGTCTTGTATTTGATTTGATATAGGACCATATCATTCGATTGTTCCGCCATTGTCGTATCACACAGTACTAATGTGTCGACTCGATACATTCCGTCTACTTGATACACCAATCGAAATAATAATATTAGTATCAATATCAAATCTCCATCTATTGATGTATCAGAGTGGAACCAAGGCGGTGGTTCTGGTAGCGGTGGTGGTCGTGAAGGTGTATTCTCTATCGGAATAACTTCACCATCAACAACAGTGATTCGAACAGTAGCAGCAACCATCTTGCTTTTGCTTCTTGTTCTCGTCTTCTTGAAATCCAAAGAGATTATCAGGATAGACGCGGCGTTGTAGCCTCGGCTTCTTTTAGATAGAACTTTCTTCTTCTATTCTGATGTCCTTGTGTATTTATTCTATCTAGTAGCCGGTTTTATGACAGTACGTCAATCTACAAAATCGAAATTCGATTTCGTTCCTTGATGTACAGATCGATTCCCTGAGTAGCAAAAGCTACAGTCAAATCAGATCTAGATCGATTCCCTGAGTAGCAAATGGCTACAATCGA
>FMBT01000778.1:0-15047 GCA_900095095.1 Fragilariopsis cylindrus CCMP1102 | reverse complement strand
TACACACGATCGATGACATAGCATTTTTTGTTTAATTGTGGAAAATAATTCTTTTGTTCTTATCAACATTTGATGCCGTTATCACGTTAAATAATAATATATGACGTCATGACGCCAGTACCGTTAATTCTGACTAATTCAAATTCAGTCACTCACTAAACGCTCAAGCGGTAAAGCACGACTAAGTATTAGCCGTTAGTGCACATAGTAGAGCGAAGTATGTTTCAAAAAAACACAAGTTAGTGAACACGTACGTTGATTCTTGTCATTTTTGACTATTGAATACGATTGCGATTCGCACCTCTTTTTCACCGACGACAACAAAGAAAGTAGAAAAAGTAAAGAAGATAAAACGCGAGAGATATATATACATCCGGCGACTTACACCAAGTGACCAAGTGTTTTCATTGTCATTCGCATTCATTCGTTTTTTTATTTCTCTCATAAAATAAAATAAATAGCAAACACAAACACAAGCAAACACAAACACAAACACAAGAATCAGAAGCATTATCAATCGAATTAATTATCCTCCCATCTCTCAAGATCAAATCAACGAAACGAAACGATAACGAACCACTTCTACGGCACCATGACTACTTCCGACATCGATATCATGGTTGTTGATACTACTACAAGTGAACCGTTGTCGTCGTCGTCGACTAATACATCACTAAACAAATTTAATTGGTTGAATCTATTAGCATACATTGTGAATGTTTTTGTGACATTTGGTATTGGTATATTTGGATTAACAGGTCAACCAGACAATGGTGAATTATCTGCTAAATATCAAACAATTGTGACACCATTTGGTTTCTCATTTTCAATTTGGGGTGTGATATTTATTTGGCAAGCAATTTGGGTTGTCTGGCAATTTTACCATCTCAAAGAAATTCAGAAGGTGTTTTGAAGGCATGGTATTATTATCCTATTATGACTGTATTCCAAGCTGGTGGACAATCTCATTTAGTTATGAAATTATGTGGGTAGCATTACTTTGTATGTATGGAATTGTCATTACAACTGGTAATGGCAACAAGGTCATTGCAGTCCTACAAGAAAACATGGAAAGGTTACTTGTTATGGCAAGGTCCATTTCGATACAAACTGGATGGATTATGGCAGCTGCAGTTGTGATGACAAATGTCTTTACTGTTTCCTACAATGCAAATGTCACAACACAATTAATTGTATCCAGTTTATCATTAGTGGTGTTATTGGGTACAGCATTTACATACCTATCCAGTTATCCTGTTGATTTTGCGATACCATTAGTGATTGTATGGGCATTAGGGGGTGTATATGCTGAATTACAAGAACCATCCACAAAGATTACGGATCAATTTACAGTAGAACAAATTTCGGGTGTACAATATGGTGTACTCGGTGGATTACTTCTTGTTTCTTTTGGTATTATTGTGAAGGTCTTGTATGTCTTATGTAAACAACGTCCAGAAGCAATGAAGACGAAACAAGAAAAGGGATTATTAGCAGAATCATCATCAGAAGCATCAGAAGCAGTATCAGAATCTGCATCTTCAAATGATAATAGTGATGAAGAAGCGGTCTAAATATTGTAAAAGTAATAATCTAAAAAGAAACAGCAACGAACGTACTATAAACACATCATTGCTTATATTCATTCTCAAATCGCGTAACTGTAACTGTAACTGTAAAACCTTTTATTTATAAAATAGAATCAATCCTTCTTATATTCTAGTACACGTAGCTACAGTAGTTTAGTCTATATAATGTAATGAACGATACTGTGTTTGTAGATGACACTTTTTACAGTACTAGCTTTATAGTTTTTTTTGTGTGTAAGTGTACTTGTACTTGCACTATGTTATTTCTCTCCTTCCCCGCTTTCATATAGTACTCATTCCGATCATCCCTCCTCGATCGGCAGGCATGATAATTTAATACAGTATAAGTAAGGCATAGCACAGCTTCGATTGCCCTACCCACTCTACTAGTACGCAATGCGCGACCCGAGAGATCCGATATCTACTCAACTCACTCAACCACTCAACCACTCGTTCTATTCTACTGGATACAAACCTAGCGTACAAGTACGAGGATAAATAGCGTACTTTACAATTAATTGTTGGCACAAATGAATGTTTCTCTATGGAGTAGTCCTCTTTATGCTCAAGTGTACTGTATACACAACATCATGCGTTTGTCATGAGATAATTCTACTGTAGTTTTGCATGATTCGATTCGCATGCATTGTTTGGTGTGAAGCAAGCAAATACAATTTGTATTATCAGTGCAGTGTATAGAAATGGATATTCGTAGTAGGATATGCAATGCATGTGTACTATACAAATAAATAAATACTACTACTGTAATAAGTTAACTGTAACAGTACCTACTCCTTCTTCCACCATACATGCAGCCTCTTCTTCTTCCTTTCCGTGTCAAACTACGTCTTCTATAATAAGGACAGATGTATATAAGTTTACACTAAACGCTTAAGCCAGTGATTTATTTGCATCAAGCAATGCTTTTTGAAGTTTGGCAATAGCTCTGTATTTGTTCAACAAATCCTGTTCGGTCGTTGACAATTGTCCTGCAATTTCCGATATGAATCTGGTAAGACATTTTATGTTTTCTCTTAAAGAAAAGGAACCTTTACTGGCAATACCACTGTCTGTTGCGGCGGTAATGCTATCATCGTGATCAAGCCAAGAATTACATGCTGGTGTAACAAGATCATCGTGATCGCGATTGTGGTAGTATAAGATGTACATGCTGGTGCAACGAAATTTTCAGATTTACATGCTGGTGCAACAAGAGTTTCGGTTTGATATTATCTTCTTCTAATACTTCATTCCCACTTGTGTAGCAACCTCCACATGTAGCATGTAACGACAGGATATAAACAGATAGTAAACAAAACAATGTACCACATACTGCGAAGAATAATATCGAGCTTTGGGAGAAGTCTTGAGAAGAAATAGAATAATTGCTCATGTTGCTCATCTTTCGTCGTCGTACGTTTTGGTGTTGTTCTTCTCCTTCTCGTTGTCGAAAGCTTATGATACTGATGTTGTTGTGGGAGTAGTCTTGTTTTGTATCCAATTGATTATGGACATTATGAACTATCGGTTTGTCATAATTGCGATCTTTAGTGGTCAAAAAACGTCGATTGATGGTACGCTGCTGCTGCTGGTGCTGCTGATGTCTTTGCCGATCTTCATTAGATAACTCTGCTGTTGCTTGTGCTGTTGCTGTTGCTTGTGCTGTTGCTGTTGCTGTTGCTGTTGCTGTTGCTGTTGTTGTTGTTGTCGCCTTAGTCGTAGCCGCAACCAATAACAGCAACAACACCAATAGTGTCACTTTGATGAACGATGACTTCATATTGCCTACTTAATCGTTCACTTCTGTACGCGCACGCTACGTCGTGTCGAAAAAACGAAACGAATAGATTCAAGATATTACTCGATTTCTTTATGATTGCTATTCTATTATTCATTGTAAGTAAACCATTCCACTCAGTATCAGCAACTGTGGACGACTACATCATACAGCCAATCGATATAAGAATCGCCCAATTTCGAAATCAATATGACGCAAAAAAATGAGCTTTAAAATAGATATTCATTTCTTTGAAAGTTCCAAAATCAATCACACTGAACAGTTGAACGGTAAAAGAACATGCTTGACAGGATATTATTTATCTAACGCATCAAGCGAAATTATAATATTCAAGGAGTGTTAAAGCTGTAAAAAGGAATCAAGCGATTTATTTTTATACAACGCGCGCGCTAGTAGAAAAATCAAAGTCCAGAAGAGAAATCTATTCTGGACTCATTCTTTTGGAAACATCGTGTTTTGTTGTGAGGCAGCTCCGGAGCTGACGTGACCGCTGAAAGCGCTTCTTCTTGGACTACCCGTCCGCTCAATGGAGACAAGACAACAACAGAGACCACCACATGGAAAACAACAAAGACATGGAGCGCAGCATCCACGGAAACACTCCGGACGACATCGTTGCCCTCATCACAAACATGCAACGAATACAAGCCGTGTTGATACAGAATTTTGGCAACGAATCGCCACAGGCCACCGAAATCAAGCGCCTGCTTGCGGCCATGTATGAAAAACACAATTACCCAACTCCGGAGTAATAGGAATGGCGTCAACTAGACGAAACACCCGGTTACGACGAAACGCCTCGTAAAGAGACAACTACATTTCACAAGTCAAAACTAAATCTTTACCATTTCCAACCAAATGTTCGCCGCGCACGCAATGTCGCACGACAGACGAATACACCCACACAGACAGACTGCATGCAACACCACAGGTTTTAGATCCAAAAAGGGATTCCGGACCTCAACGTACAACGGTCAAAGTCAGGAGCACGACACGCATACCATGCCACGTGCCCACACATTAAAAACGAAAAACATCTTAAATAATAGACAAGTCCAAATATAAGAATATAATATAACGTTAAATCACATAATACATTCAAATTTTGTCAGGACTCAACCGTTCAACGAAACTAGTTAGCACCCCTGCACGCACCCTCGCATGCGTCACTCCTAGCTGTCAAATTTTCAACTCCGGAATTGAATTTTTCGATTTCAGGCACACATAAGCCCAGAACACAATACATAGGTACATAAGTAATTTATTCACACTTCCTATTTGCCTTATCCCTCGTTGGGACAAAAACAAAATAACATTCAACAATATTTCACGTAATTATTCACCAACGTAATGGGGCTCACCCTAACTAAACAACATCGTTTAGGACGACTTCCACCCTTTGTCAACATAGATTCTGAACAATAACGGCGACTCCATGCCAATCGCATGCCATTCAGGCTCACCACATCACTGACCAAACGTCAGTTCCGGACGTCAAACGCCCGAAAAACATAAATTTCCACATTTGGCACTATTCCGGAACACATTGTTTCGGCACACAACACTCTCACAATCTCAACTTCGAGCAACTCAAAACCGCTCGCAGCCAGGATTTAAACATCAGCACGATGGCGTTCACAGAGGGAGGATTTCAAACAGCAATCCTCGATGAGGCAACCCGGGCCAAAGAGTCGAACTCCAGAAGCCAACTCATCACCCACCCACTCACTTTCAACAGGACCACTCACCTACCGGACCAAGCGTTGTTCTGCGGAATCGGAACCTTGGGAGTTGCAGTGTTAAACACTCAACCGAAGAAGGTCACCCCCATTTTATGGGTACGAGCTTACCAAACACAACGTTTTGGTATCACAATCACATCATGCCCACAGGCAGTGATATTCGATGCCAACGACCTAGTGGCATCGGACGTCTGGATTGCGAAAGATGCCGACTCAACTGCGAATCAGGGCTTGGACTATGTCACGAGCGCTCTGATCAAGCAACGACCCATGATGAAACTAATCCCAATCCGGGCTGAAACCATCACGGATTTCTTCAATGCCGACAATTCTCACAAAAGCGTCCGCGACTTAATAACAATGTTCAAGAGCAGAACGACAAACATGACAAATTCGTTTATAGCTGGCTTCGTGCAGCAGCAATGGTCAGGGATACTACCCTCCCCAACAACGCCGACAGCACCAGTCAAATGCAACTCGAACCGGACCAACCACGTTGGTTCACACTTGCACATTCGGTGGATATTTACAAGGACCTACAGACGGGTTTCAGCGAAGACGACAATACACTTGGCACCGCCATCGCCAATGGAGTCCTGAACTGCCTCAGCAAGGAGTTCCGCCCGACCCCAGCACCGGAAGACGTCATTGACGTCGACGATGAAACACTTCTGCGCAATAATCGTCAGCGCACAGGAAATGCTCCAGGAGAAACTGCAACCAACGAAGCTAATCTCAATGCGGTACTACAACGAAATGTCCAACTCGAGGAGCAACTAGCGCAACAGCAACGCATCGCAGCAGCATTGGCCAGCAACATCAAAGTACCAGGACAGCAACAGGCAACGTCTCCTTCGAAGGCGACGGACTGCCATATGGAACCGGGCACCCAGTTTCATCCGAAAGACCCGAAAGGACCGGACTACCATTTGACATCGCGGCCAACCCGTTCGAAGGCAACGGTTTTAGCAACGACTCATCGTCAACGTTCCAACAACCGGCAGCCAGGTCCCACAATCCGTACGGCACACCGGGCGCCACCAACCCATTTGGTGAACCCACTCCGGGTCACCCAGGGTATCATGGTGCACCGGCTTTCACCTTTGGAGCATCGGCAAGCAATGGGGCTTTCAGTTTTGGGGGTCACACGGGTGCATCACCTCACCAAAGTATTGGTGATCACCTACATGCAATGCTCAACAGAGGCCCAGGCCTTCCCCTCACCTCCGAGGACATGAACCGATTTCAAGTGCTCAAGTTTCTTGCAGCGGAATCCAAGAGTCACCCAAACTCGACCAAGCCGGACCAACCAAAAAAGGCAAAGGACAGTATGGGCACCAGATCGTGGAATTTATGTGGATGGGCACATCTACAACCACACGAGCTCCTTTTTTTTGCACCGGTGCAACAACAGCGGTTGGTTGAAATACAACCAAGGCTCCTGACAAAGGCGAAAAGGACTCCGTCATTGACACCTACTTCATTCAACCAATGATTCAAGAAGAATCCCCGTTTCCGCCAAATTATCACGGCCGAATTTCGGAAATCTATCACGGATTGGCGTCTAGCCCCAACGAACTTCGAAGGCACCAAACCCCATGGGGGGCTTGGCCCTCTCACTTACGTCACCAGGTCGACGGCCGAGAGGGAGAGACTCGAAAGTGTTCGCGCTCTTCAACGCCACAATGCGTACCAACGTCAGCCGACATAGAGCGCAGCATCCCAGGAACGCCACAGATTCCGGACACCATCGATGCCCTAATCACCAACCTGCAATTAACTCAACTAGGTTTAATACAGGTAATTGGCGACAGAGCGCCACCGTCAATTCAACTCCAGCGCCTGCTCGATGCCCTGTTCGACAACTACAGTCGTCTATCCGCCATAGCCAACTTTCCGGGCTCTAATCAGCAACGAAATTATTTACCAACTGTGCCGCCATCTTGAGCGGTATTTCGGCGTCTTTTGCACAGCAGAAGACGTAGCCGCCAAGCGTTTCCCGAAGTTCAACATCGATTTTCTCATCCTGGGTATCGAAAACAACAACTTGTCCTTGTCGCACAGCTACGGTCCCAATTTTCCTTCCAGCGAAGACTCCGGCAACGCCGCGACCCAGCCCTCCAACACCTACAGACCGGAATACAGACCGAAAGCGAAATGCTGACAAGTCACCAAAGAAGGACAAACCTACAACACGCAAGGGTCCGGGATGCGACGCCATCAGAAAACTAATCGCGGACCACCGCGCACACATGACGGCAACTTCCCCCGCCTCTCGGACATCCGGACTGCCAACGAGTTCGGATCGACGAAAGAAATGTGCGAGGCCCTAGGCCTCAAATCGAGTAATTGTCTCAACTATGGGCTTTTTTTGCTACTGCAACGGAAAATGCAAGAACACCCACCAGTCCGATTTCAGCGCTTATAAACCGGACAAGGCCATCGAGATGTTAAAAAAAGGCCACCACCATGTAAGCAACAACCATATAACCGCCAGTAGCGAGTATAACAGTAATTAAGTAATAACTATAAAACAATCTATGTTAATTTTCATATATAATTTTCTCATTACCATCACCTGCTATAATGTTTTCTCCAACCCCAGCGTACCGCCTAGGTTCACACTCCCGAGTGTGCCACACCCACGGTTCACACTACCGAGTATACCACCACCACCTCGTTCGCCATGCCGTCCAGACACTCCGTACAGGACACCGTATTGTCGACCGATCCCTCCACCGCCCCGACGACAACCAGTCGACGACAATGCGTTTACTCCAACCCAAAGTAAGTTACCACAATTCAAAGGTTTAATGTTTCCTCGTCATGAAGTTTTAAATCACCCAGCAGGTCCGGATCTGCTAGAATACGCACTCGAAGGCTGCCCAGTCGACTGCGGCGATGATTGGACTCCTGGAGCGCTTAGAATTAGCAATCGCGAGTGGAGCACACTCCAGTGCGAACGTACCCGAAGCAGCAGCCGCATGCAAAAAGGAAGCCCTCGAACGCGTCACGGAGGGCTCCTGTCGCCTCGTCAATTGGGAGGACATCAAACATGATTTCCCCCCAAATCTAAAAATTTCACCACTAGCTGCAGTACCGCACAAGTCCCGCGTCTATCGGATGATCCTAGACTTATCCTTCCAGCTCCTCGTCACCGGAAAGAAGCTGGACTCAGTAAACAGTGCGTCCGACAAATCATTGGCAAAACAAGAATCAATGTACGAACTAGGGAACGTTATCCCCAGAATCATATGGGCAATGGCTCTGTCGAAAGACAAAACGACACCTTTTATGTTCTCAAAAGTAGATTTAAAGGATGGCTACTGGCGAATGGCAGTCAGCGAAAAAGATGCATGGAATTTTGGCATACGTCCTACCAGGAGCAGGCCCGGACGACCCGGTACACCTCGTTATCCCGGACGCCCTCCAGATGGGCTGGAGCGAAAGCCCGCCTTTCTTCTGCGCCGCAACCGAAACGGCACGCGACATCATCAACGACAAGATGCGACATGACGTCATCATCGACGAGCAACCGATGGAAAACATCATGATGGACATCGATTGGACCAAGATCAACAAACTTCACACTCCAATCGACTCGGAAACTGATAAACGGACGTTCCTTCAACCTCATCGAGGTCTACATCGGACGATTTCATCGGCGTAATCCAGAGCACCAACGAAGCCGATCTACTCCAGTTTTCACGTCGCATCCTCGACGGCATCACCAAGGTATTTCCGCCTCCGGAATTGTCCGGAAGCAAGATGGCACATCCGGTCTCGGAAACGAAGCTTTTCGAGGACGGAATCTGGGACACCAGGAAAGAAATCCTAGGTTGGCTCTTCGATGGAATCTCACGCACCATCGAACTGCCACAACGTAAATGCGAAGAACTCCTTACCGAACTCAAGGCGATACCGCCGCAAAGACAAGATTGAAGTAAAACGTTTCCAAAAACTTCATGGACGACTACAATTCGCGACCATTGCCATAACCATGTGGCAAACCAATCCTGGGACAACTAAATTGTTACATGGCCGCAGCTGCCCAAAAACCAGGGGTCGAAAAAATCGAAGTAACAAACGACTTCGCAAACATCCTCCGGGATTGGTCAGCACTCATCCGTCTAGTCGGACGACGACCAACACATGTCTCCGAACTCATCGAACATCCACCATCTTATCAAGGCTTCGTAGATGCATCCAAATGGGGAGTCGGTGGAGTCTGGTTCAGCGGCACACGACCGTCGTCCCGATCGTATGGTTCTTCGAGTGGCCGCAAGAAATCCGAGACCAGTTTTGCTCGTCATCCAACAAAAGCGGGCAACTCACGATATCAAGATTTAGAACTAACCGGAATACTCATGCACTGGCTTGTTCTCGAGCACAGCGTGGACCCAATTACACTCCGGGGCGTCAGCGTCTCAATCTGGTGCGACAACCTCCCGGCAGTAGCGTGGATGTACAAATTCAGAACGAGCACATCATTGGTCGCAGCACGAATCCTCCGAGCCATGGCGGTACGCCTGCACACCAACAGAAACAGCATTACTCTCAGTGGAACACATCTCCGGCATTTACAACAAAATGGCAGACGTTGCATCCCGCAAACATAGTCTCGACAATGCTACATTCCTCACCGACTTTTCCGCTCATTTTCCCCCACCACAGGACGAATCCTGGACTCTGTGCCTCCTCAGCAACAAAGTTACGTCAAAAGTCTCTTCGGAGCTGCTACAGAAGCAATCGACTTTGGAGTCGGGCGTCGACTACCAACGAAAGAATACGTTTTTGGAAAGCTTGGACCCACTACCTCGCCATTTACTTTCCTACCTATGACGAAAAACTCAGTACACTTACTCAACAAGACAAAATCGAAGTGCTGGTCAGTTTCGCCCAACATGTGCGATCCGGAGGCGTTTCACGACAAAAACAACAAGTTCGTGCGCAACAGTCCAAGTATCGCTTCGGGCCATCACAGCGCGCTTCGAGATGGACGGAGAACAAGTCCGGTGGTTAACACGCAAGGAAAATATTATAAAAAAATCGGCCAACTTATTGAGGGCTACCGACGAACCGACCCCCCTGCCAAATTCAAATTAGCAGTACCAATCAGTGTCCCAAGATACATGTATCACTACGCGTTAACAGGCACCGAAAAACAAAAGGCAGTGGCAGACATAGCCATCATCGCTTTCTACTATCTCCTCCGAGTCGGAGAGTACACGTACACTCCGACCTCAACCAAAAAGCTAACACAAGCTTTCAGACTCCAAGACGTCACATTATGGGACAAGAATACCATCCTCGACCATAACCTCCCAATCGACGCCCTTTTAATCAGATGCACAGCAGCAACTCTTCGAATATCGAATCAGAAAAATGGCAAACGAAACCAGGCAATACACCATTTTACAACAAATACGGATACATGCCCAATAAAAGCACTAATTAGAAGAGTCAAGCACATCACTGCTCACACTTCAGTCCCGACTGCTATAATTAGCACGTATTTCGAACACCCGACTCACCAGGGCAAAGTAATGCGCGCAACCGAAATTAACTCCGCGCTCAAAGCAGCAGTACTCCAACTCGACATGAAAAAACACGGGTTTGAAGCAGCGCAAATAAGCTCACACAGCTTACGCGCAGGAGGGGCGATGGCGATGCACCTACACAACACCCCAACACACACGATTCGAAAAATGGGACGCTGGAGCAGCGACACTTTTCTCGACTACATCCACGAACAGATCGCTGTTTTTTCAGCCGGCCTGTCAACAGCGATGGGCAAGAACATTTTCTTCCATAACATAGGCTTTCGCGCCATCCCGACCCCTATTTTAGACAACGAAGATACTTAATTAATATAAAAACAAACATTTACCCTAACTAATTTGCTCACAACTAGTCGCGCTCAAAACCACTGAGCTACCGACTACAACTTTCACGACGCCCTTATTTTATTTTCGCATATAATCTCCTGTTTGAGTTATAAATCCGTTACCAATCTAATGCTAGAACAAATAGAAACAACCGTTTCAACTCTGCCCACAAGGCCAGATCCGTTGCATAAACATACAACGGTTAGCAACACAACGGACTCTCCATCCACTCAAAAACTTGTAACAATGAAAAACCTGAACTCAACCTTGACCCCAGGACACAAAAGAAAACTAGACGTTTCTAAACCAACAACGCAACACATTGTCGCGACTAATACGCAACCGATTTTAACACAACAAAATATACTCGATAGTTACACAAATCTACTTTGGTACAACTCACCAGCAATAGCACACAAATTCTATTTCGAACAAAACAAAAAGGCAAATTGCACCATAGCGCTTTCAACTCAATCTAGTATGAAGTTTGACATTCCCACTTTCACCGCCCTCGACGATGATACGTACTTCGAACTTGCTTCGTTACTCACCCGTAAATGTTGTACCCAGGTCACCAAGGAACACCTCGGGGACGTGGACTACAAGTTAGCCGAGGAACGAGACAACAGAGCTACTATCGAACCTGATGCGAAACGCATCAAAAACGAACAGCTCCCCGGCACATTCTATGCCAAGATCGCCAAGGCTATCAGCACCACCAACGTCATGGTCGTCGCAATGGACATGACACTCCAGCATTACAGAGCACAGGAACACATCAGCAAACTACAAACTGCTAACAGTGAACTCCAGGCTGTCGATCTCACGGACGAGACCGGCAAGAGTGTCATCGAAACACTTCCGGATCTAGTCGACAAGGGAGTCATCATTCCCGACAAGAAACGTGCAGCAACAGTCGCAACACTTCCGGAACACGTCGACAATGGTGTCGTCGTTACCGACAAGAAACGTGCAGCAACAATCACCGTAAATCCGCACTTGCAAGCTTTCGCACTGGGGTTAATGGCCGAAGTACGGTCAGAAAATGCACGACTAGCCAACAATGTCACTCCGAACGATAAACCTATCGATCAGGCACCTGTCAAAAAGCCCACCGCTAGAAGACGATTGTATCAATTGTTCGAGTGGGACGGCCTAGCAACACACAACTTAAATCACAGCATTTCAAATGCCCAGGCAATGAAAACGTTCAGGACCGTCTTCCCCAACATGAAACCGGAGCCACCAATCCTTTCATGCCTACCAAAGGACAACCCGCGAGCATCGTTAGAAACAGCGCTCGCGCTTGTGGGAGCAGCCGTACCATCTCATTGGCTCGACAGGGTATTTCTACCCGACTACACCAAGCATGACACGCCCATCTCGGTCATCTTCAAACGAAACAATGCAGCGGAACGATTCGCCTACAAAGATTACGACGCAGCAGTAATCGAACATGGTCTCAGTCCAGGCATTGCAGATTGTTTCAAAGGCCAGAATGCTGGCAACTTCGCCGGAGAAGGCTGTTTCACAACCACCGCTCCTCTCTTGTGCCAAATGGAAATCAAGGGAAATCAGGTACAAAGCATCAAGGGCAAAGTGTACCAATGGCTTATCTACATTCCACATATGAACGTAGTAATCTCTTGCAACAACCACAAACCACCCAGCTTCCACGTATTAAAGAAGCAGAAAAACGTCTGGATCCTCGGCAAGAACACAATCAAAGCATTGACCGAAGAGGACAGCAGCAGCATCAACAAGCTCCTGGGCAAGTTAGCGTTTCCAGCAAAGGATGACAACGCCCAAAACCTCCGCTTACACAGCGCAGTCTGGATTCAAAACATCAATTCCAACTTCAACCTTGTCGACGAGGTCAACGAAGATTAGAAATGTTTGATATACCGCCACCATGGCCAGAGTCGTGCTACCACAATAGCACTCCTGACTCAACCATTCCGACATCCATCTACACCGAACAAATCGTAGACTCCAGGATCACGCCTATACAATCACGACGTATCCAACGAACATCTTGTTAAAGGTTCTGTACCACAGACGAACCAACAATTTAACTATACATATATAAAGAAAAGAGAATAATCAGTAGTTAACTAATAATCGTAACTTTCACCGAAGCTACAACTAGGTTGCAACACACAATATTTCATTCTCAACTTTCACATTAGCTACACTAATACTAGAGTCTCACTCCCGTGCACATAGCCTGGCCTAACACACCCACGCTATGACCGGAAGTCATTTCAACATTCCACACATTTATGGGACTATACCCAACTAAAGTTGGTTTGATGGAGGAAGCTCTTTTAGTATCTTTAGTGGCTAGTGAACCCCGGAACACAAGTGGTCCGGAATACACAATCCACCAAAAATAGGTCACATCAGTTCAGTCCCGAGTTAGCCACGACTGACAACAATCAACCTCTTTTGACGAAACTATATACACTTAGATAGATCCAGAAAAACGTGTTCAACAAAACCGAGGTAAGCCAGAAGAATGATTCACAATAATTACTTTAGTCGCATAGCAACTCCGGCTAAATTTAGTGCAACTAAATTTAGTCAAGGAGTGTTAAAGCTGTAAAAAGGAATCAAGCGATTTATTTTTATACAACGCGCGCGCTAGTAGAAAAATCAAAGTCCAGAAGAGAAATCTATTCTGGACTCATTCTTTTGGAAACATCGTGTTTTGTTGTGAGGCAGCTCCGGAGCTGACGTGACCGCTGAAAGCGCTTCTTCTTCCACAACCATCCTCACTCCTAGAGGAAGCTCTTTTAGTATCTTTAGTGGCTAGTGAACCCCGGAACACAAGTGGTCCGGAATACACAATCCACCAAAAATAGGTCACATCAGTTCAGTCCCGAGTTAGCCACGACTGACAACAATCAACCTCTTTTGACGAAACTATATACACTTAGATAGATCCAGAAAAACGTGTTCAACAAAACCGAGGTAAGCCAGAAGAATGATTCACAATAATTACTTTAGTCGCATAGCAACTCCGGCTAAATTTAGTGCAACTGTAGATTTTTCCTAAGTGAGAAATTTTACCTAGCAGTTATGTGACTGCCTAAATTAATATCCGTCAAAAGCAATGTTTTGCGTGTAGAAACTGTACTGTTCGACGTACTGCTACTACTAGTACTACTACTACTAAGTTAGGCAACTAATCAGTACACTTCTTGTTACACACTATTTCATGAATCATAGGAAGGAAGGAACTTTTATCTTTTTACACACATAGACTTCATCAGGTCCAACAGCAAAGAAACTTTCACAACCACACTAACATCTCACCAAAAAAAGTGGTTGTGTTCTTCTTGGAGGCTCAGTAATTTCATATATCCAAATCAACAATGATGAATGAAATGTCACGTGGATAGCCGTGATACAGAAAATGCAGTGATACTTCAGTGTTGTTGCAGCATTAATACTGCTACATTTTGTGTAGTGTGTACATTATGTTTTGAATGGGTGGAATAATTATTTTCATACACAATACAAGTCAATTAATTGAGATGTTTGGTAAAATTAATTATCGAGCATTGATGGTATAATGTGTGAAATGTGTGTGAAATGTGTGTGTGTGTGTGTGTGTGTGTGTGTGTGTGTGTGCACTTGAGAGAGAGAGAGAGAGAGAGAGAGAGAGAGTTACTATCACTGATGACGATGTTTAATAGAAGTAAATTGATCAAGATAAGTTATGTATAAAAGCAAAGCGAGATACAGTAGCTTCTTCTTCTATGCAGCTACAAATACTACATCAATTGCAACATTTTTCTATCCTCACAGAAGGTTATTTCTTTCACGTATTGTGTCTTGTTTGTGGTACTACTGACTGTTTATAAACTGATCTGATTATTACTATGTTACTTTTGCTGTTATCTGTATACTACCATGTACAGTTGTACAATTAATTGTACTACTGGCTACTTAAGAGTGTACTAGTACGCCAATAGTCAGGCTGTAGATTTGTTACTGTATTTGTTATTTTGTTACATTTTAGCAT